>CM049395.1:39615000-39665000 GCA_026929865.2 Hyperoplus lanceolatus
TTTTTTCACTTTAGTATTAATTTACTATTTAATTAGAGCATTCTAGCTTTACCTAAAGATGATACAAAAACAGGAATTGCATCAAGTTACAAGCTACTGTATACGAATTACTGTAACACCCGGCCAAAGGCAACTCAGACTTACTGTAACACCCGGCCAAAGGCAACTCAGACTTACTTACACCCCCAAACAACTCAGACTTACTGTAACACCCGGCCAAAGGCAACTCAGACTTACTGTAACACCCGGCCAAAGGCAACTCAGACTTACTGTAACACCCGGCCAAAGGCAACTCAGACTAATTGATTTTGCAACAGAATATTTAAAAGGTGGAGTAAGTGATTCTGGAGAATGCTTGTTGTCAAAATCACTGGCATCTTGCTAGCTACTGTGGGCCCCTTGGTTTAAATTACATCTAAGTTACATGCCTGTTTACAGAGCCTAGGCTGTATTTTAACACTGTATAATTTTTAAGAGCACACACAGTAAGGAAAGGAAGAGGATCGTGAGGAGATATTCACTGATTTTGACAACAAGCGTTCTCCAGAATCACTGACTCTACCTTTAACTATACAAGTCCACAAACTTTGCCAGTATTTTGTATACATACATATCACCAAAAGGCTTTTGCTTGTAATGTTTTTGACTTCCAGACTCTTAAACTCAGACTAATTTGTCCGAATAACACCATAAAAATAACCCGGAAAAGTTGTATTGAGGATATTGAGACAGGGAGAGCTGAAAATAGCATCTGTGTGTTTATTCTCGGAGCGCTAACCAAACTTTAAATATAACGAGCAGACTCTTGAGCTAGAATAACAACTACAGTAATACCAACAACATTATCACACTTGACCAGATCCACACCCACTGAGAGGGAGGGGAGAGGGGGAGAGGGGGTTGGGTGTTGTGTATGTATTGTACGTGTTTACTTATTCTGGTTTTTTTTTTTGTCCATATGTATAAAATCACTAACATAAAAGTTAAAAAATGAATAAATAAAGTTACCTGTCTTCATTGCGGTAGACGCCCCACACCACTGCCACAGTAATGCACAGAGCAGCGAGCACGAGGGAGCGCACGGAAAAGTTCCAGTTTCGGACGGAGAAGCTAAAAACAGACACAAGACAGACGGTAAAATAAACAACAAGCTTTCAGTGGTTTAGGGTTTGTCTGCAAGGGAGGGAGTCAGAGATGGTGACACACACACACACACTCACCCACACACAGACACAGACAGAAGCGAGACAGCCACATACACACAAATACACGCAGTGACACACTCTCACACACACACACACACTCACACAGCTCTGTGACCACAAATTGTGTTACGTGGTAAAAAAAAAACACATTACTAACATTTCTGGGTATACCATGAAAACAAGTAAAACATTTGTGAAGGTACCTCAAAGTGATCCATGATTGTGTGTGTGTGTGTGTGCGTGCGTGCGTGCGTCTGTCTGTCTGTCTGTCTGTCTGTGTGTTTGTTTGTTTGTTTGTTTGTTTGTTTGTTTGTTTGTGTGTGTGTGTGTGTGTGTGTGTGTGAGAGTGCGAGGTGCTTGTGCGTTCGAACGAGTGTGTGTGTGTGTGTGATGCTCCTACCTCAGAGTACCAACCCCCATGAGATCCAGGATTGCGTCCAGACAGCTGAACAGAGCCGAGGCCGACGCCAGGCAGAATATGGCGATGATGATGTAAACTGGAGAGGAAAAATATATATATATATATACACGTCACATCAACAAAACACCACATTTTATGAGCAGGGTTCCCACACAGTTTACAAATGAATTTTCCTACATTTCCAAGACATTTACATATGTCCATAACCTTAAAATTTAAATCGGGTCTCAAGACTTTCCTGTTTCCCTTTTAACCCATTGATGACGGCTGCTGCGCGATGCCACATTGGCTCTCCTGCCTGATGCTGCATCGCGCAGCATTATTACTTTATCTAATTTTCATGGCATTCCCAGCATAGAATGCACTGTCATTGGTTCAAATACACATGAGGTGGTTTTTGTTGATTTTTTTAAGACCACGTGACCACCCAAAAGTTGTGTGGTTTGCCGAAAATCACGTCAATCAAAAAAATAAAAAATAAAAAAATAAAACAAAATAATAAAAAAAAATACGCCGGCTATGTGGGCGACGGAACAGTTAGTGGCATTTGGTGCGCAGAATCAAGGTCTACTATAGACTACTGACGAAAATCACACAACACATTGCATCTATTTATTAACAATATTTAATAATTTTCTAATTCATTTAATTTTGACGATTTTTATAAATATTTGTTGGTTTGTAAGCGCTAAGGGAGCATGTTTAAATAAAACCTGTGAACCTTAACTTTTAAATTTATTTTATTTCATGTTTCTATGTGCTACACAGGCTTAGATATTAAGGTTTTGGTAGACTTGACAATTTGTACTATTTTTTCAGAAAACCCTCAGGCATTAAGGACATGCATCCTAGATTGCCATAGTCATCAATGGGTTAACCTGTAATTTTTATTTTTTGTTCAAATGTTTTATTTAAATGCTGTATTTCTATCCATGTTTTTAAATGTGTTTCTTTTTTGTGTGTCTGTTCTATACTTAATGTATTTTTATTTTTGACCCTGTGAAGCACTTTGAGTGGCCCCGTGTCTGAAATGTGCTATATAAATAAAGTTGCCTTGCCTTGCCTTGCCTTGCCTTACTTAGGTAGCTTAAACCTGCAGTGTGTAGAATTTGGGGTTTTATTTCCAAGCAGATTTTGTTGAAAGTAATTATAATATCCATAAGTACATTTAATTTAGTGCATAATAGCTGAAAAACATTTTTGAATTATTTTTTTCCCTTAGAAAGGATCTCATATATGTCCATATTTCTGCATATTTTGGACCAAGGCCTAGTGCCGCCATCTTGAAAGTGTCCTAGTTGGAATGTCATCAGATGCATTGTTTAAAATTTAGAATTGTTCTTGTCCTTGAAGGCCACTGTAGCTTCTGTTTCTGTGTGTCTTTCTGTGTGTGTGTGTGTGTGTGTGTGTGTGTGTGTGTGTGTGTGTGTGTGTGTGTGTGTGTGTATTTGTTTCTGTGTGTGTGTGTGTGTGAGTGTGTCTGTCTGTCTGTCTGTTTCTGCGTGTGTATTTGCCACTCACCCAGTACATTATAGAAGAAGTACATGAGGACCAACATGCCACACATCAAGCCCACAAAGAAGACCACTTTGAGGGGGGTGTGTGTGTGTGTGTGAGTGAGTGAGTGTGTGAGTGAGTGAGTGAGTGAGTGAGTGAGTGAGTGAGTGAGTGAGTGAGTGAGTGAGTGAGTGAGTGAGTGAGTGAGTGAGTGAGTGAGTGTGTGTGTCTGCTTCTGTGCCTGTTTCTGTGTGTGTTTCTATGTGTGAGTGAGTGAGTGAGTGTCTTTGCGTGTTTCTGTCTGTGTGTGTGCTTTTCTGTGTGTGTGTGTGTGTGTGTGTGTGTGTGTGTGTGTGTGTGTGTGTGTGTGTGTGTGTGTGTGTGTGAAATCCACTCACCGAGGACATTATAGAAGAAGTACATGAGGACCAACATGCCACACATCAAGCCCACAAAGAAGACCACTTTGAGGGGAGAGTACAGGAACAGCTCCCCACTGTCTGCTTTGCTGTCTCCACTTCCACCGATAGAACAGCTGTTCAGTCGCTCCCTGCAACACACACACACACACACACACACACACACACACACACACACACACACACACACACACACACACACACACACAACATTACAGGCTTTTATATGGATGTCAAGACTTTGATTTATAAAACAGATGCCCTGCGTTCCTAATCACATACTTTTTCTGTTTCCTACACTACATACTGAAGTACAGAAGAGTTTTAGGGCCACAGGAGAGAAATGTCAAGAATAAAGACGAATACTCCAAAATGCTATTGGTGTAAGTGGGGCATTTATGTATTTTTCAGCATACTACAATTGACGTGCATGTATTGGGACATCTTAAATCTTCTTCTTGCATTCTAAATAGTAGGGACGTATGGGGATTGGAACGCAGGGGTGGTTTTTCAGCGATCGTTTTATCATATACTGACATGTTAATAATATAATACTAACTCTCCAGGCCAGATTGATCAGTTAAGGTGTATTGACTAGATACGTTTTTTACTTCCCCCTTTCGAGCATGTGGAAAGTGTGTCTGTTTTTTTTGTTATTTTTGTTTATTTATCCATTCATCTACTACTATTATCATTTTTTATCTTTTTAAGATATGTTCATATAAAGCCTCTCTGACCTCTCACAGGCCCCGCACCACTTGGTGTGTATTTGATGTATTTGCATTGTACATCGTGTTTGTATTGTTGTTTTAAATAAAAGTTAAATAAATAAACATACATACATGTGTGCCTGTGTGTGTGCCTGTGTCTGTCTGTCTATCTGTGTATGTGTCCGCCCGCCCATCCATCCGTCTGTCTGTCTGTCTGTCTGCGTGCGTGTCTCACTTCTCACACTGTCCACTCCAGTATCCTCCCAGAGCAACAGTCACTATGGCGATCAGCAGCATGACAGCGATGCTTGGGTCCAGTTTATAGTGAGGAGGAGAGAACAGCCGGGCCTCCATTGACTCACCAAACACCTGAGGATATACAGTACATTATGTTTTGTCATTTTCAAGCTTCAAGACACACACACACACAGAGACAGAGACAGAGACAGAGAGAGAGAGAGAGAGAGAGAGAGAGAGGGGGGGATGACCTGCAGTAAAGGTCCACGGGTCGGATTTGAACCCGCGACCACTGCAACGAACATGGCACGCGCTCCATCCACCACGCCACCGGAGCGCCCCAAATGGGGTAACATTTTTAACTTATGCATTTCATTACAAAACTTTTCCAGATGATTACTGACATTAAAACAATTATTTTTTTGTATTGCAATAATTTTTTTTTATTCTTGAATAAATATAAAAAATCTAAAAGTCTGTCTGACCTGCTGTGCTTCCAGGAAGTCCCGGTACCTCATGAGAGCTAGAGGAATATGGACCTTTGGATACTCGGAGTCATTGGCGCTGGGAGTCACCTGAAGAGAGAGCAGCACACAACACATCTTAATACTGTATCCATTCAGTTAGAAAAATACCTGTTGCCTAGAATATAAAAAACTATAATAATAATAATAATAATAATAATAATAATAATAATAATAATAATAATAATAATAATAATAATAATAATAATAATAAAAGGTGCTACGAGGAACTTTATTTGTTTTCTGAAACAGACAAATTTTTCCTCTGATGATCATAAATTACATGTAACAGCAAATGAGACCATCAGTGTAAAGAATGCTGTTTTTATATAGTTTTTCTTAATGCCTTTGTCATGGGTATACGCTCTTTACCTGAAGAGAGAGGAGCACACAATCACAATCACAACTTCTTTATTGTCAATACACAAAGCGCAACGAAATTGGGGTAGAAGCTCTAGGAATAAATGCAGTTAAAAAAAAGAAAGAATTAAGAATAGGTTAAAAAAAAGTGTGTGTGTGTGTGTGTGTGTGTGTGTGTGTGTGTGTGTGTGTGTGTGTGTGTGTGTGTGTGTGTGTGTGTGTGTGTGTGTGTGTGTGTGTGTGTGTGTGTGTGTGTGTGTGTGTGTGTGTGTGTGTGTGTGTGTGAGAGAGTGAGTGAGTGAATGAGTGTGTAGGCGCATGTGCATGTGTGTGTGAGAGTGAGTGTGTGTGTGTGTGTGTGTGTGTGTGTGTGTGTGTGTGTGTGTGCATGTGCGAGTGAGTGTGTGTGTGTGTGTGTGTGTGTGTGTGCATGTGCGAGTGAGTGTGTGTGTGTGTGTGTGTGTGTGTGTGTATGTGCGAGTGAGTGTGTGTGTGTGTGTGTGTGTGTGCATGTGCGAGTGAGTGTGTGTGTCCACCGCCTCCTACTTGTATCTTGTCAAACAATTTAAAATATGTAAACGAAGACGCAGTGAACCAAACATGACGAGCGGAAAAAAGGAAACTTTTGATTTGCATAAAAAATAAATAAATCTCTAAATGGAAATCCCCTGGAAACCCCAAACCACTGTCACTTCCTCATGTCTGAATCACTTCTGCATCTGACATGTGACGTGTATAAATGCTCACACTGCAGGATTTACAAGTACAGAGATTAAAACATATTGAAGATTATGGGCCTTACATGGAAGTTTAAAGTAGGTATGAGGAACTTTCAGTTTTAAAGTTCCTCATAGCTACTTTACAAGAGCACCTTTAAATAAATAAATAACTAAATATCTCACCATATAATCTTTGCTGGCTATGAGCAAAGCCTTAGCTCCTAGACTGAGCAAAGGCATTAAGAAAAACTATATAAAAACACTACCTCTTTTGTCCAAAGGGGGCGCAAGAATTAACACAAACTGAAAGTTCCTCGTAGCACCTTTAATGTTACATTCACATTTCCTTCTAAAAAAATGTTGTGGAATGTTATGTTACAGTCTAGACTTGTGCCATCTTGACTTCTAAATGTTCGTAAGCTAATCAACAAAAATCCTGACCTTACCTTGATGGTGAAGGTTGTTATGTGCTGAGATACTCAAACTGCGTAATAAGAAATATATGTAAGGAATGTATTTTTTGACCCAGGTGGCGCCGGAGAACTATGACTGTGTCTGAAATCGCGCACTTCTGTACTTACACTTACTTTTTTGAGTGCACTTTGCGCAAAACCGGAGAGTGTGCCAAAATGCAGTGCACTGTAAGTTCCTCTGTCGTGCACACAAAACGGTCTAAAACTTGAGTGTGGAGCGATGGACACTTTCCACACTCAACGGCCGCCATCTTGCCTACGTAGCGGAGAGGACGGGACATTCTAATCAAAATAGAGGAGCTTGAAGCAACCGTGGAGACATACGCGCTCTACAAAAGTTAAATTACACATTGTTTTTGTTTTTCCGCGATTTATGTTCCTGTTTTGGCTATCGGTAACACAAGCAGAAAAAAATACCACCGAAGAAGAACCGTCAAAATGCAAAGTCATTTCCGGTAGGTGCGCGACGGCAGTTTGGACAGTACACTGTAGAAATGAGAGCACTGCGTCTATAAGTAAGTGTACTGTAGGGATAATAAAGTGCACTCAATGTAAGTGCACTTACGTAAGTGCGCGATTTCAGACACAGCATATGTCTGTAAGATAGCTAACACTATATCTGGCTGAGGAGAATGATTCTTCCTCAGTCACTTTTCTGCCTTCTCCCTATGAGAGTCGTAGCAGCTGATTCTTGTTTGCAAACAATTAAAAGATCTTCTTTATTTATACTCTAAACATTGTGTCATCTGGTATTTTTGCCAACTCTCACCCGAACAATGGACAAGCTGTTTTTGCTATTCCACCACAAAAAACATTTGAGAACATGTGAACATGGGACAGGACATTGTACAACTATTCAAAGGCCTACATGAGAGTCCCTGCAGGTTAACAGAGAAACATGGCCACGTAACATACTCTAAAAAAAAGACAATAAAGGACAAAATCCGTTATGAGATTTCAGGGAAAGCAGAAAAATGTTAACGGATATGGCAGCCTTTCCTGGACTAAAATAAAAACATTAATCTTAAAAAAATAAAATATAAAATCATATCGACGTCATCGTTCTCAGCCACTCACTCTGTTCGCTGGTTGGACGGAGAAAAACAATTCCTGAGCTATAAATTAGAAATTCACCGCAGCCCCAGACTGACTACTGAAGGGAAAATGAAATTTGGGCGGAAGTAGGTAGGCGGGCGGAGCCAGGCTACACCATCACCACATACTTAAGAACATACAACATACATAATAAATCATAAATAACTAAATAATATCTTACCATGTAGTCCTTGCTGGCTATGAGCAGGGCCTTGGCTCCCAGACTCTGAGCCACCAGAGCTTTCTGGCTGAAGTTGCAGTCGCCTCTCATCACCACTACGGCTCTGTCCTTCACCAGGCCTGGACTCACTCCAGACGCGTTGCACAGAGGAGTGGACGTCAGGTTCACTAAGGCGTACTGCACCTTTAAGGGGAGAAAAATATGGGATATAATTTTTTTTTTTTTTTTTTTTTTTTTTTTTTTTTACCTTTATTTATACAGGTAAATCCCATTGAGGCCGAAGACTTTTTTACAAGGGAGACCTGTTCTCCTTTCCCACGTTACTATTCACACACACATTCATACACCGATATCAGGCTAACTATCGACATTCACACGAGGCAAGTTGGGTGAAGTGGCTTGCCCAAGGACACAACAACTATGACACAAGTGGCAGGGCGGGGATCGAACCTCCAACCCTTTGATCATCGGCCGACCCACTCTACCACCTGAGCCACAGTCGCCCCAGTAATAGTTAGAATATGGGTAAAATTAACATAATAACATGAAGAAACATAGTCACACATAAATTGTATTGGATTCAACTAGGACAGCAACAATACATCGACATAACATATGATGTAATGTAACAGCTAGGATAGGAGGGGAAAATTTAATGAATTTGTTCATCCATTGGTCTAAAGTAACTAAGTTAAATAAGGGGCACTGCACCTTTAAGAGGGGAGAGAAATACAGGATTTAACAGTTAGAATATGAGGAAAATTAAATGTTCTCATCCAGTGGTAAAAATCAACTAAATGCATTGACTTAAAGCAATAGGGCGTAACTTTTTTTGACAGTTTGGTTAGGTGGAAAAAATGTAAGTCATTGTTCTCTTAATACCTTGGAAGAAACATAGTGAGACATGTATTACAGGTTCACTAAGGCGTACTGCACCTTTAAGAGGGGAGAGCATACAGGGTTTAACAGTTAGGATATGAGGGAAGTGTTTGGTTAATTTTTTACATAATAACTTGAAGAAAACATGGGGTATAACAGTTAGGAAAGAAGGAAAATTGTATGTTATTTTCTCATAATAGAAACATAGTCAGAAATACATTAATTGGGGGTACTGCACCTTTAAGAGTGAAGGAAAATACAGGATTTAACAGTAAGAATATGAGGAAAACGAAATGTTTTTCATCCAGTGGTGGAAAGTAACAAAATACATTGATGTAAAGCTATAGTGCGTAACTTTTTCAATAGATGGGTTCACTAAGGCATACTGCACCTTTAAGAGGGGAGAACATACAGGGTTTAAGAGTTAGGAAAACCTTGTCATTTTCACATATTGTAGTGGAAAGTAACTAAGTACATTAACTGTAATAGCAGCCACCACTAGTTTTACTACTAACACCCTCCTGTCCGGTGCCGGGGATCGAACCAGAGACCTCATGATTACTGGGAGGAGGAACCAGAGACCTCATGGTTACTGGGAGGAGGAACCAGAGACCTCATGGTTACTGGGAGGAGGAACCAGAGACCTCATGGTTACAAGCCATCGCCAAACGAGTTGAAACAAAGTTGATTAATCCTTCTCAGCTCCACAAAACTCTCTCTGTATTTCTCAGTATGGCAGCGTTTACAAACTGGTGTCGCCAACAAATGTTTCAGTTGTTGATTCTACTGCTAAGAAAAAAAACCTGGACGTACAGCAGAAGGTATAAAATCCATGTGCCATCACTGAAGGCTTTACCTCATGTAGATGCACCGACAGTGCTGTTGTAATTACTCAGAATTCCTCATGGGGGGGTGACAGAAGTTACGCACTATAGCTTTAAGTTTAAAAAGGTGTATTAAACTTACAGCAGCTTCGAGTGTCTCTGACAGCGGTGTCCAGGAGTGATTGTGAACGATGCAGAATTCTCTTTCTTCATGTTCATTTGAAACGTGTAAGATCCCCTCCTGGCAGCTTACCTGTACGGAGAGAAATCAGGTTCATTTTGAAGGAAATATCACATATCTAGAATTATCCAATGTTTGCAGACAGGGTTTAAAAGACAATTAAGTAAACAAAGGGGGACAGCCATAGCTAGCAACATAAATGGACTCCACTTACATAGCGCTTTTCCCTGGTTTTTCACAGACTCAAAAGTGCTTTACATTATTTTGTACACATTCACCCATTCACACACACATTCAAACACCGATAGCAGCAGCAGCTACCACGCAGGGTGCAAGCTAACTATCAGGAGACATTTAGGGTTCAGTGTCTCTTTGCCCAGGGACACTTGGACATGTGGCGGGGAGACGGGGGATCGAACCACCGACCCTGCACTCCAGTGGACGACCGCCCTACACACTTCGCCACAACGTACCAGTTTACAGAGCCTATAGGCTGTGTATTAACAGTAAGACTGGATTTGTATTCAGCGCATTCCAAGTACGGACAGGTAGCAGATCATGAGGAGATATTCACTGAGTCTGACAAAAAGTGATTTTGACAACAAGCGTTCTCCAGAATCACTCACTAAACCTTTAAAGGTGCAGTGTGTAATCTGACATCATCAAGAAAGTTCTAGAAAGTTCTAGAATGCAACGCTCCCTGGGTAACCCCAACCCTTTTGAATAAAAACAGAAGCTACAGTGGCCTTCAAGGACAAGAACAATTCTACATTATAAACAATGCACCTGATGACATTCCAAAAACATGGATTCCTCCATAAGACTTACCCTCTCAATGCACAAAATGTAATATTAATATTTGTGATTCTCCACTCAGGAGGATAATTCAGATTATTGGCAGAGGTGATTGTACACCAATGAGGACATATTTATGAATGAGGATATTGATTTAAGTTAATAAATTACTTAAAATGTTACACAGTGTCCCTTTAAGTGCAAATGTGTTCTAGAAGCCCATTTTTAGCTGGAACTTAATATGCAAGAGAACCCTAACATTACAATTTATAAAACAGAGCTTGTGTATTATACTAGCTGACCACAACAATGTGTCAACACCACTGTTCATGCATTGAATACTTTTCAACAATTGCAGAAACCCTATGTTTCCATGATGTTTTTAAATCAAAGTGGATAGATAGATAGATAGATAGATAGATAGATAGATAGATAGATAGATAGATAGATAGATAGATAGATAGATAGATAGCCAAACCTTTATTGCAATAAAATACAATACTGCTAATTGCAGCCTACAAGCTAACCAGTTAACCAACAGTTTCATAACAGTGACCAATAAAACCATAACACCATCAACATGTTTCCTTATTACAGAAGTTATTAAAAAAAAATGTAAACACTTCCTTGTTGGTGACGTGTGAGTTCACGTCAGAAGAAAAACAACCCTTTCGTTTCGCCAAGCCACCGAGTATAATAATACTTCCAAATTAGCTTCTAACCGCCTATAATTTAATATGTTTTAGAAACGCATTTATACTAATACAATGTGCAATGATTAACAGCCTGAGTGGACTGTTATGTAGCCTATCTGTTGCCACACTAGCTTGGTTATTTTAAGCTAACGTTAGCTAAACTGAAACCACTCATTTCTCCCGTTATAAGCCGTCAAACACAACATTTCTGACACACAAATTAGCCCAATATGTTACCTACTTGCTGACAATATAATTAAGCTTGCTAGGATCAATATAAAACGCTTGATAATGTGATTTAACCCCTAAAATCAGCGTTAGTTTCAGTTAGCAACTCACAACTCACCTTCGATGGAAAGAAAATCACCGTCAAAATAACTATTCTTAAAGATATTTCCATTTCGGTTACATCCGGGTGGTTTTCCGTTAATATCCCGGTGGCATTAACGGTAATAAGTGACGTTACAGCGGGATTATACCGGGAAATAGTTTAATATTAGCTAGGTGACTGGTATTTTTGCATCGCTTTTGTTTTAGCTTGCTGGCTGCTGCTTGTTGCTTGGTTGTCAGTCAACTGCCGGGGGAACTTCCGTATGGGCTCACATGACACATGGCACATTTCAGCTACTTTCAGTTTAAAGCGTCCACAATAATTAACCCAAAATTAACCCTGCGTTCCAAATCACATACTCTTTCTTTTTACTACACTACATACTAAAGTAGAGTTTTAGTCTTTTTACTACACTACATACTAAAGTAGAGTTTTAGTCTTTTTACTACACTACATACTAAAGTAGAGTTTTAGTCTTTTTACTACACTACATACTAAAGTAGAGTTTTAGTCTTTTTACTACACTACATACTAAAGTAGAGTTTTAGTCTTTTTACTACACTACATACTAAAGTAGAGTTTTAGTCTTTTTACTACACTACATACTAAAGTAGAGAAGAGTTTTATGGCCACGGGAGAGAAAAAAAAATCAGATAAGGAAGATTTTTTTTTTTAATATGTCGAGAAATGTCAAGAATAAAGACGAATACTCCAAAATGCTATTGGAGTTAGTGGGGCATTTATGTATTTTCAGCATACTACAATTGAAGTCTATACGCACCAGCTTTTATGGACCTGCATGCAAAATAAATAAAAGAACATTTGAATAAATAAATAATGAAAAAACATGAAAAATAAATCAATTTTGAATTTTTTTAGTTGAATTAAATACCTCAAGACGTATTTTATTTTGTTAACCTACATTAATGCATTCCTGTGGGAGGTCCTATCACTATGTTTTGATCTCAATTTTGGAAACCTTTCCACTTAGCACACTTTTGTGTGTGTGTGTGTGTGTGTGTGTGTGTGCAAATATACTCACTGTGTGTTTGATGTTTAAGGACTCATCTGAAGTTTGTGACGCAATACAATAAAAGTTAAGGGTAACCACGAGACCATCAGGGTTTGCCATATGTAAACACACACACACATCTTTTTTCAAGATTATTTTTGGGCATTTTCAAGCTTTATTAGATATTCCAGAGTTGAAATGGGGAGACAGAGAGAGAGAGAGAGAGAGAGAGAGAGAGAGAGAGAGAGAGAGGGGGGGGGATGACCTGCAGTAAAGGTCCACGGGTCAGATTTGAACCCGCGACCACTGCAACAAAGTCCGGAGCAAATATGGTACACGCTCTATCCACTACGCCACCGGAGCGCCCCCAAGTCTTATATTTAAATTGATTTTTTTTTTTTTTTTAAGATATTTTTCTGCATTTTTTTCTGCTTTATTGATAGTGTAGAGACAGAGTTGAAATGTGGCAGAGAGGGGAGTGACATGCAGAGAACGACCGCGGGCTGGAATCGAACCCGGGTCTGCTGCTGTCCGAGGCCCATGGGGGGGGGGGGGGGGGGGGGGGGGGACGCCCTACCAACTGAGTACTTCTGACTTGGTTTTTAATCCCTACAATATTATGACCGGTTTTCTTTGAGTCTCTCCATATGGACTGGCTTAAAACGTTTAAAAACATTTGAAGTCAGATGGACAATCGCAATTATCTCAAGTGCATTAGGTCATTATGCAGAGTACTGGCAGCGCGGGGTTGAATATGAAGTAATGGGATATATGTGGCATATGTGTAGCATGTTATAACACACAGGTAGACGCACACACACACATGTACAAAGACACACACACACACATGTACAAAGACACACACACACACACACACACACACATTTACAAAGACACTCACACACGCACACACGCATAAGAACACACACTTATAAAGGTAGACATACACACACACACACACACACGTACAAAGACACTCACACAAGCACACACATGTACAAAGGCACTCACACAAGCACACACGCATAAGTACACACACTTATAAAGGTAGACACACACATGCACACACACATGCACACACACACACACACACATAAGTACACACACTTATAAAGGTAAACACACACACACACACACACATGCACACACACACACACACACACACATAAGTACACACACTTATAAAGGTAAACACACACACACACACACACACACACACACACACAAACGCTATGTGGCATATGTTAAGCATGTTACGACAAGAGTAACCATGGCTAGAGAGAGAGTGTGTGTTGACGTGTTGACGGAGGAAAACACTTACTACTCTAGCTTTCAACGTGTGATACAAGCGTGAAAATGGGCATGAGTAGTCTCCACCATGGGTCACTTGACAAGAAAATTGTCCGAGGGGACACACACACACACACACACACACACACACGTACAAAGACACACACACACACGTACAAAGACATACACACACACACACACGTACAAAGACACTCACACACACACACACACACACATAAGTACACACACATAAAGGTAAACACACACAAACACACTCACACACACACACACACATGTACAAAGACACACTCACACATAAGTACACACACTGATATTGTCCGAGGCAAATACATGAAAAAAAAATTAATTTAATGAAAAAACCCACCAATACATTTCTCTGAGACATTTTCAAAATAACAATTTCAAATGTCTCTGACAATTTTCTTGTCAGGTGACCCTTAGGTTGCGTTCCGAATCGCATACTTTCTACTATAGTATGTAGAAAAAAGATTTAGGATGTCCCGATTCTTGTGGCCAGATTTAGGATGGTTAGAAGTACCCGGATGTCCTACTTCATGCGGCCAAGATTGTTAGTGTAGAAAACTGCATCCTATTTGGGGCGATTCTGACCCACAATCCAGTGCGCACCTGAAGTGACGTCACATCGACGAAGCCTCCATATGAAAACAACCGGGGATGCGACGGATATAAAAGCAAGAGGCAAGATCAAGGCGCAATGTTACGATGAAATAAGAGAGTAAAGTATGTCCCAATAGTATGCCTACTGCATCCTAACTAGATTATTTTTATCGTCGGATGTAGTATGTAGAATAGAAAAAAGAAAGAGTATGCGATTCGGAACGCAACCACAATTTCAAATGCCTCGGACAATTTTCTTGTCAAGTGACCCATGGAGACTGCTCATGCCTATTTTCAGGAACCTACGGCAAGAAAGGAAGGACAAAATACATTGTTTAACAAATATTCAAAAAAATCCATCTAACTATGTAATGTGGGGAGTTAGTTTTAATGATAGTAAAGCACCTGAAAAGAGTTACAGGCATATTTATCAATCCAAATTAAAATATAAATATTTTTTTTCTAACCTTTATTTCTACAGGTAAATCCCATTGAGACCGAAGACTCTTTTACAAGGGAGACCTGTTTTCCTTTCCCACGTTAACATTCACACACACATTCATGTACCGATAGCAGCAGGCTAACTATCGACATTCACACGAGGCAAGGTGGGTGAAGTGTCTTGCCCAAGGACACAACAACTATGACACAAGTGGCAGGGCGGGGATCGAACCTCCAACCCTTTGATCATTGCCAGGTCATTTCTTCTTTATATAATAGTTCCCAATTTTGATTTATTAATTCATTTTTTTCAAAGCGTTCATTGACTCTTCTGTACTTGAATATAATCTCCTGTTTTATTGAAAACACTGAACACTGACAGATGGTCATTGATGGTTAATCCACATGGCACATTTTGGAGGATAGAGGCTTGAACTGTACATTGTGCACTATAGTGTCTGTGTGTGTGTGTGTGTGTGTGTGTGTGTGTGTGTGTGTGTGTGTGTGTGTGTGTGTGTGTGTGTGTGTGGGTAGACACACACACCACATATGTACAAAGACACATTCAAGCATGCAAAGGCAGAGACACACACACACACACACACACACACACACACGTACATTAGTCTGTATATAAGGTCAGTTAGACAAGCACAAAACATTTAACACACACACACACACACACACACACATAAGTACACACACTTAAGGTAGACACACTCTCTCTCACCCACACCCACCCACACCCACACCCACACACACACACACACACACACACACACACACACACACACACACACACACACACACACACACATAAGTACACACACTTAAGGTAGACACACTCTCTCTCACCCACACCCACCCACACCCACACCCACACACACACACACACACACACACACACACACACACACACACACACACACACACACACACACACACACACACACACACACACACACACACACACACACACACAAAGCCGAAAGAATACAGTGACACAGAACATGATGTTTTGGGTCAGAATGTCCCTTCCTTCCTGGACAGTTAAATTCTACTTACTGTAAAACCGGAACCAAGGGAAGGTAATCCGCACAAACACACGCACACACACACACACACACACACACACACACACACACACACACACACACACACACACACACACACACACACACACACACACACACACACACACACACACACACACACACACACACACACATAACATAAAACCAGATTAAAGAAGGAGTCGGGCAGTAAAGTATTTAATTCTCAAAACAAAAGAGGAAACTTAACTTCAGATTTAAAACAACAGATCAGCAGCTTGGCAAAAAAGAAACAGGTCAAAAGCATTCACTAAACTTCACCGGGCCTTTTCTCTCTCTCTTTCCCTCTCTCTCTCTCTCTCACTCTGTCTCTCTTTCCCTCTCTCTCTCTCTCACTCTGTCTCTCTTTCCCTCTCTCTCTCTCTCTCACTCTGTCTCTCTTTCCCTCTCTCTCACTCTTTCCCTCTCTCTCTCTCTCACTCTGTCTCTCTTTCCCTCTCTCTCTCTCTCTCACTCTGTCTCTCTTTCCCTCTCTCTCACTCTTTCTCTCTCTCTCTCCCTCCCTATCTCTTCCTCTCTCTATCTCTCTCAAAGTTCAGCAGCAACAGTTGAACAACATGGCAGCAACGGATCAAGCACATGACAGCTAGCCTGGTCCTACCAGACCATCGTATTTAGCCTGGTCCTACCAGACCATCGTATTTAGCCTGGTCCTACCAGACCATCGTATTTAGCCTGGTCCTACCAGACCATCGTATTTAGCCTGGTCCTACCAGACCATCGTATTTAGCCTGGTCCTACCAGACCATCGTACTTCACTTAGCCTGGTCCTACCAGACCATCGTACTTCATTTAGCCTGGTCCTACCAGACCATCGTACTTCATTTAGCCTGGTCCTACCAGACCATCGTACTTCATTTAGCCTGGTCCTACCAGACCATCGTACTTCATTTAGCCTGGTCCTACCAGACCATCGTACTTCATTTAGCCTGGTCCTACCAGACCATCGTACTTCATTTAGCCTGGTCCTACCAGACCATCGTACTTCATTTAGCCTGGTCCTACCAGACCATCGTACTTCATTTAGCCTGGTCCTACCAGACCATCGTACTTCATTTAGCCTGGTCCTACCAGACCATCGTACTTCATTTAGCCTGGTCCTACCAGACCATCGTACTTCATTTAGCCTGGTCCTACCAGACCATTGTACTTCATTTAGCCTGGTCCTACCAGACCATCGTACTTCATTTAGCCTGGTCCTACCAGACCATCATACTTCATCTAGCCTGGTCCTACCAGACCATCGTACTTCATTTAGCCTGGTCCTACCAGACCATCGTACTTCATTTAGCCTGGCCCTACCAGACCATCGTACTTCACTTCATTTGTACAGAACGTCTGGAATCGCTCAATTGACAAACGTTACCTCATTTGAAGGCGGGTGTCTGTTGAAGTTTAAAACTATTGGATCTGCCCAGTGCCACTCTGGATCTGCCAACCAATCGCATAACGTTTGGTCGTGACGTATGTCATGCGCCGGCTTCTGACTACAACTGAAACTGGCGCACGACCTCAACGTCATTGCTCTCAGCCACTCCCTCTGTTTGTTCGCTGATTGGACCGCTAAAAAATCCCAAACTGACTACTGAAGGGAAATGAAAATTGAGCGGAAGTAGGGAGGCGGGCGGTGCCAGGCTATATAGTATATGTATTTAAATGAAATCAATATATTCTCTCTACTGTTATTGTGTTGATGAATCACCTTTAAATGGCCGATGTCCGCTTGGTTATAGAGTGTGTCCAAAAGCAACTTCATCTTCTATTCAAATCATCTTTTCTGTAGTGTGGATGGATGCTGTGATCTCATATGGGTGATTAATGGGTCTATTCGCCCCCAAGACATTGTGTGTGTGTGTGTGTGTGTGTGTGTGTGTGTGTGTGTGTGTGTGTGTGTGTGTGTGTGTGTGTGTGTGTGTGTGTGTGTGTGTGCACGCTTAAATGCATATTATTCATGTATTGAGTCAATATGTTATGGAATGGAACAAATTATATGACTGAGTACACAAACAGATTTTCAAATATCTTTTGACTGTGATTCATAACGATACAAATTATGTCAGTGTTGGATAGATGGATGGATGGATGGATGGATGGGTGGATAGATAGATAGATAGATAGATAGATAGATAGATAGATAGATAGATAGATAGATAGATAGATAGATAGATAGATAGATAGATAGATAGATAGATAGATAGATAGATAGATAGATAGGTGGGTGGGTGGGTGGGTGGATAGATAGATAGATAGATAGATAGATAGATAGATAGATAGATAGATAGACAGACAGACAGACAGACAGACAGCTTGAGCTTTTTGTCCGTAGTTTCTCATAATCGTCCAAGAGAATATTTTATTTATTTATTCTTAAAGCACCTTTGGTCTCCTCGCCTTGTGTCAAATTCAATCTCATGACTCATGTTGAATAATATTACACACACACACACACACACACACACACACACACACACACACACACACACACACACACACACACACACACACACACATTCTTATGTAATGGTGCATCACACATCACACACACACACACATTCAAACCTCTGAATGTTTAATTAATTTCATGTTTCATGCATTGTACAAGGTTAGAAGGGGAAACCATTGGTAGGGCCCTATGATTTCCGCGATAACAAAAACGCGGACGGAATCACGGAATCGGGCAACAAAAAGGGAATCTTCTTGTTAACACGGAATGTCACGGAATTCGCCATTATTTTGGTGAAATTCAATTTTCAAGGCAAAGGTGAAACAACACGGTTGAAATTAAAGTAGAACTACGGAGGAATTTTGGTTTGGCGACATCTAAAGACCAAACTACTGCCGTGAAAAGTAGAGCCTGGCTGCAGGATCGCTAATGTAACACACAGCGCCAAACCCCTTTCACAAACCTGTCTATTCAATGTTTACTTATGAATTCATCCATGTACGTAACTCTGACATGTACATAACTTAATTTATTGTTAATAATGTGGTCTGTTTATAAATTCGGCATATGATTAAAGCATCTAAAAGCACGTAATCATGTTAAACCTTTACTGTTTTGAAGTTATTAATGCCACTCCCTCCCGCAGATACACAGCACAGGGAGGTCTTATATTCAGCCATTGGATACATACAGATGATCCAATTATAAGAAAACAATATGGTGGAGTGATGTTATAGACAAGACCATTTCAAAGTGTTTTTTTCTGGGTGATCATCTTCATTATCTATATGTCTGTCTGTCTGTCTGTCTGTCTGTCTGTCTATCTATCTATCTATCTATCTATCTATCTATCTATCTATCTATCTATCTATCTATCCATCCATCCATCCACCCACCCACCCATCCATCCATCCATCCATCTATCTATCTATCTATCTATCTATCTATCTATCTATCTATCTATCTATCTATCTATCTATCTATCTATCTATCTATCTATCTATCTATCTATCTATCTATCTATCTATCTATCTATCTATCTATCTATCTATCCATCCATCTATCTATCTTTACGCCTATCATAAAAGCAAACAAATAATCATTTAAAAAAAATCTTATCTCACCACTAGATAGATAGATAGATAGATAGATAGATAGATAGATAGATAGATAGATAGATAGATAGATAGATAGATAGATAGATAGATAGATAGATAGATAGATAGATAGATAGATAGATAGATACACTCCCTCCTATTATGATCATTGTCACATTCACATGCTCTTACATGTGCCTTTTTTTTGGCTTTTAATAAAACTAACAGTGAATATGAATAGTGTGATGGTGTAGCACAAATCAAAGGCTCATTCAAAACTGTGCATGTACTGTAGGCTAATTCATTTGTATTGCATGTAGTTATAATAATTATATCTAGCTGTCTTTGGTAATTTATGTAAGTCATGCCGACGTGTCTATCTTATGTTCTACATGCCTTTTAATTGCGCTGCAGGGTGCAAGAAAAAAACGTCATTAGTGGGTTTTTTGTTCATCTGGCACGGAAAGTTTATTTCTATAGCATAATTCAGACACAAGGCCATTCAAAGTGCTTTACAGAGGCATAAATTAGACAACCAAGATTAGACATTACAAAATTATTGAAAATGCATTTAAGACATAATTTATTTTTTAAAGACCGAAAGCAGGCAGACAAATAAAAACATAAAAAATAAATAATAATAATGATAATAATAATAAATAATTAATAATAATAATAATAATAATAATAATAATAATAATAATAATAATAATAATAATAATAATAATAATAATAATAATAATAATAATAATAATAATAAAAATCTTGTGAGCATCATAATAGTTAACTCGCTCTCACATGTATTTATTTTCTTTATAATTAAATTTATTTTATTGAATTTTGGCTTTGGTGTATGACAGTACAATGTCACACATACAGAGACATTATTTATTAGGCTACACTAGAAATAAAGCCTTTGCCGTAAAACAAAAAAAATGAATGAATAGAGAAAAATTTAAAATAAATACTTGTATCCATAATAGAGAAAACAAGAGCAGCTTCAGGGGGATCTCACATGTATTTATTTTCTTGTCGAATTCACATGACAGTGATTATGTAGTAGCCCAGTTTATAGACCCCTCCCCGTGGCTGACAGTGATTGGTGTGTGTGTGTGTGTGTGTGTGTGTGTGTGTGTGTGTGTGTGTGTGTGTGTGTGTGTGTGTGTGTGTGTGTGTGTGTGTGCGCTTAAAAGGTGCACCGGCTACACACACACAGGATAAACACTTGGATGGCTTTCATTCTGGACACAGCTGTCACTGTAACTGATGCTACTCAACCTCGCAACAGCTTACTGACACGCGGGCACTTATATCATTTCAAACTGTGATTTTTTTCGAGCGACATCTTTTATATTACACAATTTATTTTTGTGTAGGCTAATAATTTATTTTTGATGCTGCTCAACATTGCAGCAGCTTACACACTTGACACGCGGGCACTTATAACCCCATTGAAGCCTCGGTGAAATTGCGATTTTTTTCTTTCCAGTGGAGGGGAACTGAATCGCGCCAACTGCTAAACGTGCAGTGCAGCCTTCTCCATTGCGCATGGACGTAAGTTTGACTTCTTATTGAGTTCGCTGTATTTCGAGGTTATACTGGGTGTGTGTGTGTGTGTGTGTGTGTGTGTGTGTGTGTGTGTGTGTGTGTGTGTGTATTTCTGTGTGTGTACAAACACAATGAATAGGTAGGACTGTAGTTCAAGCAATTCAGTGTCTCAGTATAAACTAAGAAACAATTACAGTAAAATTAGGGAACAATGGTAAAAAAAAAACAGCGTTGTAAGGAATTGGGTGGTTGGATTATGAATCCTTTTATGGATACCGCCTCCTGTTTGCGTCTGGCCACATCGCCTCATCAACATCACACTCAATGTCTTCCTTTGAGAAGCAGCAGGGAAAAGATCACCTGATATCCAGACTAAATCTCCTAATTATGGAGCGACTCAGGCTGGGCTGCACTCTCTGTCCAGGCTCCCTTACCTGAGGTCTGTTTGTAGTGCTAAGGTTTAGACTGATTGGTTTTCAATTAGTTTAATTTTTTTTCAAGAAGTGTGTTGGAGAATTTCAAACACAGTGCAAAGCATATATCGTGTTTGTAGGGTTGGAGCTTTGGTTTAGAGCATAGTTACAAAAGTTAGAGTTTGTGATGCTGTGGTCTTAGCAGTCACTTTTAGTGTTTACAGTATTCGGCAAAAACTGTATTTGTGCCAAAATGTGCAGTCTACTGTAAATCACAGCAAACAGGAGCTCATCTCTGACCCTTCTATAGCTAACTGCACAAAAGCCTTTTGAGTTTAGAAATGTGATTGGCAGTGTGTTCTGTGTGAATACCAAGAGAGAGAATTCAGGAAGAGTGTGGAATATATAGAAAATTGTGTGTAGTGTTGTGAAAAATGTGTGTTTTCGAATGAGAATATGAGTCTAAAGCAGGAAATGTGTTTGGAGTTCAGCAGAATTGGTTAAGCAGTTGGTAAATTAGTTTCAGATTGTGCACATTGTGTCTGATGTTCCAAAAAATGTGTTTAAACAATTGTGAGAAACTGTAATCATTAGCGTTAAGTGAGTTATCATCCGCCTGTCTGGACATGTTATATTATTGACATTTTGATTGAGCCTGTTTTTGGGACAAAATATGTGTTTGAATGAATATCTTCTTTTATTTCTTCCTCGCAAAAGAGAGAGAGAGGGGGGAGGGGTGTGCGAGAGAAAGAAAGAGAGCGAAGGAGAGAAAGAGAGAGAGAGAGCGAGAGAGAGGGAGTGCGAGAGAAAGAAAGAGGGAGAGAGAGAGAAAGCGAGCGAAGGAGAGAAAGAGAGAGAGAGGGAAAGAGAGAGAGAGAGGGAGTGCGAGAGAAAGAAAGAGAGCGAAGGAGAGAAAGAGAGAGGGAGAGAGAGAGGGAAATAGAGAGTGAGAGAGAGAGAGAAAGTGGCTGCCTAAGTGATAAGCGCGCCTTAATTGTGCATGAATGACCGATGCTTAATTCATCATACAGCCTATTTAATAATGCATGGCGAAGATTATCATTATTTACATGACGTCAAATTGCCCTGATTAAAAAGAATACTCTAAGGGCTGTACAACAGCATAAGAAAAGCAAGATGAGCATCCTGTCAAGGTCTGTCTTTGTCTGTCTTGTTTTGGTGTTACCTGGGTTTCCTGTTTTATTTTGGTGCGTCTGTCTTGTTCCTCCCCATGTCCTGTCAGGTTTCCCTCCTGTTTGATTACTGCTCCCTTCCCTAATGTGTTTCACCTGTCCCTCGTTGTCTGCCCTGTCGTGTGTGTGTGTGTGTGTGTGTGTGTGTGTGTGTGTGTGTGTGTGTGTGTGTGTGTGTGTGTGTGTGTGTGTGTGTTGATGGTGAGTCTGTCCCTGGATGTTCCTGTGTTCCATGTGCCTTTTTGCCTTTTTGCACTTACATGTTTGGACAATACATTTCCCTCACTTGTAACTGTCTGCATCTGGGTCCTGCTTGCCTGTGCGTCTGCCACTTACCGTAACACGTTCCATAAATACTTAACATTACAACCTCTTGATGAGCAAATGTGTTATTCACCCGTCTGATGTTTGTAATTGTAAATGTTGCACAAATGGGTTTGAATGACTTGAATGCAATTAGTTGATTTATTTCAACTTTATGCTTCACACACACACACACACACACACACACACACACACACACACACACACACACACACACACACACACACACACACACACACACACACACACACACACACACAATGTCTCGGGGGCAAATAGACCCATTAATCACCCATATGAGATCACAGCATCCATCCACACTACAGAAAAGATGATTTGAATAGAAGATGAAGTTGCTTTTGGACACACTCTATAACCAAGCGGACATCGGCCATTTAAAGGTGATTCATCAACACAATAACAGTAGAGAGAATATATTGATTTCATTTAAATACATAACTATATAGCCTGGCACCGCCCGCCTCCCTACTTCCGCTCAATTTTCATTTCCCTTCAGTAGTCAGTTTGGGATTTTTTAGCGGTCCAATCAGCGAACAAACAGAGGGAGTGGCTGAGAGCAATGGTGTTGAGGTTGTGTGCCAGTTTCTCACACACACACACACAAACTCCAACACACACACACACACACACACAAACTCCACACACACACACACACACACACACAAACTCCAACACACACACACACACACACACACACTCAAACTCCAACACATACAGACACACACACACACACACACACACACACTCAAACTCCAACACACACACACACACACACACACACTCACACACACTCAAACTCCAACACACACACACACACACACACACACACACTACATTAGCCTGTATATAAGGTCAGGTAGACAAGCACACTTTGACCGCCATTAGCTAGTTGATTTATTTCCAATATATGCTTCACTCGTCTCCAGTACTGATTTTCACAGACACACACACACACACACACACACACACACACACACACACACACACACACACACACACACACACACACACACACACACACACGGGCCATTTCTTCCTTGACCCCATTTTACAAAATGTTAAATGTTGTGTCACAAAAAATATAAATAAAAACTTAAAGCTATAGTGTGTGGCTTTTTGTCATATAACTGAATGTCGGTTACATTCAAGCCATCGTCAAATGAGTTGACACAAAGTTGATTAAGCCCATTATCAGCTCCACAAAACTCTCTCTGTATTTCTCAGTATGGCAGCGTTTACAAACTGGTGTCCCCCCCCCCCCCCCACCCTGACAATGGTGCAGGAGCTCAGAAAAATCCCCAAGAAGAGCCCAAGAAATGTTTCAGTTGTTAATTCTACTGCTAAGAAAAAAAAACCTGGACGTACAGCAGAATATATACAATCCATGTGCATTCACCTTGTTGTAATTACTCAGAATTCCTCGTGGGGGCGACAAAAAGCTACGCATTATATCTTTTAAAAAACAACACAATTTAACATTCTTTTTTCTTTATATTTCAGACTTGTTGACGCCCCTGGCAACCATGGATCATCATATAACAACAAACCAACACAATTTCAACAACGCAAGCGGCAATATATCCTCAAGTCCATACAGCAACTGGACAGCAGCGGGCGCCATTTTGGAGCTTCCTACATTCACAACAGCGGCCAAAGTGCGCGTGATCATAACTTTTATCCTATGTGGGATATCGGCTTTCTGTAACCTCGCCGTATTGTGGGCCGCGTGCAGTGACGACAAACGGAAATCCCACGTCCGAGTGCTTATCATCAACTTGACAATCGCCGACTTGCTTGTGACTTTTATAGTGATGCCGGTGGACGCAGTGTGGAATATAACGGTGCAGTGGCTGGCGGGCGGACGTTGCTTGCCGGTTGCTGATGTTTCTGAAGTTGCTGGCAATGTATTCGTGTGCGTTTGTTACCGTGGTGATCAGTCTGGACAGGCAATCGGCGATTCTGAATCCGCTGGCGATCAAAGAGGCGCGGAAGAGAAACCGAGTGATGCTGACCGTCGCCTGGGGAACGAGCGTGTTGCTGTCTGTGCCGCAGGTAAGAAATATAAACAGACACACTCACCTAAACTCAAACCCACACACACACACACACACACACACACACACACACACACACACACACACACACCACACACACACACACACACACACACACACACACACACACACACACACACACACACACAGAAAGACAGAGAGACATGAACGCACACAGACAGAGAGACAGGCAGACAGACGGATATATACGCAGACACACGAACACACACACACACACACAAACACACAAGAACGTAGACAGACGCACGTACACACACACACACAGACGCGCGCACACACGCGTACACACACGTACACACACAGAAAGACAGAGAGACATGAACGCACACAGACACAGACAGAGAGACAGGCAGACACACACACACACACACACACACACACACACACACACTAGTACATTAGACTGTATAAGCTCAGGTAGACAAGCACAGAGAAACCGTGTGATGCTGACCGTCGCCTGGGGAACGCGCGTGTTGCTGTCTGTGCCTCAGGTAAGAAAGGAGGATTGATATACACAGACAGACAGAGAGAGAGAGACGGAGAGGGAGAGAGAGAGGAGGGAGGGAGAGAGAGAGAGAGAGAGAGAGAGAGAGAGAGGGAGGGAGAGAGAAAGAGAGGGAGAGAGAGCGAGAGAGACAGACAGAGAGAAAGAGAAAGAGAGAGACAGACAGAGAGAGACAGACAGACAGACAGAAAGATGGACGGACAGACAGTCAAACAGAAGGACAGACAGACAGACAGACGGACAGACAGATAGTCAAACAGACGGACGGACAGAAAGACAGACTCCCACAAACACACACGCACGTACACAGTCTCACAGACACTCACACTCACTCAAACTCCAACACACACACACACACACACACACACACACACACACACACACACACACACACACACACACACACACACACACACACACACACACACACAACATTAAAAACCAAGACACTAGTACATAAACATAGACAGTTCAGGTCAACAAGTACACTTTGACCTCTATTAGCACTCACAGAGAAACATACTCTTGACATTGTCACTGAAAACATTTAACACACACACACACACACACACACACACACACACACACACACACACACACACACACACACACACACAGTAACGTCAGGTACTTTGACCACAATTAGCACTCGGAGAATGTACCATGTGCCATACTTTTGGAATTTATCAGAACATTTTTTTAATTGTTCTTTTTTGCTCTAATGTACTATAATTTAGAAGCTCTCTCTCTCTCTCTCTCTCACTCTCACACACACACACACACACACACACACACTCACTCACACACTAGTACATTAGACTGTATATAAGCTCAAGTATACAAGTACACTTCAACCACCATTAGCACTCAGAGAAACATGGACACGTAACATACTCTGACATGTCTCATTTTTGTTAGCTTTTTTTCCCACTCCGAATATCTGACCTTAATGTAGAGACACACACACACACACACACACTCCTCTATATACCCTTGAAATTATACACTGTGTCCCTGAATGAGTGTGGTGCTGCATAGGTGCCTCAGGGAAGGTCAGGTTAACAAGCACACCGTGAAATGCGTACATACATGAGCATTTTTATGTTATTTTTTATTCTTTATAGGAACCCTTCTTATTTATTAAGGCAGAAGTCTGACAAAGCCAGACCAAACTACAGTCAGTAGTATGGTCTGGACACACGCTATATCGCTTCGAATATAGGAGGGGAAACAATGCATTCAACATTACATAAATGCGTTTGGTCTGGTCGCACACCCAGTCCGATTTTCGGTTCGCTCGTGTAGGCTCTATGGTCACATATCCGTATTGGTCGCAGATTTCAGTGTGGCGCAGCAACATGATTTGAGAAGCCTATCCCTCCAGGTGAGGGAAGGGGAGCGGGAGCCTTGTTTGAGACAGTTGTTTGTCGTCATAATGACTGATAACGGGGCTGAACCATCAAAGAAAAAAAAGAAAATGCAATGAAGAAAAGCTAAAGGGGAGAGTGATAGGCGGGCGGGAGGGCGTTGCCAAGCAACGTATACACAATTTCACAGGAGATCACACAATCACAATTCACAATTTCACTATCGTTGCAGCTCTAACCATTATTCATCGGAAATAGTCCTTATTTACAACAACACAAACACATTACCTCATCGTGATCCATGCTAACTGCCGTCTCTCGCTTTCTGTGAGGAGTCGGACACGTAATCTTTCAGCTCCGTGAGAGAGAGAGTAGTTAGGTGACACTTCTGCATCAACTCATTGCAATCAGGTGCGTGTGGCAGTGACTGGCATTAGTTGATGCTGTGTCACTAACCAGTCTCACAGAGCCGAAAAGAGTCCGGTGCCCTCTCGGCTTTCAACACACGGACATGCACTATATTGCTTCCTAATCATTTGACACTAGGGATGAGCCCGAATCCGAATATGTATTCGGATAAGCACGGATAATGAGTTAGATACGGATACAGATAATTTCCGAATAGTCCCATTATTATTCGGGGATTTTTTAATTTTTTTATTATGCGCTTAATTGACGCAGCGCGTTCCGCCTCAATGACACAACAGGTAGAATGACACTAACAGCTGTTCTGCGGTGGACATGAGAGGACCGGGCGCGTCCCGTGACCCGCGGTCTCTCTCTATTTATCCACTGATAAACGCAGCGCGTTCGCCCTTTCCCTCAAGGTTCTACCGGTCGCATTCGCTGCCGTTTTTATTTGAGTTTCCTCGTAACCCGCTGCTATGGCAGAGAAGAGACGAACCGATGGAATATGCTGCACCCCGAGTCACCGTCAGCCCTTCCCCGATGTAGGCTATTTACATTCTCTAGGCCTACTGCTTAAACTCTTTTAAACATCACAACGTTTCCATCAAACTGATGCTTAGGACCTGTACTTTTTCAGCTGTCAATCAGTGCGTAGACGCCTAGGCCTACTTCAGGACCTATACAATAAAAATCGGAAACTGCAAACTTGACACATTGAAATCACATATGGCTTTGTGGAAAGGCTAAAATATTATTTAGGGTTTATGAGATTGGCACGTTGATACAGATTGTTCCTAAACCTTAGTTTAGTAAAACAAATGTAAAAAAGAGCGATAGGGAGAGATAGAGATAAAAAAAAATCATGAAATACAGCTGTATTTTCCCCAGTTAAAGGGAGACCTTAATTAAGTTAAAAGTAAAACACTGGCCCTCATTTACTAACAGTGAGAAGCCTATGCACAGATTTGGGCTGTTATTTATCAATATTTTCGTTCCCTGAATTTCTTTGTATTATGAGAACAAAGAAGAGAGATGAAAAGGTAGAAATATATCTGACTTTTTGACTTATATTTCAACATTACATCAATTTGATGCTTTGAAGGGACAACAATTGCATTGACAATGAATATTAGTTTAGAAAATCAATGTAGGTGTGACTTCCTTTAATGTAGGCTAATGTAAAAGAAACTTCCGGTATACGCCACGCCCACTTCTTCTTGTGTATCCGGATACAGATACAGATACAGATACAGATAATTTTGTTGGTTGAACAGATACAGATACAGATACAGATAATGACGTCTCCGCACACCCCTATTTGACACCCACACAGCCGGCACGTACTAGAAAACAGCTTCACGACAGCTGGCGTTGTAAAAATACTACCGCTTTTGTCCAAAGGAGCCGCCAACGGACAAAGTTACTCGTAGTGGCTTTAAATGAATAAATTGTAGGCCATATTTAGTTGTAATGCCAATTCACATTTTCTTCTTGAAATCACATTTAAGACATGCGAACATGGGACACAATGTTATACAACTATTCATAGGCCTAAATCAGAGTCCCTACAGGTTCACAGAGAAACATTAACTCACCACTTAACATAATCTAGTGAAAAAATTACAATAAATATGTAATGCACGTCCATGTTTTTTCCGGTCCTGAATCAAAATGAATATTGTTGTAGTGCTGTCGGTCCCTTAGGTGCTTTAGACTTACTTATACTGTTTATAGAGTTAGGGCAGGTGAACAAACACGCACACTATATGACCTACATTAACAATCACAGAGAAACATTAACATGCTCTGATATATACATCTCTGGAAAAAAATTAAGAGACCACTCCAAATGTTCAGTATCTCTCGTTTTACTATTTATAGGCATATGTTTGAGTAAAATGAACATTTTGGTTTTATTCTATAAACTACTGACAACATTTCTACCAAATTCTCCCCAAACATATTGTCATTAAAGAGCATTTCCATTAATTAATGTAGAGATGAAGATTTGAGAAAAATCCAGACTGGTCTCTTCATTTTTTCCAGAGCTGTATATGATGTCCTCTAACTTTCCTTTTCCTTCCTAGATGTTCCTCTTCCATATGTGACCAACCTCCACCCCGCCTCCTTCACCCAGTGCACCAGTAGAGGAAGATTTGTGTCTCAAAATTACATAACCAATGTTATAAACCGTATATTGTTGTGTGTCTCGTTAAATAAAATATAGTACAAAAGATGAATGTTAATGAATGAACACATTAACAAAAAAATATCACCTACTTCTCCTTAAAGGGACACTGTGTAACATTTTAAGTAATTCATTAGCTAAAATCAATATCCTCATTCATAAATATGTCCTCATTGGTGTAAAATTCCTTCTGCCAATAATCTGAATTATCCTCCTGAGCGGAGAATTACAAATATTAATATTACATTTTCTACATTGAGCAGGCAAGTCTTATGGAGGCATCCATGTTGGTTGGAATGTCATCAGGTGCATTGTTTAACATTTAGAATTGTTCTTGTCCTTGAAGGCCACTGTAGCTTCTGTTATTATTCTAAAGGGGTTGGGGTTACCCAGGGAGCGTTGCATTCTACAACTTTCTAGATGATGTCATATTACACACTGCACCTTTAAAAAAAAAAAGAGAAAAGGAATGATTGTAGGGCCACCAAACACATGTCTGTGAAAAGCGCTTTATAAATACATTGTTACTTACAATAATCTCATAGGAGTGGATATGTCTACCTCTCCTGTCTCCTGTCCCTCTTTAGATGTTCCTCTTCCATAAAGTGACCATCCTCCACCCCTCCTCCTTCACCCAGTGCCCCACCAGAGGAAGCTTTGTGTCCTACTGGCTGGAGACCTTGATTTTGCATTGAAGCTTCATCATGACATTACATAAATTGGATTAAAATAATAACAATTTATCTGGCAATTACTGCAAAGCTGAATGACTGGGAGACCTGTGTTATGAACTGCACATACTGTTTATGTGATAGCTGTATGAATATAGAGAGATTTAACACATATATTAACAAAAAATATCACCTACTCCTCCTTTAAATAATAATAAAAAATAAAAAAAATTAATGAAGGGCCACCAAACACATGGATATTTATCTTATATGAGTGAAAATGTCTACCTTTGCTTTTCCTACGATATTTATCTTCCATGTAGAGTAAACAATCTGGTGTCAATACACGGCCTAGGCTCTGTAAACACTTAGGGATGTTCCTCGTTATTAAATGTCTATCTCTCTTGTCAAACACGTCAAAATTCTTTCCATTGAATTTCAAAACTTTTCAAAATGTCGCCCACATATCTGCCCCCCACCCTTCCCCCTAAATATCCCTAGCTAAAATATAAAACTATAAAAATGTATGACGCTACAGCTGCCAACAAATGATCGGAGTATTTGAATGTAAACTCATATGACTACAAAATGTCTAGCTTTCCTGTCCCTCTTCAGATTTTCCTGTTCGAGACTTAAAGCTGCAGTGTGTAGAATTTTGGGTTTTATTTCCTAGCAGATTTTGTAGAAAGTAATTATAATATCCATAAGTACATTTAATTTAGTGCATAATAGCTGAAATAAATGTTTTGAATTATTATTTTTTTCCCTTAGAAAGGAGTCTCATATGTCCATATTTCTGCATATTAATTTGGACCAAGGCCTAGTGCCGCCATCTTGAAAGTGTCATAGTTGGAATGTCATCAGGTGCATTGTTTAACATTTAGAATTGTTCTTGTCCTTGAAGGCCACTGTAGCTTCTGTTATTATTCTAAAGGGTTGGAGTTACCCAGGGAGCGTTGCATTCTAGAACTTTGTAGAACTTTCTTGATGATGTCATATTACACACACTGCACCTTTTTAAACATGTGTATATGTCTACCTCTCCTGTCTCCTGTCCCTCTTTAGATGTTCCTGTTCCATAATGTGACCATCCTCCACCCCTCCTCCTTCACCCAGTGCACCACCAGAGGAAGCTTTGTGTCCCACTGGCTGGAGACCTTCTACAACATGTTCACCTTCTCCTGCCTGTTCCTGCTGCCGCTCGTTATCATGATCACAGGCTACGCACGCATCTTCTGTGAGATCTCCAAGCAACTCGACAAACACAACGGTGATTATTTTATTTAAACGGACGGACGGACGGACGGACGGATGGATGGATAGATAGATAGATAGATAGATAGATAGATAGATAGATAGATAGATAAAGTTGAGACCTGTGTATAAAATAAGCCTAATTTTTCTCTCTCTCTCTCAATTAAATTTCAAGGTCACATATTATACAAATTTTCAGTTTCAAAATTGTAATTTGTGTTTATTCTAGAAACTGTTTTCACAGTTTTAATGTTTTTTTTAATGTTTATTTTTCTTTTCTACCTGCCAGGGACTACAGGTGAAAATTAGCATTAGCACTGCATGGCTAAATCTGGCACATTTACATGTTGAACTTTGGTACTCATGTCTATTAATGTGCGCTGTCCCTTTTAAAGCTGCAGTGTGTTGAATTTTGGGTTTTATTTCCTAGCAGATTTTGTAGAAAGTAATTATAATATCCATAAGTACATTTAATTTAGTGCATAATAGCTGAAAAACATTTTTTGAATTATTTTTTTTTCCCTTAGAAAGGGTCTCATATATGTCCATATTTCTGCATATTTTGGACCAAGGCCTAGTGCCGCCATCTTGAAAGTGTCATAGTTGGAATGTCATCAGGTGCATTGTTTAAAATTTTTAATTGTTATGTCCTTGAAGGCCACTGTAGCTTCTGTTATTATTCGAAAGGGTTGGGGTTACCCAGGGAGTGTTAAATTCTAGAACCTTGTAGAACTTTCTTGATGATGTCATATTACACACTGCACCTTTAATGTGCGCTGTCCCTTTTAAATAAAGAAATCAAAAAAAAAAAATCAAAAATAAATAAATGTCCAAAAGTCAAAACTATACAGCTTTGTTCTTGGCTTATTAAATCATATATTTGTTGTTTATGTGGATTCTTTTCATTCAAGCCTCTTACATTTTCCCTCTTTCATCTCCCCAGTGCGTTCCAATGAAGTCTACTTACGCTGCTCCAAGAACAACATCCCCAGAGCTCGCATGAGGACTCTTAAAATGAGCATTGTGATCGTATCTTCGTTCATAATCTGTTGGACGCCGTATTATCTCCTGGGCCTTTGGTATTGGTTCTTCCCCGATGATTTGGAGGGCAAAGTGTCCAACTCCCTGGCCCACATTCTGTTCATATTTGGGCTTGTGAACGCCTGCTTAGACCCTATCATATACGGACTATTCACGATTCATTTTCGAAAGCGGGAGAGGAGATTTTTTTGCAATGCTACTCCGGCCACACACAATGCAAATGAGTTGGAAAGCAACACGGTTATCACAGGCTCAATCACGTCTAACAGGAATTCTTTGGCAATGAGGAAATGTGTGAGTGTGAATGAGTGAGTGTCAAATGTGTGCGAGGTTGATTTTCACATCTGCTTTTAGGGTTAGATAAGTGTTCTTAAAGGCCTACTTCACCGGTGGAGATATGAAGGTGTATTGAACTCTGAGATCCTATGTTGTATAAATGTGCAAACATTTTAGAAATCGGTTCATCCTAGCCTGAGAAAAGGCAGAAAGAGTGTTTTATGGCCTCTCTGTCAAACACTGCATTTTACCATGTGTGACATCATAAAAGGGAAAATGTAGGGTTAGGATTAACAGGACAGCTGGGCCAAGGGAAGACTGAGGGAAGAAAAACCTCATTCATTATATTATAATAGTGATTTTATAATGATAGAACGCCGGTTCCGTTTGGGTGAAGTATTCCTTTAAAGGTGGAGTCAGTGATTCTGGAGAACGCTTGTTATCAACATCAGTGAATAGGCCTGTCTCCTCACGACCTGCTACCTGTCCCTTCTGTGTTTTTATTAGTGAACAGCCTAGGCTCTGTAAACAAAAAAGGCCCAACATAGCTAAAACAATGCCTGTTTACAGAGCCTATAGGTTGTGTACTAACACTTGATTTCTTACAGCACACACATAATGTCAAAAAGTGATTTTTGACAACAAGCGTTCTCCAGAATCACTGACTACACCTTTAACAAACTGCTTTCAATTGCATTTTGAGTCTTAAAGCAACTCTTACCGATCCTGCATTTGAGAATTACAGCACATTCAAAATATCCCGCCTTCCTCCAATGCCCCACCTCCTCATTCCCCTATTGGTCCACGTCATTCCCATCCCCGGTGTTGTTCTATAGGTCCATGGTGTTGTTTCGAAGAAACTTTATTTACACAGGCAGACTTACTGCCCCCGAGCAAGCACGTGACTTTTGTTTACCAAAGCAATGGATTCTGATTCAGAAGCACCGGTAAGTTACAGGCTATACATTAGCCTACACATATATATTTTTCAGTTCAATGGTTGTTATATGCAGTGCACTATTTACTTGCTTTATTGTTTTAGTTATCATAGGCTAATTTTTTTTTGCAAACACGCTAATGTTATCTAATAAGCGGTCTCAGCTGTTCTGTTTACAGTTTAACGTCGGTTACGGTTTTGTCTGCTAACGGCTAGCGCGTGGTTAACTTTATCACTCTGTTCAAAACATTATGCTTCAATGTCGAAAGCTTGAACTTTATAATAAATAGACATTTTGGTACAACATGTGGGACCCTGGGGAGTTCTCCACAAAAAGAGTAATAACACACTGCCCTAATTATGTAGAAGAAGTCATACTGCACATCAAATTAAACAGAAGAAACTCCTACAAGCACATATAAATCATTTTCACACAGACCAAACACAACTCCAACACCAAGCATATTATTATCAAATATCAAAATCTGAATAGCGTCAGAAACTCAACCCAGTCTACACATTTCCATTTCTAGTGCTCCGATGCTCTATTCACCTTATAAAGCGAAGCCCCAGATGAATCCAACACTACCACTATTATTCCCGTATGACAAAAACCTATATAACCAGCAGCCAAATAATACAAAGCTATAAATACAGTGTGTTCTGTGTAAATACAGCGAATAACATGAATTGTTGTGATTTTGCTCTGCCTCACTAGGCTACATAATATTCAAACTTGGCAGAGCCATTGGAAACACATTTTGCTATGCTTTTGATCTAGAATTTTAGCTTCATCAGCATAATTTCACAGAGATATGAATTATAGTAAAACAATTAACATGTGCAAAACATGTATTTTCAGAAAGTGATCCTATGTCTCTCTCTTCACCCTGATATTCTTATAAAGTAAAACATTTTCTGTCTTTGTTTTTACATGTTGGTGCTTCTAGGACGACAGTGTAGTAGATCCTGACTACAGCCTTGAAGGGAGATGATGATATTGAGATGATGATGATTCTCCAGGCAAAGGCACCTCAAGTAGGAGGAGGAAAGCAAGGATTGAAAGTGGAGGCAGAGGAAGCCATGGCAGGGGAATGAAAGGCAGGGGCCGTGGTTTTCCAAAATGCTAAAAACAACCCAAATACATCAGGCCAACAGTGTACCCTGCCCTGTGAATTATGTACATAGTACTGTCTTATTACTGTATATTTGTCATAGTTATTGACCCATATTTTTAAATTAAAAATACATATGTGTTTACTCTGTTGTGTTGATTTACATCTTTGAAAATTCTACAGTTTAAGAATGCCAAACTGCCATTTTCTTTACTTTACTTTACATCATATGTTTTTCTTATGCTTTGTTTACACTACGCAGAAAATCACACACGACTTATTGCTGCTCCTGCGCTTCGTTCCCACCATTACATCTGATGTGCAGAAAATCTTAATATTATTGTGGTTGCGTTCCGAATCGCATACTCTTTCTTTTTTCTATTCTACATACTACATCTGACGATAAAAAGAATCTAGTTAGGATGCAGTAGGCATACTATTGGGACATACTTTTCTCTCTTAATTCATCATAACATTGCGCCTTGATCTTGCCTCTTGCTTTTATATCCGTCGCATCCCCGTTTGTTTTCATAACATGGACCTATAGGCTTCGCGAGTGTTACGCCACTTCACGTGCGCACTGGATTGTGGGTCAGAATCGCCCAAATAGGATGCACTTTTCAACACTAACAATCTTGGCCGCATGAAGTAGACCATCCGGGTATTCTAACCATCCTAAATCTGGCCACAAGAATCGGGACATCCTAAATCTTTTTTCTACATACTATATAGTAGAAAGTATGCGATTCGGAACGCAGCCAATATTTATTTTCCCCTGATGCCAGCACAGGAAGTGTATTCTTTGCATTTCAACTGAATGCTTACAGAATGCCCCTTAGTTTAATCTCTCCACATATTCTGTATGAACTTCAGAATCAATTTGATTTTAATGTTTTCTTATGTTACCAAGGGAATTCAGTGATCCCAAAGACAAATATCGTACATTATGGAAACCAATGACATAAGGCAAAACTTTGAAAATATTGCTTTAGATCCAGAGTTCTCCGGTTATCCTTCCAGACAAGATGGCAGGTTTGATGCCAGGACAAGCCTTGGTTGGTGCAGGTTGTCTTCTACTTTTGCGGGAGTGGTTCACCTTGACAGAGAGTAATAAAAATCAAAATGTAACATTGGACAAAATTGCAAAGTCAGGTTACTAGCCAGCTAAAAAGATTTAACTTTATCTTCTACCGATAATGCGTTTATGGACACTTACAATCTAACAGGTTACATACAGTGCCTTGCAAAAGTATTCATACCCCTTGGAATTTTGTCACATTAAAACCACACACATACATTTATTTTATTGGGATTTCATGTGATAGACCAACACACAGTGATAGACCAACACACAGTGATAGACCAACACACAGTGATACACCAACACACAGTGATACACCAACACACAGTGATACACCAACACACAGTGATAGACCAACACACAGTGGCGCATCATTGTGAAGTGGAATGAAAATGAAATATGGTTTTACATTTTTCACAACATTAGATAAGTTGTTGTTGTTACCACACAGCACATGAGTAGATGATTTATAGTGTTCTGGAAACATCAGTTACATTTATCATGTTCTGATGGGGGTTGGGAAACTGTTTAGCATAAGCTCTAGGTTTGATTTCACACCAATAATGTCACTTTTAACAATATACTTGTTCACGCCATCATCACAAAACACAAAAGCATGTGTGATCCACGTTGATGGGCAAACGATAACATTAACAAACAAGGCTTACCGTTCTGAAAAAGATTCGACAATGGTGGCAGAGGAGGCCTCTTGAAACCACGTTATACTGGCGCCTACGTTGTTTTTCCGTAACTAAAACAAACATGAACATGCACACACAAATATCAACGTGAGTTGGCGGGTTGTACCAGCAGAAAGTTAAATTATGATAAACTGTACATTGTACTGAACATGGAAACAGCGACAAACACGGATATGATATCACTTAGCCTACTATGTTATTACACACATGGACAGTTAGCAACCTGCTAACTGCTGCCTTCGGTGTATGAATGTGAGTGTATTGAGCCAACACTATTTAAAGCACACTGGGACTGTGTAAAACGGTGAGGAAGACTATAAGTGGAGAATATTTCTTTATTTCCCGAGCAAACTGCCTAATTAGCTGGAGCTAACGGTAGGTCCGTTAGCATTATGCTAAACGTGATTCCGGTCAGTGTCTGCAACAAATAGTCAATCGTAAGGTTATATGATGTTGTAGGTTAGGTTATGCAAAATAAAAATACCTTTCCAGCAGAAACTCCGCGACCATTTCATCCGTTTTTAGCTCGGGCTGCAGCTTCATCAGTTGCCTCCATTGCTCAAAAGCAGAGCCGATGTTGATCCTAGTTTTTGCTCTTGCAGCATCGAGCTCTTTTTTTTTCTGTTGGCCTTTGCTGCTAAACTTGTGTTTTTTCCCTTCGGAGCCGCTTTGTCAGTACGCCGTGACTCACTTTGGTCTGCCATCATCAGTCGCTACTCGCTACCGCTCGTTACTGTCTGCCGTGGAATCAAAACAAACCCTCTAGTTGAGGACGCGCCTTGATGACGCACGCCGACTGCGCCATACAGAAGCAGACGGCAAACAGACAGATCTGTCGGCCAATGAAATCCTTCTGACCGAAGAATTTAATTGGTTGAATTTTTCACATAATATTATGAGATTGAAATATTAGCCTCGTTCGACATGTCGCCGTCTTGCTAAGACCTGCGCAATTATGACGCTCGGCTTGCTGAGCGCACAGCATTTTTCCAGCATTTTTGTTGTGCGCTCAGCAAGACGCGCGTCATAGTTGCGCAGGTCTTGCTCAGACCTGCGCAAGTCGAACGAGGCTAATCATTTGTTTGTACTCCTGGTGGGTCTATAATGTATTCTAGAGTGTAATTACCTTATAAATACCATTTTAACCTCATCCAAATAAAGTAAAAATGCAACAAAGGTAAGGGTAGCTTTAAGATGCAGTGGGAGTTCATTGTATTTTATTTAATTGATGTTTTATTGTTATGTATTTTGTTGTATTTGATGTGTTATTGTATCCATGCATTTTCCTGCTAATTAATCAAATTAATTTGCTGTTGCCGTTTTGCTGTCAGTAGTTTAAAGGCCAGAGTGGATAGGTTTAGCATTCTATGAGTTGATATAGAAGAGGAAATATTTATGTAATCCTGATACATGCAGAAAATATATTATATTAATTATGGAGCTGTGGAAAAGGGGTAGGATTTAATGAAATGACTGGCTGTACATCAAGTTGCCCCCCTAGGATAATAAAGATACCTTGAACCTTAAATACGTTTGGTCCATATCAATTGAATATGTGTAATAAAACACACTAAATAACTTAAAGGTGCAGTGTGTAATAGGACATCATCAAGAAAGTTCTACAAAGTTCTAGAATGCAACGCTCCCTGGGTAACCCCACCCCTTTTGAATAATAACAGAAGCTACAGTGGCCTTCAAGGACAAGAACAATTCTACATTTTAAACAATGCACCTGATGACATTCCAACTATGACACTTCCAAAATGGTGGTGACAAGGCCTTGGTCCAAAGTATGTAGAAATATGGACATATATGAGACCCTTTCTAAGGGGAAAAAATAATAATTCTAAAAAGAAAATTCAGCTATTATGCACTAAATTAAATGTACTTGTGGATATTAAAATTACTTTCTCCAAAATCTGCTAGGAAATAAAACCCAGAATTCTACACACTGCAGCTTTAATCATTGCTTTTGTTTATTGTATTTTTTCTGCTTTTCATTTTGTCGTTTGATTTTTATTTTGATATTTCCGAGATAGATGTAATCAATCAATCACTCAATCATTACAATTTTATATGACTCATCCATGTTATAGTCAAAGACAATGTTGATTGAAAAACGTATTTTTTAAAAGTTGCTACGAGGAACTTTTAAATATTTCTGTGTGAGAGAGAGAGAGAGAGAGAGAGAGAGAGAGTGAGAGAGAGAGAGAGAAGAAAGAGAGTATGTGTGTGTGTGTGAGTGAGAGAGTGTATGTGTGTGTGAGTGTGTGTCTCGTATACATACGCAGACACACACGGGCACACACTCGTATAGAGAGAGAGAGAGAGAGAGAGAGAGAGAGAGAGAGAGAGAGAGAGAGAGAGAGAGAGAGTGTGTGTGTGTGTGTGTGTGAGTGAGATAGAGAGTGTGTCTGCCTGTCTGTCTGTGTGTTGCTTTTTTCAGGTACACGTCTGATGGTGACAGTAACAATAGGCTACGTTTGGAATACAGCACCTGCGCTTCCCTTCGATATAATTGCAACTTAATTGAGGCTTTCAACCCTTTTCCCTTTTGAAAGACAGACTCCACAGCTTGATATGATATGACTATAGGGGGGAGACGACACAGCTAGATAAATGTGTGTGAGACAGAAATAGCCGATACAGCTCACACACACAGTACAGAGACGCTCGCTCGCGCACACACACACACACACACACACAGTACAGTCACGCTCGCTCGCACACACACACACACTCACTCACTCACTCACTCACACACACACACACACACACACACACAAATAAGCTCACACACACACCACACACACACACACACACACACACACACACACACACACACACACACACACACACACACACACCTTTCCCATGTTATTCTCCTGCCAGGTGTCTAGACTGAGAGAGAATAATAACTCTATTACAGATGAACGATATGCTCAGATGGATTGAGATCTCTAGAGTGTGTGAGCACCATCCCAGCAGACACACACTCCAACACACACGGGCACACACACTCGTATACACACGCAGACACACACACACACGGGCACACACACTCGTATACACACGCACACACACACACACACACACACGTATACATACGCAGACACACACACACTACACGCCGCACACACACTCGTATACATACGCAGACACACACACACTCGTATACATACGCAGACACACACTCTAACACACGGGCACATACACTCGTATACATACGCAGACACACACACACACACTCCAACACACGGGCACACACACTCGTATACATACGCAGACACACACACGGGCACACACACTCGTATAGGCTACATACGCAGACACACACTAACACACACGGGCACACACACTCGTATACATACGCAGACACACACACACACACACACACGGGCACACACACTCGTATACATACGCAGACACACACACACACACACACACTCTAACACACGGGCACACACACTCGTATACATACGCAGACACACACACACACACACACTCGGGCACACACACTCGTATACATACGCAGACACACACACACACTCGTATACATACGCAGACACACACACTCGTATACATACGCAGACACACACACACACGGGCACACACACTCGTATACATACGCAGACACACACACACACACACACTCTAACACACGGCACACACACTCGTATACATACGCAGACACACACACATGCAGGAATACACAGACAATAACACACAGACACTAACACAGTCGCAGAAACACACAGACAGACAGACACACATTCTAACACACTCTTACACACTTGCAGACACACACAAACATACAAGCAAGTACGCAGACACACACACACACACACACACACACACACACACACACACACACAGAGACACACTCTAAAACACTCGGCTATTTTCAAATTTATGATCATCAGAGGATCTCTCTCTCCCTCTCTCCATCCATCCCTCCCTCCCTCCCTCCCTCTCTCTATTTATAAATTGACAGAAACACATTTTAAACCAAATACTAGTTTGTTCTGAAGTATTTCATGTCTCTGCTACTTTGTACTTGCACTTTACTACTTTTTTCTCCTCAGATTAAAGTATCTATGAGGAACTTTTAAATATTTCTGAAACAGTCTAATTTTTCCTCTGATGATCATGAATGACATGTCACAACAAACGAGGCCATCAGTGCAAAGAATGCTATTTTTATATAGTTTTTCTTAATGCCTTTGTCATGGGTATGCGCTCACCCAGGAACAACAGCTGGCGTAGTAAAAAAACCTACTGCTTTTGTCAACAACAAAAAAATTACAAATACAATATTTTATCATTTGCAATATTTATAATCATCATAATACAATGTATTAGTTCAGGGCACAATGGATTTCCACAGTAGAGTAAAAATAAATAAAAAATAGGACAATATATAAAAAAAATTTGCAATAAATATAGTACAATTCATATGAGTTAGATAGCTTGTGTTGGGTGCATATATTATGGATATTACAGAAAGCCTATTGCAAGAATTTCTAAAGGACAAATTTACATCAGTTTGCAAATGAGATGTGTTGGTGGGAATTAGTTTTAAAATTACATGCACACAAACGTTATAAAATGACCAACCAACCCATAGAGTCTCAGTCCTCTTCACAGCAGACCCGGGTTAGAATCCAGCCCGGGTCGTTCTCTGCATGTCATTCCCCTCTCTGACCCATTTCATCTCTGTCTCTCCACACTGTCTAATAAAGCATGAAACCCCCCCCCCCCCAAAGAAAAAAAATTAAATAAAAATGACATACACATGAAGGTATATACAGAAATACCTCAAAATCCTGAAAACATTTAATATTCTTTGAGAGGTTCTCTGCACAAAGGATTTTTCAAAGGATTGTGTGAGGTGTGGGATGGGTGGGAGTTGGGATTGTTAACATTTTTTAAAATAAAATACCTCAAAATGTGTGAATTCTATAACATGTTGTTGTTTTTCATCTGGTTTGCTTCTGTTGTATCTTCACTGCTGTTTCCTGAATCTGATCCCAGGTCTGAGATAAAGATGTGTTCCTCTCGTTCACAGACAACGATCTAGAGAGATAGATAGATAGATAGACAGACAGACAGACAGACAGACAGACAGACAGACAGACAGACAGACAGACAGACAGACAGAGACAGACAGACAGACAGACAGACAGACAGACAGACAGACAGATAGATATATACTTTATTTATCCTGAAGAAAATTGTTACATCAAACTTTGCAAAAAAGGGAAATAAAAACTAAGGTTGCGTTCCGAATCGCAAACTCTATTCTACATACTACATCCGACGATAAAAAGAATCTAGTTAGGATGCAGTAGGCATACTATTAGGACATACTTTACTCTCTTATTTCATCATAACATTGTGCCTTGATCTTGCCTCTTGCTTTTATATCCGTCGCATCCCCGTTTGTTTTCATATGGAGGCTTCGTCGATGTTACGTCACTTCACGTGCGCACTGGATTGTGGGTCAGAATCGCCCAAATAGGATGCACTTTTCAACACTAACAATCTTGGCCGCATGAAGTAGGACATCCGGGTACTCCTAACCATCCTAAATCTGGCCATAAGAATCGGGACATCCTAAATCTTTTTTCTACATACTATATAGTAGAAAGTATGCGATTCGGAACGCAACCTAAGTGTTAAATAAAGTACCTTTTCTGCAGGTAGTTATTGCAGTTTTCCTCCAGAGAGAGGAAGCTGATTGGCTCATGTTGTTGTGTTGCAGAATCAGGAAGTGAATTAACATATTCCTTGATGACATCACACTCTGCAAAGCTGAAAATGAAAAGATGATTCTGACTTCCTCCTTCAGAAGACGCACTGCAGCTCGGGTCCAATTCTCCTGTGAAAATACAGTTGAGGACATAATTATTAACCCCCCTGTGACAATTTATGATACATATGATGACTATATTTAATATCAAACTGATAAAAATCGATCCGACTGTATACAGTGTATCACGTATATAAAGTATGTAATATTTTAGCAGAATAACATTCACTCTGATTCACAAAGTGTTCAAACTATATGAACAAGTACTTTTTAAATCATCAAACTGACTTGACAATCAACATTAACTGAGTGGAAGGACATCTCATGTAAGCTAACCTAGCAAAACTTCCATACGGTCTGTCCGTAATCCACGTAAAAAGTTCAATTACTTGAACGTATATAATGCGGATACCGGACAGAAACAGGACAGAAATATTACGGAGGGGAGGAGTTTCGGAGGCAAACGGACATTACGGAGAATCACATAGGAATGAATGGACTTTCGGTCGGATCCTTTTGGATCGCATACGAGAATGTACGTATGTGGAAACGAGGCGTAAAGCACTTTGGGTCTGTGAAAAACCAGGGGAAAGCGCTGTATAAGTGGAGTCCATTTACCATTAACCATTGGGCCCTACTGTAAGATTACTGAGGCTAAACGTAACATTATATGACTTTAAACTGACCTTGTATGAAGAGAGTTTGCAGTGTGGCGTTGAGAGCGTAAACAGGATTACAGGGAGAACCAATCAGATGAGAGGTGGGAGGAGTCAGGAGGCAAACAGTGGATTGGCTGGTTACATCTCGGAGGAACATGTTTCCATTCCTTTGCATCACAAGAGACTAAAAAACAAAGAAAAATAAGAAAAAATTAAGTTGCTTAAGATAAAAAATAACAGGAACCAGATAATCTACATTTAAATATTGTAACTTTGACAGGAAAGCATTTTGTATTAAGAGCTTAAAAATGTTGTATCAATAACTTGAGTGTTGGGGCGTCCTTAGCTCAGTTGGTAGGGCCCCCCCCCCATGGGCCTCAGCCAACAGCGGACCCGGGTTTGATTCCAGCCCGCGGTCGTTCTCTGCATGTCACTCCCCCTCTCTACCCCATTTCAACTCTGTCTCTACACTATCAATAAAGCATAAAAATGCCTAAAAAAATATCTTTAAAAAAAATTAAAAAATAACTTGAGTGTTCCTACCAAGCTGGGCAGGAACGGCACTGATGCGATAACGGTGATGAGGTCCCCGCTGTCTTTTGGCCTGTACAAAGAAAATAAATTGTCCTTTCTAATGTTTTACTCTTGTATAATATGGTTGCATGTACAGGGTTCCTCCTACAGACTTCTTCAATGGCAATATTCAATTTCAGGCCATTGACACAACTGAAACCCTTACATATTATTATGTCACTCAAAATGGAATACCATGCTTTCAAATTATGTTAACATTACTTTTGACTATGCTTAATTGCAATACTAATTAAGGCCTTCTTTCTAGATGAACTTAATGAATGCCTTTAATAACTTTTAAAGGATCTGTAGGAAGTTTAAGGATTATTATAATAGCGATTTTATATAATGATAGAACCCCGGTTCCGTATGGGTGAAGTATTCCTTTAAAGGGGCAGTGTGTAATATGACATCATCAAGAAAGTTCTAGAATGCAACGCTCCCTGGGTAACCCCACCGCTTTAGAATAATAACAGAGGCTACAGTGGCCTTCAAGGACAAGAACCATTCTAAATTTTAAACAATGCACCTGATGACATTCCAAAAACATGGATGCCTCCATAAGACCTGCCTGCTCAATGTACAAAATTTAATATTAATATTTGTAATTCTCCGCTCAGGAGGATGATTCAGATTTTTGACAGAGGTGATTTTACACCAATGAGGACATATTTAGAATGAGGATATTGAGTTTAGCTAATAAATTACTTAAAATGTTACACAGTGCCCCTTTAAGGCCTTAAATTGACAAGAAAAAAGTTAGATGCTTATACGGTATTAAATATGAAAGCATGTGACATTGAGCTAACCTTTCTTTGAGTTGCATTGTGCTGGTTTGCGTCCCTCGTCCGGTGGTGACTGTGTGAATCGCTCCACTTTTACACATCAGCAAGAGATTGATTGTAAACGTCTGGGAATCGTCAGCGGATTCAGGACAGTCATTCACAAACTGGATCCTGATGAATGAGCCTTCTGTGTCTGAGAGTAAGATCACAGAGAGGGGCGACGCTGAGGGGAAGAGACAAGAGAAAGAATTCAAATAGGAAACAACCTCTTAAATGTTACTCGTTACATCTCCATGTAGCACTTACGTGTGTCACTTTAGCCCCTTTTACACAGCCAGTGAAAGCCGGAAAAATGCCGGAATTTCGGCCCTCCGCCCTGCTGTTTAAATGGCTCAATCCCAATTCACCCCTTCGCCCTACCCCTTAGCCCTACCCCTCCGAATTGCGCGTTCACGTGAAGGGGTAGGGGTGTCCCAATTCCCTCTGGAATCAAGGGGTAGGCGTAGGCGTAGGGCCAAACGGCCCTCCAAACGGAGATTTTCCGGACCCACACTCCAAACGAAGGGTTAAAAGAAATTTCCCAGAAGCCTTTGCGCATTTGTCAACGGAAATGGACGGAAAAATTGACAGCCACAAATGTAAGTGTTTTCTTAAGTTAATACAGATGTAAAAATTACGATTACCATCGTATTATCTTAGTTTTGCCATTTATGTTTCGTAGTTATGATGTTTAGTGGAAACAAGAACGTCAAAAAAGATCGCTAGTAACTAGCTAACTAGCTAACAACACATAACAGTTGTTAGCCGAAACCGTTGACGCCCCCCGACCAAAAACACACACACACACACACACACACACACACACACACACACACACACACACACACACACACACACACACACACACACACACACACACACACACACACACCGAGTGTAGCGTATGAAGCATAAAACAGATCGATAATATGTAGCTAATTAGTTTGCATTAGCCTACATGATAGCAGCGCTATGCCATTTATTTTTTATGTCTGATTTTATTAAACCATTCCTATTTTATGTGATTCATATTCCAGGGACTCCAGAAGAAACCCGACTCCTGATAAGGTTTAGGGCCAATAATGAGCAGCGGTTCCTTAGGTCGAAGAGTGCCTCAAAACAGCTGTGGGAGTGAGTTTTTATTTGTATTTAAGATGCTTTACCTCGTAGGCCTACTTGTTATATTATTGTATTATAACATTATTATTTTTTGTTTTGATAAAGGACACTCATCAAAGAACTAGGCCTGGAGGGGAAGGTCACTCCCCAACAGGTCTCCAAGAAGTGGGAGAACCTAAAGAAAAAATATAAGGTAATGATATGGACCTGTGTATCTGAAATAAAGTTTAATTTAAATTGATGTATGTCATCCCCTCTACCACCACAACCTATGTGTTATTCTTTTCATTTGTATGGTAGGCCTATTATGTTATACACTGTTTTCTCCATTACAAGTTATTTTTGGATTGTAGTATTCATCTAGTATTCAAACCTTGCCATACGAATTGATTTGTTTGTGTTTCTGTGTTTTGCAGGAGCTGAAAACACCCAAAACGGGATCAGGGACAGACGGGGGAGAAGACTGCTGCAACCTGGCAGTATTTTCTCGAGATGGACGAGGTCTTAGGTGCCAGGCCTTCCATCCGGCCGCCGATGATCATTGCCTCCTGTAATAATGACCCTATAACACTCCTTATGGTAAGGTTTGAATACTAGCTAAAATCATATTTAACAAATTGTAATTGAGAAACTATTATTAAATTTTTCCCGACAGAAATATATATTTTCAGAATAGAATTGTATGTAACACATTGCTATGTAATGGCTGCCTTATAATTCCATCTAATTTATTTTACTTTCAGGAGATGGTTGAGCCAGAAGAGTCACCGTCCCCCTCTCCCTCCTCTCCTGTGCCATCTGCCTCGCCTCCTCTTCCACGGCCACATCTTCCCCAAACCCAAAACGGAAAAGAAAAACCCAATTTTAGAGTTCCTCGTAGGAGAGAGTGATAAGGAACAGAAGCGCCACGAGGCAACAGAGGAGAAGACGGAGCGCTTCTTAATGCTATTTGAAAGACTAATTGATAAATTATAAACTGCTTTTTTAAATATTTATTCATTTATTTATTTATTTATTTATTTATTTATTTATTTATTGTCACTTTTTTCATGTAAATAGTTTCTTGAATGTTTTTAGTGTAATTTATTAATGTTTTGTCATGATTTATAAAAATGTATTGTTTACAACAGATTGTTATCATTGATACCTTATTCACTTATGTAGCTAGTAGTTACATTCCTAAGATAAACAGAACAAAAATTCTGGAGACAAGATATTAGTTTAAAAAGATTTGTATTACAAGATAATACAAGTATTCATCTGTGAGAAGCCATCGTCTGTGCGATTAAGGAAGTTTGTGTAAACATAACAAACAAACTGTACTGCAAAATATTAGTTTGAAAAGCTTTACATTATAAAAATAAAACATATTGATGTTCGAAAAACATACACATCTGGCAAAATAAATCAACATTTTTCCAAACTGTGCAGAGCACCTATGCAAAATATTAGTTTGAAAAGATTTATATTACAAAAAATAGAACTGATTTGAATTACATAAAATATACAAATATTAAGGCTGAAAAACATTTACAAGTCTGGCAAATAAATAAATGGGTTTCCAAACTGTGTATAGCACATTTGCAAATTATTAGTTTGAAAAGATTTATATTACAAAAATTACAAATAAAAATGATTTGAATTACATCAAATATACAAATACTAAGGTCGAAAAACAATTACACATCTGGCAAATAAATAAATGGGTTTCCAAACTGTGTATAGCACCTATCATCAACAACAACAACAACAACAACTATTTACAGATAGCTGGTGACCAAGGCAGCCAGTCTGTCCCTTGTGGCATTCCCTGATCGCTCCTCATCCGCTAGGGGCTCGGGGAACTTGAGGGTCGAGGATGTCGAGGCTACGTCATCATCCGGCTCCAGCATGTCTCCATGGTCCAGACAGACGTTATGTAGGAAAGCACAGGAGGCAATAACAAGAGGGGAGAAGGTAGGCTTCACCTCCAGAGCCTTGAACAGTGTGGACCTCCACCTTGTCTTCATCATGCCGAATGCCCTTTCAATGATGCTGCGCCCCCTGGCATGGTGCAGGTTGAAGCGCCCCTGTACATGCCCAACAACTGGTTCCTTATACGGTGTCATAAGGCAGACAGGTGTGTCCAAACACGGATAGCCACCATCGCCAAGTAGGACATAACCTGGTGGGGGATACTGACATGATTTAAAAAATAAACTGTTTTTCATGATTCTGGTGTCGTGAACTGATCCAGGGTAACCTACAAAAATGTCTAAAAATCTACCATTGGAATCACAAATTGCCTGCATATTGATTGAAAAAAAAACCTTTATAATTTAAAAAATCGATCCGGTGCAGTGTGGGGGGTTTGATCCTAATGTGACAGCCGTCAATTGCTCCAACTACATTAGCAAAGGCAGGGCTTCCTGAGAGCTGCACAAAGCCCTGTCCAACATCTTGAAGCTCTCCTGCTAGGGGAAAGCTAATCGCACGCTTCAGGTTGCGGTGGATCTTCCTTGCCACTATGTGGACGATCCGGTGCACGGTGGAGCGTGGCACACTGAAGACACTGGAAACCACACGATAGGACAGCCCATGAGCCAACCAGTACAGGTAGATGAGGACCTCCAGCTGCTGGCCCCAGCCATGGTCCTGATCCCGCTGAAGCAGCCTCTGCAGCCCGTGTACAGCTCTCCTTGACAGACGGAAGTCCTGCTTCAGCTCAGCCTCAGGGTTGAACCACAACCGCAGGATTGGCACGTTGTGGTTCAACCTACAGTATGCCATAGGTTCACCACTCTGTAAAAAGAAACAAGTTGACCTTTACTATATGAAAATGTGTAAATGTGGCATTTCCTCTGGAAAAAATAAAGAGTTCAAATGTTCAGTGTCTTGTTTTACTATTTAAAGGCATATGTTTGAGTAGAATGAACATTATGGTTTTATAATATAAACTACTGACACTATTTCTACCAAATTCCAATACATTTTTTGCCATTAAGAGCATTTTCAATAGGTTATGTTGAGATGAAGATCTAAGAAAAATCCAGGCTGGTCTCTTAATTTTTTTCCGGAGCTGTAGGCCTATATTATTATAGGGACCCCCCTTTCCCACAATGCCTAGAGCTGGTTTAGTTATTTTGTCGTTCAGACCGTGAGTGACGGGTCTGTCTCATTTCAATACTAAAGCAGTGATACATCAGAGCGATATGTGTGCAAGGTAAAACGTCAGTTAATACACAGTTCAGCTCAAGAACAAAGTTTGTCTCTTACGTTAGTGACTAGCCAACCGTAAATTGAAGGCGAGCTAAAGGCTAACGGAACAGGCAAATAGCTAAAACAATATAAAAAGTCTTAACTTACCGCAAATTGATCCACCATCCCAGCCAAACGGTGAACACGTCTTCTTCTCCTTATATTGCTCAGTTGAGAGGAAATTAATTGCGAAAAAATGAACATAGCCCAGGAAATAGCAACAACGGTGGCGGAAGATGGCATAGCTGAACGTTTGAAAAACTTTTAACACGTTAAAAGCGGTTTAAAACAGTTGAATCGCCGGTATAAACCATGGTATAAACACGTCGCGCTGCTTACGTAGTACTGACGTAGTAAAGCAACCGAAAATTATTGATGACGTATCGAGGGCGAAGGGGTGTCCCATTTCATAGGGGTAGATTTTCCTCCCTACCCCTTCACACTCCGTTTGGAGGGCCAAGGGGTAGGGCCAAGGGGTAGGGGTAGGGGTGAAAATGAGAAATGGGATTGGCCCTAAATGCGACCGTTGCGGAACGAGGGAAGAAAGGTGCGTGAGATTGTTCCGGGAATTTTACTACCTCGGGGGGTAGTAAGATTCCCGACACAATCAGTTCCGCCTCTCTGTTTAAATGCTCCAGCTTGTTGTTGCGGAACAGGGCGGCGTTTGACGTTCCATAGCCTACGTTCTAAACATGCGACCATGTTAGCAGTTGAAGGACGTGTGTTTAACATTAACCACGGCGGCCTGATGTCCCGTAAAAATCACCAAATAAAAGGAACGGCGTATAATCTAGCTGATCATAAGGTCCGTTGCTCAATCCAAACCCCCACGCTTCATTTTGCAGAGTGTATGAGTCTATTTCTGCCCAGGAGAAGTTGTACAATGGGAGAGCTAGGGCTAGGCTAAGCTAGGCTAAGCTAGGCTAAGCTAGGCTGCGACCGGATCGCCACCGCTATTATTATTCTAAGTCTGAGCGTATATCCACACTTTATTTCTGCTTACAGTAATGTGACTTCACACACTGTGTTGTGTGTATGTGTATGTCTGATTGGCAGATCTCTGCCCTCACAAAGAGAC
>CM049395.1:39667500-39690000 GCA_026929865.2 Hyperoplus lanceolatus
ATGCATTTCGACATATTCCCTGCTGACCGTCTGGGGTGTCTGTGCAGAGCACTAAACACTATTCTAGCCAGTCGAGAAGTCAGGTCTTCAAAGCGGTCTACCCTTTCATAATTTGTGACGTCGCATAAAACTTTGTGACGTCTCCACGCGGATGTTTCCATGTATGGTAATGCTGTCACTTCCCTGTTCGCGTCTGCCTCGCGCCCTTATAGGTCCATGCTCGCGCTTCCCGCCACTGAAAGTGTACCGGAAGGAAGGTAACCAATCACAACGGAGTGGGGTTTGCAGGAGGGGGGGGAGGGGAGCGGAGATGGCCGAAGCACAGGCGGAGGGAGCCGAAGCACACACACTCAAGTGTTGACAGGATGTGCTGGATCGCCAAAATAAGAGAAAGAGCTTCCCGAAAATCTACATAGTTTTTTGTGATGTGATTCGTGTCAGGTTGCTCTATAGAAGTGTAAAACAAGAAATTAAGACCAGAAAAGTAGCATAATAGGTCCTCTTTAAAGGGTTCGCTCACATAATTTTCTATCCAATATTAACCGTAACCCCCATGATTTTCTGTCCCATATTTATGTAATATTAAAACATATGCCTGTAGTGGTCGCGGGCCACCCCACCCCTCTCTCTCTCTCTCTCTCTCTCTCTCTCTCTCTCTCTGTCTCCCCATTTCAACTCTGTACTGTCTAATAAAGCTTGAAAATAAAAAAATAAAAAAAGCCTTAACACCACGTTTGACAGCCAAAATAACACTTAGAAATGTCAGATTTGAGGTTTTTTTCTAAAGATGCCTCAACATAAGGGATTCACTAACCTGTCCTTCTGTCCCACACACAGACCATAGCGTCATGGAGCCCAAGTGCTACGTAGCGGCTACATGCGCTAACAGCAGAACACAAGATCTCCTTTGCATTCGGCCACAACACGTCCGGCATCGGCTCCAAGTCTACTGTAGCTCAGAGAAAAGAAGGCAAGGCATGTTTATTTATATAGCACAATTCAGACACAAGGCCACTCAAAGTGCTTTAAGGCCGTTTCAGACGGAACGCGTTTGTCGCCCCTGGCAAAGCATTGTCAATGGAGAGGCGAGCGGGGAGAGAGAAGGCGCGGCATTCTGTCAGGCGACACGACAAGCGGGCGCACTCCCGTGGAACTGTCGCTTCCGTGCTCGTCGAATGCTTGCGCGCGCTCGTAGGAGCCGTTGGAAAAGCTGAGAACTGTTTATCTTTTCGTCGCGGCGGTTGAAAAATCACAATCGCGCTCGTCCGCCCGTCACTTCACACGGGGAGCGCAAAGTGAAGCCGCGGTGCCAGGCGACAACGCGAGCGGAATGTCGCCTACCGTCTGAAACGGCCTTTACAGGGGCAAGATTAAAATACATAAAACACAGTAGAAAAGCGAATTAATAGAAATAAAACATTTGAAAGCGATTGGATAGAAGAAGAACATTTAGAGCAAGAAGGGTCAAAAACCAATGCAATGTAAACTATGTCTCATTGTAGGGCTGCAACTAACGATTATTTTGATAATCGATTAATCTGTCGATTATTTTCTCGATTAATCTATTATTAATCGTTTAGTGTTTTGGTCCGTAAAATGTCAGAAAATGGTGAAAAATGTGGATAAATTTTCCAAAGCCCATGTTGACGTCCTCAAATGTATTGTTATGTCCAAAACACACAGATATTTCAGTTTACTGTCATAATAGGATTAAAGAAACCAGAAAATATTCATATTTGAGAAGCTGAAATCAGAGAATTTGGACAATTTTTATTAAAAAATTACTCAAAACGATTAATTGATTATCAGAATAGTTGTCGATTATTTTAATAATCGATTAATCATCGATTCGTCGATTAATCGTTGCAGCTCTATCTTATTGCCTTTTCTAGTAGAACAAAGATTTAAAGGTGTAGTCAGTTCAGAGAAAGAAAACTAATAAAATACATGTATTATTGCTTTTTCTCTATTACAAAGACATATATCAAAGCAACATGCCTTTTTACAGAGCCTGGGCTGTGTATTAACAATGGATTTTTCGCAGTGTACACACAGTACGGACAGGTAGCAGATTGTGAGGAAACATTCACTGATTTTGGCAACAAGCGTTCTCCAGAATCCACCTTTAACACAGTATGAGCTATTACACACACACACACACACACACGCACACACACACACACACACACACACACACACACACACACACACACACACACACACACACACACACACACACACACACACACACACACACACATTTGGAAGTATTTTGATGTTGCGGTTGTGAAGACGATTCATAGCTAAACATTAAATACCCTGTTTCTGTTTCAGTGGTCTTTGCAGTAAATATTGAAGAAGATTTTGGGTTCCGCTCCACCACACACACACAGCGACCGGCAGTCCTGTTGAGAAAAGGTTTGCAATTAATTATAACATTAATTGAAGCAATGCAGTCTTGAATGAATATAAGGGATAACATCTCTCGGAAGCTTTTTATCTGCTAATCTCAATCTGGTTGAAAGGTCGTATTTACTTTTGTATTATGCCAAGGCAACACAAAGTACTTCAAAGACCTTGATTTTTTTTTTTTTTTTAACCTTTATTTATACAGGTAAATCCCATTGAGACCGAAGACTCTTTTGCAAGGGAGACCTGTTTTCCTTTCCCACGTTACCATTCACACACACATTCACACACCGATAGCAGGCTAACTATCGACATTCACACGAGGCAAGGTGGGTGAAGTGTCTTGCCCAAGGACACAGCAACCATGACACAGGTGGCAGGGCGGGGATCGAACCTCCAACCCTTTGATCATCAACCGACCCCGCTCTACCGACTGAGCCACAGTCGCCCCTATGTGATTATACATTATTCTTAATCATCTAAATTCACTTCAAACACCGTGGACCCTTCATACTGTATATTGTTACAAACCTGGCTGAGACTTTGCTTTGCTGTCTCCTGGCAACGGACCACAGGGCAGCAGGAAGTGGTGAGTGCAAAATCTGAAAGAGATTTGAAAAAAACATTTGAAATGGCAATTCTTTTAATCATGGGTATTTCATAAAACTTTCTTCTGATGCCAATAACTGTACACACACACACACACACACACACACACACACACACACACACACACACACACACACACACACACACACACACACACATATATATATAATATAATATTTACTTATTATTCATACTACTATAGTGTTGTATTGCTAGGCTATATATACTGCAGCATTAAGCACATTCTTTTTTTCCCTTAACTTACACCTTACACTACATATTTTTTCTATGTAAATATTTCTATTCTAAATTGGAAAGCCGGGCATCAATAGTATGTCTCTATTTTTTATTTCTCACACACACACGCACACACACACACACACGCACACGCACACATGCACACACACACACACACGCACACACACACACACTGCATTGTACCTTGTGCTTTGGTTTGTACTAGCAGACTCTTCCTCTGGTTGATGGCTGCTGCTGTCGTCTCCATTCAAACCCAGAGAATGGGTCAAAAAGTCGCTCATCTGTAAGATATCCAACGATGTGCCTGTGAAGGGGCAGAAATAAAAAACTTGATTTTTGTATAGCACCTTTAAAAACAATAGGGAAACAAAAGCACATTGACAATCAAATAAACACATACAGTATACACTTCAAATTATATACACGTACACATATATACACGTCATTGTACAATTCAAAAAGGGAAGATGGAGCAGCTTAAAAGGACAAAAAAAGAGACAATAAAAAATAAGCATTTAAAAAAACTGTTAAACGATTTTTGTTATTAAAGCGACAGATTACACAGAATACAATCACATAGAGACACCGACTGTTGTGCTTAATTATCCATAAAACCACACACAATATTATTTCTAATTATTGTTTTGCTCCAGTTGTAATTATTACCTGCTGGAACATCGGGTGGCTTTATTTTAAACACCGTAGCAACAGGAGACCATTTCACATCCAAATCCTCTGATGAGTTTTCGTCCTGAAAAAACAAAACAAAAAAAAATCTGTCTAGTTTTTTCTCTTACAAAAAATATAGTTAATCATCTATTTGTTTGTATCTGGCAGCAGATAAAATAACATTTATTGTAGTCAAGACAAAGTTTTCCTCCCGACAAACAAAGTAGGGAAAATGCTATACAGTTAGGAGGGGAAGATGTTACTAGGTCTACAAACAATATCCAAAAAGTTACTATACTGCATTTGGAATAATAATAAAAAAAAAAAAAATCACTTTTTGTTTGAAATATTTTGTCTTCAAAGCTGATGAAAAAGGCGATTCTAAAAACACTGAGGCACCATTTTAAGCAATAAATCAAATAACCGGACTTGAATCTCAAAATACCTGTTTTTGTGCCTGTGCTGTCTCTATCTCTCTCAGCCAGGCCTCTGTGGGAAAGTGATAAACCTCAAGCCACACGTCACCGTTACCTGGTAGCATGTAAGTAAGTTAAGGCAAGGCAAGGCAAGGCAAGGCAAGGCAAGGCAAGGCAAGGCAAGGCAAGGCAAGGCATGCACGTCAATTGTAGTATGCTGAAAATACATAGATGCCCCACTAACTCCCAATAGCATTTTGGAGTATTCGTCTTTATTCTTGACATTTCTCAACATATTGAAAAAAAGATCTTCCTTATCTGATTTTTTTTCTCTCTCCTGTCTGTGGCCCTAAAACTCTTCTGTACTTTAGTATGTAGTGTAGTAAAGAGAAAAAGTATGTGATTTGGAACGCGGGGAAAGTTAAGTCCTGTACTTACAGCTAAACGATGCCGCTCCGTACTCTCCCCCTTCAGACAGTTCAAAGGTCAAACAAAGGCTCCTTCTGTTGATGTCTTCCTGATAGTGAAAAGATTTTTACACTCAGGTTGCGTTCCGAATCGCATACTTTCTACTATATAGTATGTAGAAAAAAGATTTAGGATGTCCCGATTATTGTGGCCAGATTTAGGATGGTTAGAAGTACCCGGATGTCCTACTTCATGCGGCCAAGATTGTTAGTGTTGAAAACTGCATCCTATTTGGGCGATTCTGACCCAGAATCCAGTGTGCACGTGAAGTGACGTCACATCGACGAAGCCTCCATATGAAAACAAACGGGGATGCGACGGATATAAAAGCAAGAGGCAAGATCAAGGCGCAATGTTATGATGAAATAAGAGAGTAAAGTATGTCCCAATAGTATGCCTACTGCATCCTAACTAGATTATTTTTATCGTCGGATGTAGTATGTAGAATAGAAAAAAGAAAAAGTATGCGATTCAGAACGCAACCTTAGTTATTTTTTTCTTCTATTCCTTAAATGATGCTCTGAGGAACTTTCAGTTTGTGTTAATTCTCACACCCCCTTTGGACAAAAGCGGTAGTTTTTTTTTACTACGCCAGCTGTTGTTCCTGGGTGAGCGTATACCCATGACATGAAGGCATTAAGAAAAAACTATATAAAAATAGCATTCTTTGCACTGATGGTTTGCTGTAACTTGTCATTTATGACAATCAGAGAAAAAATTAGACTGTTTGAGAAATATTTAAAAGTTCCTCGTAGCACCTTTAAATCAATAACATGTATTCAAAAACGTAAACTTTATTGTTAAAATGTACATGACAAAAAAAAGACAAAGAAAATCTTTATGTACGTATCCTTCACTTAAACAAAACACATAATAACATTAAAAAACAGAAGAGCCTCTTGGAATAAGCCTTTGTAAAAAAATATATTTGGCGGGGGGGGCATGAACAAATCCAGTGAGCATCATGAAAACCCAAGGCACCCCTCTGTGTTCTTAATATTATTCTAGTTAGAATTTGCCAGATAGAGTCAAGGCATTTCCTGACATAATAAATAAAAAATCCTGTGGAGAAAGTAAACATAACACTCTTAAAGATATTTTTTTCTGCATTTTTATGCTTTATTGATAGTGTAGAGACAGAGTTGAAATGGGGCAGAGAGGGGAGTGACATGCAGAGAACGACCGCGGGCTGGAATCGAACCCGGGTCTGCTGCTGGTCGAGGCCCATGGGGGGGGGGGGGGGGTTGCCCTACCAACTGAGCTAAGGGCGCCCCCAACATAACACTCTTAAACAAAGTGGTGTTGGTGTACAAACAATGTAAGAGATATGTCTAAAGAAGTGACTGAGACAATACTCACCATGACGTTAATAACAGCGAGGAGATGGATTTCTTCACCGTGAAATGCAAAGACTCTGGCAACACCTGCAGAGGAGGGAAGACAGCAACCGGTGTCAGTGTGCGAATAAATGCAAAAAATATGTATTTGTTGATTTCGCGAAAACCTGACTATTCAATTCATTCGGTCTTTACTGGCATGAACAAACAGACGTAAACATTGCCAGAGCGATTGAGCAATAGGAAAAGAAAAAAATCTACCACATATAGGTTTATGCTAGAGTACTAGGTAGGTAGAGTCAGTGAATCTGGACAACCCCTTTTTGTCAAAATCTGTGAATAACCCCTCTTGATCCTCTACCTGTCTGTACTGTGTGTGGGGGCTGAACATAAATCCAGTCTTTAAAGGTGCACTGTGTAATATGACATCATCAAGAAAGTTCTAGAAAGTTCTAGAATGCAACGCTCCCTGGGTAACCCCAACCCTTTAGAATAATAACAGAAGCTACAGTGGCCTTCAAGGACAAGAACAATTCTACATTTTAAACAATGCACCTGATGACATTCCAACCAACATGGATTCCTCCATAAGACTTGCCTGCTCAATGTAGAAAATGTGATATTAATATTTGTAATTCTCCGCTCAGGAGGATAATTCAGATTATTGGCAGAGGTGATTTTACACCAATGAGGACATATTTATGAATGAGGATATTGATTTTAGCTAACAAATTACTTAAAATGTTACACAGTGTCCCTTTAAACAAAGCCTAGTCTCTGTAAAAGGAAATGTTTTAGCTACAGTGGGCCCTATCTGTTTAGACACCAGTTTACAGAGCCTAGGCTAAGTATTAACAACAGATTTGTTTTCAGTGCACACACAGTACGGACAGGTAGAGGATCAAGAGGAGATATTCACTCATTATTGACAAAAAAAAGTTATTTTGACAATAAGCATTCTCCAGAATCACTGATTACCGGTACACCTTTATCACAGTATGAGCTAGTATATACACACACACACACACACACACACACACACACACACACACACACACACACACACACACACACACACACACACACACACACACACACACACACACACACACAATAAACTGTATTGATTGGCCTACCAACCTGGCATCCCACAGTATTCTTGTGTTCTTTGAAATTATAGAAATACTTTTTTTTGGGGGGGGACAATGAAAAAACACAAATAATACAGTTACACACACACACACACACACACACACACACACACACACACACACACACACACACACACACACACACACACACACACACACACACACACACACACCCATATCATCGACGGTGCCGAGCAGATAGGCCTCATCAGTCATTCTGCTGGTGTGAATGGAAGTGATTTCCACAGAGTCTTGGAGCCACTCAGCCACACACTCCATAGAAGAAGAGCTCCACAGAGAGAGACCGCGAGAATGACCCAGACAGAGATACAGACCGTCAGCTGAACAACCCACACAGCTGGTGCCATCAGGGAGCTGGGGGAGACAGAAAAATGTGTTACTTGTGATTTAATTTATTTATTTTCTTCTTTAAACCTGCAGTGTGTAGAATTGTGGGTTTTATTTCCAAGCAGATTTTGTAGAAAATAATTATAATATCCACAAGTACATTTAATTTAGTGCATAATAGCTGAAAAAAATGTTTTGAATTATTATTTTTTCCCTTAGAAAGGGTCTCATATATGTCCATATTTCTGCATATTTTGGACCAAGGCCTAGTGCCGCCATCTTGAAAGTGTCATAGTTGGAATGTCATCAGGTGCATTGTTTAAAATTTTTAATTGTTCTTGTCCTTGAAGGCCACTGTAGCTTCTGTTATTATTCAAAAGGGTTGGGGTTACCCAGGGAGCGTTGCATTCTAGACCTTTGTAGAACTTTGTAGAACTTACTTGGTGATGTCATATTACACACTACACCTTTAAAAAAAATGTTTGGGGGCTTTTTCAATGCTTTATTGAAAGTGTAGAGAGCGAGAGAGATTAAATGGGGAACAGAAGGGAATAACATGCAGAGAACAACCCAGGCCCGTAATACATAGTTGAGGAGAAAAAGGGTTGAGCACTTGTCCATCTTGGATGTTCGAAGTAAAATCCTAAATGCATCATTATATGCCACCTGAAGTTTTTTCATTTTATTGATGACGTTCTGATTACTGTCTTTGTTGTACCATCCCTGTTTTTGTATTAATTGACTTTCCATTCATATTTTGCCTAGTGCTGCACAAACTGTACAGATCTTTATCGTAATATAATAATGGACACATTTCAATTTTCCTTACAATTTATTTTTATTTTTATTGAGTCGACATTATTTAATGCAATACGTAGTTGAGAAACAAAGGGTTACCGTAAGTAACCGTATAAAACTAGCTTTATGATATTGGGATCAAATATAAATACTGATCTGATACCTGTGCTGCAGAGGACAGCTCCACGGTAGGAACGTTCTTTCCACATGTGTCTGAGTGTGAGGAACCTTTTCTGGTGTCCATCCTAGGAAAAAATGTTAAATGTAAAATGCAACAAAGTAATAAGCAGAAAGGACAATGTGGTTAGGTATATGCATGGCTTGTGTTGTACGCATTCAGAAATAGTGAGGAGGTAATAATAATAATAATAATAATAATAATAATAATAATAATAATAATAATAATAATAATCATTTTATTTAAAAGGCGCCTTTCATGACACTCAAGGACACCGTACAATGAGATTAATACCGTACAATCAATTAAATTATAAACAAAAATGGGACGGGAAGAACAGGAGGGGTAAGCACATTTAAAAAGGTGAGTTTTAAGTTTAGATTTGAACAGGGATAGGTAGACATACAGGTCCTGATGATTAGGTTAAGTGCTCGTTTAGAGTACCTTTTCATGATATGCTAATTTTTTGAGATAGGAATTTGGGGTTTTCATGAGCTGTGTGCCAAAATCATCAGTATTAAAACAACAAAAGACCTGAAATATTTCAGTTGGTGTGCAATGAATCTAAAATATATGAAAGTTCAATTACTCATTATCATTACATTATGGAAAATAATCAACTTTATCACAATATGCTAATTATATGAGAAGGACCTGTACATAGCTGTTAATATCAAAAACATTCTAAGCAAAACACACAGAACTGCCTCTAAAGGTGTTACATTATATTGAAATCACCTTGTACGATGTTTTTATTGTTGACTAACTCTCAATTCTTTATCTAATATTGCAGAGTACTTTAATCTGAGGTAGCAATACTATTTTGGTAAAGTGATTAGTTGTCAGCAGAACCATAGGCCTACAGTAGGAAATATTAGAAATACTAGATAGGTAGGCCTACTTGAGTAGAAGTAGGCTGACGTTACTGATACTGTATGCACTACAATTTAACTCAAAGGGCTTCTGTCCAAGAACTAAAAGGTTCCATCCACCCAAAAAACTAATTACTGTCCGGTGTTGTGCCGAATTCCCACTCCCCGCCGAATTCTCACTCCCCTCTAGGAGGTTTAGGGCACCAGGCTTCTCATGGTGCGTTTAAGAACAGCTCGGAAAAATGTGTTACGACATATAACAAATGGGTCTCTCTTGTAAATGAGACCCTGGGTCTCAATGAGATTTTACCTGTATAAATAAAGGTTAATAAAAAATAAATAAATAAAAAAATTAATTAAGTGGTTGTAGAAAGTGCGGGGGACAGAGGGCACAAATCGTATAGACTCTCAAGTGCAGCACAACATAACTTATATTTTGATGAAACATGAATTAAATAGCCTACGAACAGTTTCCTCAAAGCCTAAGACGAAGGAACTTGGCTTGGTAAAAATCGCCTCGGTTCGTCAAACTACAACTAGCAATACGCTAGGAAGGCAGTGGGGAGTGAGAATTCGGCGGGGAGTGAGAATTCGGCACAACACCTGCTGTCTGTCTGTTTCAGATGTTTTTGACTTTGTGTCGAATATTACTTGAATTCACTGTTACAATCCGAGCTGACATTGAATATTACAGACACAATAAAGTAAAGATAGCGAGTTAAGCGAGTTTTCTGTAAGCGTTAACTTTCGCTTTGAGGAAAAAAAAACTGAAACCGTAGGGCTATTCACTGTCCAAAGTGTCAACACACCGTCGCGTAGCTATCAGCAACATACTCAGTTATAAACTTATAGAGAGGTTTGGACAGCAGGAAATTTAACAAACTACATTAATTTGAAATCTCATGCAATTTAACATTATTTCCCCGCGGTGTTTTACCTTAATTTGGCCAAAGTTTATGAAGTTAGTGACGGTCACAGTAGCTTCCGCCTCGAAGCTAAAGTGTGTCCATGTCGTCATGACAACAGTGTATCCATGGAGATCACAGGAAGGGAGCTCCTCGCCGTCAATGAATAAAATAAAATAAAATAAAATTAAAGCTGCAGTGTGCAGAATTTTGGGTTTTATTTCCTAGCAGATTTTGTAGAAAGTAATTATAATATCCATAAGTACATTTCATTTGGTGCATGATAGCTGAAAAAAATGTTTTGAATTATTTTTCTCCCCCTTAGAAAGGGGTGTGTGCTGCCATCTTGAAAGTGTCATAGTTGGAATGTCATCAGGTGCATTGTTTAAAATTTAGAATTGTTCTTGTCCTTGAAGGCCACTGTAGCTTCTGTTATTATTCTAAAGGGTTGGGGTTACCCAGGGAGTGTTGCATTCTAGAACTCTGTAGAACGTTCTTGATGATGTCATATTACACACTGCACCTTTAAGGAACGTACACTAAAACGTACACAAAATGTTGGTAATAAATACATTTTAATCCAGATTCTTCACATTTTACCAAAGTAAACTCTAAAATCTCTTCAGACTGCACTTTGAATAAAAAAATATGTACAAAATAAATAAATTGCACTTCTTACATCTCCAGCGCTTAGCCTACGTGTGGCACTTCGTAGTTTGGTTTATTTGAAGGCCTAGTACTTGCATGATTCTGGTTGTTCTGAGTTTGTAGCCTATCTTCATTGTTGAATGCACTGAAAGTCGCTTTGGATAAAAGCGTCAGCTAAATAAAATATAAAGTAAACAGTTTCTAAAAGGTTATTGTTTAAAAAAAACTATAGAAATTGGCAATGAAAATGATACAAAGTGATTAATTTTTATGTTATTTTATCACCTGTCCAATGAACGATGAACTTCCAAACATGTTAGAATTTTCATGTTAGCCTTTTTATTTTTTTTTCCCAAATGATCATCCCCGACTGGTCAACTGATACTGTGACTTTATATCTGTATATGTTGTCAGGGCCTTATTATTCCATGAGCTGCGGTGGGCAGTCAAACTAAAGAATATACAGACCAACATCAATGCAACTGAAGAAAACGTGAATAGTGAAGATCAATGAAGGATGTAGAATAGATTACCTGCATATTAAGTTATTAACACACACACACACACACACACACACACACACACACACACACACACACACACACACACACACACACACACACACACACACACACACACACACACACACACACACACACACACACACACACACACACACACACACACACACACACACACACACACTGCAATCTCAAGACCAAAGTCTCTTTGATGTTTTTTTTATTCTTTTCAACTCTGCACAACAGGAAAAGATAATTTATACATTTGTAAAATGCAGTTTATAAAGCGCACACTCTCTCTTCTCTTCTCTTCTCTTCACTCCCTTTGTGACTAAACCTTTCCCTTCAGCAGTTATCGAGTACAATCAAAAAAATACAAATAAAATAATCAATTAAAATCATTAAAAACATCTTGGAAATATTCAACAATAGTCAAAAAAAAAAAAAAGCGAAAAAAACAAAGAATTTTTTTTTTATGAAAATCAACATTATAAACAAAAGAAATTATGTCATTGAAGTTGTATAAATTAAGACTTGCACAGATTAAAACATTTTTTTAAGTGATTTTCTAAGAAATATTCGGTCAAAATCAGTGATATTTGCCATCAAAATCAGTGACCCACAGGTGAATTATCCCTGCGTTCCAATCCCCATACGTCCATACTATTTAGTATGCCAGAAAAAGATTTAGGATATCCCAATACATGCACGTCAATTGTAGTATGCTGAAAATACTTGGATGCCCCCACTAACTCTAATAGCATTTTGGAGTATTCGTCTTTTGTTCTTGACATTTCTCGACATAATGAAAAAAAAACTTCCTTATTTGATTTTCTCTCTCCTGTCTGTGGCCCCTAAAACTCTTCTGTACTTTAGTATGTAGTGTAGTAAAAAGAAAAAGTATGTGATTTGGAACGCAGGGAAACACTTTGACCTACAATTGTCCTTAAAATAAATACATCAGTAGTTCTAACATGGGGGCGAAAAAGAGAATTTTAAATACTTTGAATATAGACTTTGTGCCATATTTACGGAGTCAATACAGTGATCGCTATGTGAAGGAAATTCATACTTACTCACTGATGTATTGCATCTAGACAAAGTTTGTTTTTTGGTCCATTTATCAATGGCTGTGTTGTAAAAGCCCTACTAACGTCCTCCCTCCTACATACTCAACATGTATATACTACATACTAAAAGCCCTACTAACGTCCTCCCTCCTACATACTCAAGATGTATATACTACATACTAAAAGCCCTACTAACGTCCTCCCTCCTACATACTCAACATGTATATACTACATACTAAAAGCCCTACTAACGTCCTCCCTCCTACATACTCAAGATGTATATATTACATACTAAAAGCCCTACTAACATCCCCCCTCCTACATACTCAACATGTATATACTACATACTGTCTACTTAACCATCCATTGTGTATGTGAGGTTCGTCGGACTGTTTACACTGAATTATACAGAAGCAATAAAGAATTAAAAAAAAAAAACTTCCGTGCCGTTTGAAAAAGACGCAATGCATTGTGGGGGCGGTTGAGTATAGGAAAAGTATAACCTATCGATCCATACACAAAAATCTTCCCGGAAGTAAGTACTCATCCGGGCATTTCTCGCCGACACAAACTCGCATACACTACCACAACATACTCAAATTGACGTCAAAATGAGTATGAGTAGGACATTAGTATGGCTTTTAGTATGAGTAGGGCGTTAGTAGGGCTTTTAGTAGGGCTTTTTAGTAAGAGTAGGACGTTAGTAGGGCTTTTAGTATGAGTAGGACGTTAGTAGGGTTTTTAGTATGAGTCGGATGTTAGTAGGGCTTTTCAAACACAGGCCTTCTCATTCAAAGCAAAGTGGTGCGGTGAATAAATACTTAAAAATCAAGTGCATTTGGGAGAGAGCACATACTTCAGTGTACTGGAATGTAGCAGATTTTTTATGACTTTCATTTGAATATTATATTTTCCAGTTTGTAGCATGCGATTATAGTTTAGAAATGTTAGCAAGTATCTAACCATATGGGTCTGTGTGGACGAATAGTACCCTTTTTACTGTCTTTTTCTCCAAAATATACGCATTTCAATACATTAATTTGCATATTTTTGAGTCCTAAAATCAAGTTTCAATGCTTGTTTAATTGTTTTAAACTTCAAAATAAAAGCATGACATATGGAAAGGAAGCTGCAAATGGAGCAAGTTGAATTATCTCAGACCATTTTGCACAGGGTCAAACTTTTCAGTATATTATTTTGAAAGGGCAAATTCAACTCATGTATCGTGATGAATGAGGTTACTTTGATATGGAATTAAAATGTACGAATGAAGTAGTATTTTTTTTTCAGATAAAAATGTTACGATAAAATATGATAAAATTAGGAAAAGGGATATTTGACAAAGTGAATACCGGTAAGTTAAAATCATACTTGCAACCTTTTATATACAGCTCCGGAAGAAATTAAGAGTCCAGTCTGGATTTTTCTTCAATCTTCATCTCGACATTACTCATTGAAAATGCTCTTGATGACAAAAAAAATATTGGAATTTGGTAGAAATGTTGTCAGTAGTTTATATTATAAAACCAAAATGTTCATTCTACTCAATCATATGCCTATAAAGAGTCAAACGAGAGACACTGAACATTAGGAGTGGTCTCTTAATGTTTTCCACGGCTGTATTTTTTGAAAGGGCAAATTCAATTCCTGTATCATGATGAATGAGGTTACTTTGATAAGATCAAGTTATAATTCATTGTTTAAACCTTTGGACTTCTCACATAGACAAAACATATCTTAACAAATTACAACTCCGGGGCGCTCCGGTGGTGTAGTGGATAGAGCGCGTACCATATTGGCTCCGGCCTTCGTTGCAGTGGTCGTGGGTTCAAATCCAACCTGTGGACCTTTACTGCAGGTCATCCCCCCTCTCTCTCTCTCTCTCTTCTCCCCATTTAAACTCTGTACTGCCTAATAAAAGCTTGAAAAATGAAAAAAAAATTATAACTTAGAAAAAGTATAAATGTACAGATACTCTAGAACAACCTACAATATTTTCAAATCTTTAGTTTGCACAGCATCATCCGTGGTCCCACTTCTATAGTACTGTATCTTTTATAACAGGTCTTTCAGTTTCATCCAAGACCTTTTATATTATTCTCAATAAAAAAACCGCTTATTTTTTGGACCACCATTTTAAAATAGAAAATGGCTTCCATATAAAAAATATCCCTGCGTTCCGAATCGCATACTGTCTACTATTTAGTACGGTAGAAAAAAGATTTAGTATACTATATAGTGGCCAGATTTAGGATGGTTAGAAAGACTCGCATGTCTACTACATCCGGCCGAGATTTTTAGTGTTGAAATCAGCATGCTATTTGGAGCGATTCTGACCCACAATCCGGTGCGAACTTGAAGTGACGTCACATCAACAGAGCCTCCATATGAAAACAAACGGGGATGTGACGGATATAAAAGCAAGAGGCAACATCAGGGCGCAATGTTATGATGAAATAAATAAGTAAAAGTATGTCCCAATAGTATGCATACTGCATCCTAACTAGATTATCTTTATGGTCAGATGTAGTATGTAGAATAGAGAAAAAGAAAGAGTATGTGATTCGGAACGCAGGGTTAGTCAGTAAAAGGCCGGAGCCAATGCTACGAAGAGGACTGAGCAACGTCATATTCTGTGATGAGCTGTTTGATGAAGGACAGTTTCTCATGGAGATATTCACACCGTTTCTTCTCTTCCCGATATCCAGGGAACTTCTGTAGAGAGAGAGATGGAGAGAGATAGAGATAGAGATAGAGAGATAGAGAGAGAGAGAGAGAGAGAGAGAGAGAGAGAGAGAGAGAGAGAGAGACGTCACAACCAAACGTTATGCGATTGGTGTGCCAACATTTTTGTTATAGTTTTGACTTTAAGGGGCTGTCATTTTTCTGATTATTCTGCAACCACTTTATAAATGTTGCCGTCTTCCCTCCTCTGCAGGTGTTGCCAGAGTCTTTGCATTTAATTTCTTTACACAGTACATGTGTGTGTGTTTGTCTGGTGTGTGTGTGTATGTGTTTGTGTGTGTATGTAACATAGTACGTGTGTATGTGTTTGCCTTGTGTGTGCATGTACCATAATACATGTGTGTGTGCGTACACCAACACCAATTTCTTAATGTATTCACTATTCACATTAGTGAATGTATACACATATTAGCAAGGCTGAGTATTAACCTGTGTTATTTGTCTATATTGGGATATCATTTATTTTTGTAGTTATACTTTTGTAAATAATGTTTTTTTTGCAGTTTGTTGGTGTGTGTGTGTGTGTGTGTGTGTGTGTGTGTGTGTGTGTGTGTGTGTGTGTGTGTGTGTGTGTGTGTATCATGTTGCTGTCATGATTGTTGTTGACTCACCTTTCGATACTTGTTGTACTTTTCTAGTATTTGGCCTTCCATTATCTACAACACAAATAAAGAAAAATTTACATATTAAAAGGTGCAGTGTGTAATATGACATCATCAAGAAAGTTCTAGAATGCAACGCTCCCTGGGTAACCCCAACCCCTTAGAATAATAACAGAAGCTACAGTGGCCTTCAAGGACAAGAATAATTCTACATTTTAAACATTGCACCTGGTGACATTCCAACTATGACACTTTCAAGATGGCGGCACTAGGCCTTGGTCCAAAATATGCAGAAATATGAACAAATATGAGACCCTTTCTAAGGGAAAAAATAATAATTAAAAAAAGAATGTTCAGCTATTATGCACTAAATTAAATGTACTTGTGGATATTATAATTACTTTCTACAAAATCTGCTAGGAAATAAAACCCAAAATTCTACACACTGCAGGTTTAATTCAGCTGCATGAAATAACACCTCAGCACTTATTGCGTTATTTGTAGGACCCCCTCAGAAGTGTATAACTTGAGAGAGGGGATATGCAAAAAGACAAATTTCAATGTGCCCTGTGTACAAATGAATAATTTGCATTACTTATTTACTCGCAATTGAACACTTATACAGTATACAGCTCTGGAAAAAATGAAGAGACCACTCCAAATATTCAGTTTCTCTCGTTTTGCTATTTAGAGGCATATGTTTGAGTAGAATGAACATTTTGGTTTTATTCTACAAACTACTGACAACATTTCTACCAAATTCCCCCCAAAAATATTGTCATTTAGAGCATTTTCATTAAGTAATGTAGAGATGAAGATTTAAGAAAAATCCAGACTGGTCTCTTCATTTTTTCCCCGAGCTGTATTATGTCCTTATGCAGTATATATGCATATGTGTACGTACCTTATACTCCTGTGTGCCGGGCGAAAGGCTTTTGATCTTGGATGCCAGCTGAACGAACATGGTAGTGATGGTTGCTATGCGGGAGTGAAGGTCTTTGTATTCATCGTATTCTGAACTGAAATCCTTCTGGTAACTCTGACGCTGCTCCAAGGTCACTATCACACCGTATGCACTGCAAACAGACACACAGACAGTTAGTATTCTAAAAAAATATGTTCTTAAACCCTAATTTTAATTTTATTTTTATTTATTTTTTTATGATATTTTTTGGGCATTTTTATGCTTTATTGATAGTGTAGAGACAGAGTTGAAATGGGGCAGAGAGGGGAGTGACATGCAGAGAACGACCGCGGGCTGGAATCGAACCCGGGTCCGCTGCCAGCCGAGGCCCATGGGGGGGGGACGCCCTACCAACTGAGCTAAGGGCGCCCCTTAACATTTTGAGCGTATAGATATCATCATGAAACTTTGCCAGTTGATTACTGACATTAACAGACAATTAACAACATTTGAAGTTGAGATTTTTCATACATGGTATTGAACAAAAACTGAAGTTGAGATAATGTCCGTTAAAGATGGTTGTATAGGAGAAATATACAGACGCAAACAGACAAGGTTTAGTCAAATAAACACCTGAATGTACATGTTGGACCTTTTTATTAATACAAGTAGCCTATTAAAGAAGACACTGTGGTTGATTCCAACCATCTTTCTTATATATATTAAATTTAGATCCCGATTCTTTGCTAGATTTAGGATGGTTAGAACGATTCCTACTCCAGATTTTGTGTTGATGCATCCTATTTGGCATTCTCCACAATCCAGTCCACTGAAGTGACACATAACCCCATTGAAAACAAACGGGGATCGACGGATTAACAGAGGCAATCAGCACAATGTTATGATGAATAGAGAGAGTAGTCCCAATAGTGCCTCTCATCCTAACTAGATTCTTTTTACGTTGGATGTAGTATGTAGAATAGAAAGATGACACCTGTATTTTGGAGAAAAAAAAATGGCCTGCCAGTCTTGCCTTAAATATGTAATACCTATTTTCGACACAGGAGGGCAGCATAAGACCACACTCTCATGCTGCTACGGCACAACTACACAGGTATAAATGTAAATGCTTGAGAATAAAACAAAAAGAAAAGCCATTCGTCCACTACCTTGTTACAAAAACTATTTAAATAAAAAATTAAGATGAGTTACATGTACATAATAAAGGTAGAGTCAGCAATTCAGGAGAATGCTTGTTGACAAAATAAATCTGGTGTTAATGCACAGCCTAGGCTTTGTAAACAGGTATGTAAACAAAGGGGCCCCTCCATAGCTAGCATCATGCCCATTTACAGAGCCTAGGTTTGTGTATTAACACTGGATTTATTCAGCACACACACAGTACAGACAGGTAGTGGATCATGAGGAGATATTCACTGATTTGACAACAAGCGCTCAATCGATGTCATTGTAAGTAAGGTTCACCTCTCAAGTATGAATAAAAGTTAGATTTAAAAATGTAAAACTTCTCCAGAATCGCTGACTCCACCTTTAAAGCCAGTGTTCGTTTTAAAACAGCCAATACAGCTCTGGAAAAACTGAAGAGACCACTCCAAACGTTCAGTGTCTCTCGTTTTACTATTTAGAGGCATATGTTTGAGTAGAATGAACATTTTGGTTTTATACTATAAACTACTGACAACATTTCTACCAAATTCACACAAAAAAAATATTTTTTCATTAAGTAATGTAGAGATGAAGATTGAAGAAAAATCCAGACTGGTCTCTTAATGTTTTTCCGGAGCTGTGTATCTTGAATGTCTTCAAATCAAACTGTGCCCAAGTGAAAGCACATGTAACAATCACAACAACATGGTTCTAAAAACAGACAGACAGACAGACAGACAGACAGACAGACAGACAGACAGGCAGACAGACAGACAGACAGACAGACACACACTTACAGAATGTAATCCGGCTTCTCCTCCGAGTCCACAGTTTGTGTGATGTCAGAACCTGGGATAAAAACATCAATCAAATAAAATGAGTCAACACAGACGTGACACTTTGCTGTGGTCTGGAAGTTAGGCAACGTGTTTTTGTTTTGCAGAACACTGTGTGTGTGTGTGTGTGTGTGTGTGTGTGTCTATGTGAGAGAAAGTGTGTATGAGAAAATGCGTGTGTGTCAGTGTGTTTGTGTCAGTGTGTGCATGTGTGTTTGTGTGTGTGTTTGTGTGTGTATGTACCACAGTACATGTGTGTGTGTTTGTCGGGTGTGTGTGTGTATGTGTGTATGTGTGTGTGTGATGTCTGATTGTGTGTGTGTGTGTGTGTATGTAACATAGTAGGTGTGTATGTGTTTGTCTGGTGTGTGTATATGTGTTTGTATATATGTGTGTGTGTGTGTGTGTGTGTGTGTGTGTGTGTGTGTGTGTGTGTGTGTGGTCAGGAGACGTGTGAGCTTAGAGCTGTTGTTGAGTCAATCAACCATATAACACAGTGAGAGGAGGAGAGAGCAAGTTCTTCAGGGAAAACACACACACACACACACACACACACACACACACACAAGATATAAATGCACCAGTGAGACCTTTATACACAATTACCACTGGTCATTGGATCTCAGTGTGTGGGGTTAAAGATGTAGCCCCTGTGTGTGTGTGTGTGTGTGTGTGTGTGTGTTTGTGTTAAAGGTGCTCCGAGGAACTTTCAGTTAGTCTTAATTCTAGCGCCCCCCTTTGGACAAAAGCGGTAGTGTCTTTTACTTCGCCAGCTGTTGTTCCTGGGTGAGCGTATACCCTAGCCTGGAAATCCAGACCCTGATATCTTGAACGATAGAGGGTCTGGCCACGATCAATAGTCATTTCCAACTCAAGGGGCGGCTCTTACTCGTGCATTTCAAATGCCACTGCACGCAGTTGGATAGCACTACAACCAATCAGAGCGATGCACAAGGCGAAGTAAGCCCCTTTCGTTTAGCGAACAGCTGTTAAACTGTTAAATTAAACGTTTGCCGTTGTCGGTCGGCAAAACAGAACATTCCACTTACTTGCTAATGAAAGATTTGAGTGCCGTCTTCCAAATCGTAAAGGGTCAAGGCCAAAGCCGCCTCAAACTCACACAACATATCCGCAGCCATCTTTGATGTTTACTATCACGGCTTCGACGTCGCATGCACGTCACTGTCGTCATCCGGTTACGTCCGCCCCAGAGCACCATACAAAGGGCTCTGGTGCGCCCATATTAGATAGAACCAATTGAAACCACCAGCCAGATCTCTGGCTTTCTTGATAAAGCTTCAACGGAGCGTGTCCAGACCAACAGGCGCAGCAAATGTAATTTGCCAGCGCCTAGTGGCAGGTCTGGGAATGCCAGCGCCTAGTGGCAGGTCTGGGAATGCCAGCGCCTAGTGGCAGGTCTGGGAATGCCAGGCTACGTATACCCATGACAAAGGCATTAAGAAAAACTATATAAAAATAGCATTCTTTGCACTGATGGTCTCGTTTGCTGTTACATGTAATTTATGATCATCAGAGGAAAAATGAGACTGTTTCAGAAATATTTAAAAGTTCCTCGTAGCACCTTTTAAGCACTTTGCAACTCAGTGTTTAAAAACATATATAAAACTTAACTTACTTACATCAGAGTCAAAATCAGCCACAAATGGATTAAATAGTTCATCCTTCAGAATAATATCTTGAGGGAAATGAAGTGCTAACTAACTAATAAATAAATTAATTAATTAATTAAAAGTACTAAGACTAATTATCAATAAATAAACATTTCAAATTAAAAGTTCCTTACTGTCCAGTTTGTTCTTCTTGAGCTCCGGACTCTTTTCCATCCATTCACTTCCTGCGTTGTCTTTCAAACGTTCTTGATCCTTGTCCTTGTGCTTCTTAGATTTCTTTTTCTTTTTCTTGTGTTGTTGTGAGCTACTGTTGAGCTGCTGCTGATTATTATTTTGAACAGCGCAGTCCGATTGAGTGTCCCCTCCCTTGGGTGCTTGGTGGTGAATGTTGTTGATGTGAATTTTTGCATCCTTGTCCGAGATACCAGAAAGATTGCGTGAAAGATTTGAGCCGCTGTGAGTTCCTGATATGCCGCCATTTTGGATCTGAGAGTGTACTGTGCTTGTGCGCTGAAACTCAGTCTTTGTGTGGAAACTGGGGTTGAGGGAGGAAGGAGTTGTGACGACATTGTGTGTGTTGTTGTTTAAATGTCCGTTTGCGATGGGCGGATGTTGATGCTGCAACCTCTGCTCCACAAGCTTTTGTCTCTTAGCAGCTAGTCTGTCCATGGAATCCAAAGGCACTGGACGTTTCTGTAAGAAGGAGAGGAAAATGCGAATTAACATTTATGACATGTTCAATCAATGTGCGTTGTCCCTGATAAATATATATATATATATGTTTTTGAAATTTATCACTTGTGCATTTATATCTCCTTAAAGCTGGGGTGGAGGATTTGGGGAGAAAATGGCAGTTGGGACAGAGATTCAAATCCAAATACCTCAACCGCTCCACTTGTTCTCTTTGGTCCCTCCCCTATGGTCCCTCCCTGACACGCTCTACACCAACAAAGTCGGTGCCAAAGTGAATGGACAGTCCCAACAGCCAATAAGAACAGAGAATCTGAGCCTCGCTCCGATTGGTCAAAATGTACAGCTCATGTTAACTTTGACCAATCAGAAATCACATACCCCAGCTTTAACCGTAGAAACAAGTTTCAACCTGTCAAACTATTTACAAATGTGTAGAATCTTTTTTTTTAACACTAGGGTGAGAGGTTGGGCGCTATCCAATATTTTTATAACTTTCCCCAAATTTGACTTTCGGACGACACCTATTTACACTTAAATTGTAGCCTATTTGTTTTTAGCAGCAGTATGATTTAAAGTTGCAGTGTGTAGAATTTTGGGTTTTATTTCCTAGCAGATTTTGTAGAAAGTAATTATAATATCCATTAGTACATTTAATTTAGTGCTTAATAGCTGAATTTTTTTTTTTTAATTATTTATTTTCCCCTTAGAAAGGGTCTCATATATGTCCATATTTCTGCATATTTTGGACCAAGGCCTAGTGCCGCCATCTTGAAAGTGTCATAGTTGGAATGTCATCAGGTGCACTGTTTAAAATTTACAATTGTTCTTGTCCTTGAAGGCCACTGTAGCTTCTGTTATTATTCTAAAGGGTTGGGGTTACCCAGGGAGCGTTGCATTCTAGAACTTTGTAGAACTTTCTTGATGATGTCACATTACACACTGCACCTTTAAAGAAAAAGTTATTTTTTGGTACATAAATGAAAAACAATATGTCTACTCACCACTGCAGGGTTTTTGGTTGTGTTGAGATGTAGCGTCGTCTCCTCTGAGGTTTTCTGTATCGATGAATTTACATGAAGATTTCTTGGCGCGTTGCTTAAGTTGCTGATGTGAGGCGGCAACTTCCTGTTCAATAGAATTAGGCAATTTGGAGATGAGACACAAATGATAATAATAAGTCCAACGTAGACTAGAATATAATAGATATTAAAAGCTAAAATATGAGCTAATATTGTAGAAAGAAAGTGTCACAGAATGGTGTATAT
>CM049395.1:39737500-39745000 GCA_026929865.2 Hyperoplus lanceolatus
TGGCGTGTGTGTGTGTGTGTGTGTGTGTGTGTGTGTGTGTGTGTGTGTGTGTGTGTGTGTGTGTGTGTGTGTGTGTGTGTGTGTGTGTGTGTGTGTCGTTTAGGGGGAAATCAGCGTGACCTCGCGCGCGCCAAAAATGCCAAAAAACAAGGAGACAAAGGGAAGAAGCCCGATGATGGTCTGTCTGCCGCTGCTCGCAAGCTGAGGTAAGATTTACCCTGCGTTCCGAATCGCATACTATCTACTATATAGTATGTAGAGATTTAGGATGTCCTGATTCTTGTGGCCAGATTTAGGATGGTTAGAAGTACCCGGATGTCTTACTTCTTGCGGCCAAGATTGTTAGTGTGGAAAACTGCATCCTATTTGGGGCGATTCTGACCCACAATCCAGTGCGCACGTTAAGTGACGTCACATCGACAAAGCCTCCATATGAAAACAAACGGGGATGCGACGGATATAAAAGCAAGAGGCAAGATCAAGGCGCAATGCTATGATGAAATAAGAGAGTAAAGTATGTCCCAATAGTATGCCTACTGCATCCTAACTAGATTCTTTTTATCGTCGGATGTAGAATGTAGAATAGAAAAAAGAAAGAGTATGCGATTCGGAACGCAGTGAAAGTCTCTACATGTACACAATGTTAGATTATTTTTTGGCATTCAAGCTTTATTAGACAGTACAGCGTTGAAATGGGGAGACAGAGAGAGAGAGAGAGAGAGAGGGGGGATGACCTGCAGTAAAGGTCCACGGGTCGGATTTGAACCCGCGACCACTGCAACGATGGCCGGAGCCAATATGGTACACGCTCTATCCACTACACCACCGGAGCGTCCCTTTTTTACCCTTTATTTATACAGGTAAATCCCATTGAGACCGGAGACTCTTTTTCAAAGGAGACCTGTTCCCATTCCCACATTACCATTCACACACACATTCATACACCGATAGCAGCTAGCAGCTACCACGCAGGGTGCAAGCTAACTATCAGGAGACATTTAGGATTCAGTGTCTCTTTGCTCAGGGACACTTGGACATGTGGCGGGGAGACGGGGGATCAAACCACCGACCCTGTAACCCAGTGGACGACCGCCCTACACACTTCGCCACAGTCGCCCCTAACATTACTACATAATACTCACGGTTCAAATCTGACCCGTGGACCTTTACTGCAGGTCATCCCCCTCCCTCCCTCCCTCCCTCCCTCTGTCTGTCTGTCTGTCTGTCTGTCTCTCTCTCTCTCTCTCCCCCCCCCCCCCATTTCAACTCTGTACTGTCTAATAAAACTTGAAAATGCCCAAAAAATTATCTTTAAGAAAAACATGTATGCCTATCTGTCAATAAAGCATAAAAAACTAAATAATAACTAAAGGCATGTTTTAACAGTACCCCTAACAATGTCTATTCTGTCTTTTCAATGGCTTGTTCTAGGGATGCCGAGATAATGCAGCAGAAGCAGAAGAAAGCAGCTACTCCTGGGGGACAGCCGCCAAAGGATGCAGCGGGCTCCAGTAAAGAATAACAGGACAACATTCAACAACCAATTCAAAAACTCAGTGTTAAAACTTTTCACTTTTCGCATCCCAAAATGTTCAACAGCCATTCATTCATTCATTCATTCATTCTTTCCTCATATTTATCAATGAAAAATATGGATCGGCCATTTTTCTTTTTGCCTAGAAACAACACCACAAAACTCGAGGGATCCTACTAATACACTCAACATTCGTCCCCATGGCAAATTTATGTTGCTAGGCGGATCTTTGTTTTATTTTACTTGGTGGAAAAAAATATGGATTTAATAGAAAAGTTGAATTAAAAGGGTTTTGTCCTTTGCATGCGATTCGAGCATCATGGGTGTAACGTAAGAGAGAGAGACATATGATATGATATGATGAACAATTCTCAACACAAAAGGATCTGTGTCGCAGTAACAGTTTGTGTATTTTTGTACAAAAATTTCGCCCCTCCTGCAGGTTTCAAATAAAGTGTATCTTTTTAGTTCATGCTTGATTGGAATTATTCTGAATGGTGGTGCTGGGGAGAATGATTGACTCCTTTGTGATTTTCCCTACTTATGACATCTATTGCAGCATGTCCGTCCTGGGAGAGGGATCCCTTACTCTGTCGACTCTCCCTGAGATTTCTTCAATTTTTTTTTAATCCCGATAAAGGGTTTTTTACTGAGAGTTTTTTCTCAGCCGAGCTCAGGGCAGATAGATGGATGGATGGATAAGGGCAGAGAGGGTGTCATACAGTATGGAATGTAAAGCCCACTGAGGCAAATGTCTATTTGTGATATTGGGCTCTACAAATACAACTGATTTGATTTAAAAAATAATAGATATATATATTTTTTTAACATGCCCTGCGCTCCAATCCCTATACTATCTACTATTTAGTATGGTTAAAAAAAAAAGATTTAGGATGTCCCGATTCTTGTGGCCAGATTAAGTATGGTTAGAAATACCCTGATGTCCTACTACATCTGGCCGTGATTTTTAGTGTTGAAAACAGCATGCTATTTTGGGGCGGTTCTGACCCACAATCCAGTGCGCACGTGAAGTGACGTCACATCGGACGGAGCCTCCACATGAAATCAACCGGGGATGAGACGGATATAAAACCAAGAGGCAAGATCAGGGCGCAATGTTATGATGAAATAAACAAGTAAAAGTATGTCCCAATAGTATGCCTACTGCATCCTAACTAGATTCTTTTTATGATCAGATGTAGTATGTAGAATAGAAAAAAGAAAGAGTATGAGATTTGGAATGCAGGGATTATCTGTATTTCTGTTGTGGGAAGTTTTGACACTTTAACATGGCAGAGAGGATAAGGAATTAATTACACACTCAAAATCTTCCCGGAAGTAAGTACTCATACGGGCATTTCTCTTCTACACACACTCTCATACAGAACCACAACATACTCAAATTGACGTCAAAATTAGTATGAGTGGGACGTTAGTAGGGCTTTTAGTATGAGTAGGACGTTAGTAGGGCTTTTAGTATGAGCAGGACGTTAGTAGGGCTTTAGTATGAGTAGGACGTTAGTATGAGCAGGATGTAAGTAGGGGTTTAAGTATGAGTAGGATGTTAGTAAGGCTTTTAGTATGAGTAGGACGTTAGTAGGGCTTTTAGTATGAGTAGGACGTTAGTAAGACTTTTAGTATGACTTTAGTATGAGTAGGACGTTAGTAGGGCTTCTTTAGTATGAGTAGGACGTTAGTAGAGCTTCTTTAGTATGAGTAGGACGTTAGTAAGACTTTTAGTATGACTTTAGTATGAGTAGGACGTTAGTAGGGCTTCTTTAGTATGAGTAGGACGTTAGTAGGGCTTCTTTAGTATGAGTAGGACGTTAGTAGGGCTTCTTTAGTATGAGTAGGACGTTAGTAGGGCTTTTCAAACAGCCCCTGGTTTTATGTAGGCAGCAGGTGAAGAGGACAATGTGCTCATGGTTCATGACCTCATTTAGTCCCCAGTGCAGGGACTTATTATACTATAGCCTAGCCTATCTATGACAGGTGTTGGAGCCATTATGCCACTCTTTTGTTTGTTTTATTTTGTGATATGTAGTTTTGTGTGTGACCACTGGGTGGAGCTTTGGGCTCAACTAAAGGCATATAGCTAATCACCGGGCACGGCCAGGTGTGTGTGTTTTGGGGAAAAGCAAACCGTTTGTGCCGTGGCAGAGTGTCGCCTCATTGGTTTGCTCTCGACCAATTGATGAAATAAATGGGTCACAGCACTCAAACAAGAAAGAGTTATCAGACATTTATTATTGGCACCACATCACGCGTACAACAAGAGTTCTCCCACACCGCACCAAACAGGCTAATGTAGAGCCGGTTGTTAGGCTTTACAACAGGGGATAAGCTACAACTTTCCCGAACATCCTACTTTTATTTTGGATGATTACCTTGTTTTACTTTGTGCAGAGAAACAAAATGACATCACAAAAACTACCAGGGTCAAAATGATTAGCCCCCCTGAAGAACTGACATTTGTGTTGTTGAGCCATAGCACACGCCTCCGCAGTGTGGAGAAAAGTAGTTCTGAATACCCGGGGCCTATCCGAAAACTCTTTTTTGCATAGGAAATTTCCTTTCCTATCGAGATGACCCGGAAGTGCTCGGCAGATAGGTGAATCCGAATAACCAAAATGCATAGGAAAGGAGCCTCGATTCATCCTTTAACCCTCCTTTAGCATAGGTTACTCCTGACCAACCTTTGCTAAAGGAACGTAGATAGTGGTATCCCATAATCCTTTACGGCGGCAATACTTAAAGCAACAAGCCACCGCCGGAGTTTACCGACTCTACACGAATACGAACGAGAGGCAAAACAGAAGAGAGGAGAGGAGAAGAGAGGAAGATTTAACTCAGCTAAAACAAAATACCCCCCCCCCCCCATTAAGATAATAAAGAACTCATAAAAGACCAACATCATAATTTAGTTATTTTCGTAGCACATCATTTACACCATAAGAAAATAAAATACCAACTTCACATTTAATGAAGTTACTGGGGGCAGTTCATTTCAACATCAACATAGGCTAAGTGTAGCCTCTTTTTATTCCACATGTGAATTGGGATATATGGGAGTGATTCTCACTCTGTTGGCGACAACCTGATTACAATCAATATGAAAAGAACGCATGGATCAAACGAGCGCTTGTTGAAGTCAATTTTCGGAGAATAGTGTAGTTTCACGCGACTCACGTCAGCAATACTCGCCGTCGCGCAATGACGTCGGTTAGGAAAGGTGGAGTCGAATTCATTTGAAACAACGCTGTCCTTTCCTATGTTCGATAGGAAGCACCTTTCATCTCTCCTTAACCCCGATGACGTTTAGGGGTTAAGGCATAGGAAAGGAGGCTTATAGGTAAGGAGATTGGATTTTTCGGATAGGCCCCCAGAGTCCCTTTTAAAAGCCAGTGTGCCAGCAGACAGGATGGCAATGCAGCGTTATGACCACTAGATGGAGCCAGGCACCAAGGTTATTTTTTCAATCTTACTCGTGAACATTTTTGAGATGGGGAAAGTACACCGTAGATAGGATGACACCAAGGTAATAATAAAAAAAATAAAAAATCCAGCGATTATAGACTAATTATTACGTACTTATGAATATTACATTGCATTTCTACCAAGTCTGTAATGAAAAATTACAATACATTCTACACACTGAACCTTTAAAGGTCTTTGGAGGTTGAAAAGGGCTTTTGATTAAACTGACCAATTATACACATTGATACAAACACACACACACACACAATTGCAATTTCAGTACACTTATATAATGGCTATCGTCCTCTAAGCACAATGTACATATAGCTGATCTGTCATAATGTCCATTGGCCGGTAAGCTACACTTGAGCCTGTTTAAAGACAATAAGCTGTCCAATCCATCCATCCATCCATCCATCCATCTATCCATCCATCCATCCATCCATCCATCCATCCATCCATCCATCTATTCATCCAACCAAGTATTTTTCTACGTCTCAGACCTAAAGCCTTGTCTCTTTAAGCTGTCTTCACACACACACACACACACACACACACACACACACACACACACACACACACACACACACACACACACACACACACACACACACACACACACACACACACACACACACACACACACACACACACACACACACACACACACACACACACACACGTTTGTAAACGCTGCCATACTGAGAAATACATCTATTACAGAGAGAGTGTTGGGAGCTGATAAGGCTTAATCAAACGTTGCGTCAACTCGTTTGGCGATGGCTTGATTGTAACTGACATTCCTCTATACAGAAAAAGTTACACACTATAGCTTTAGAAAGCACAGGGGATCATTGAATGGCAAGATAACATCTGTCATTACAAGTATATGACATATAAGACCTTTCTCTCTCTCTCTCTCTGTACTGAGAACTTTTAATATAATTCAGGAAATTGTGAGTCATGGTCCGTATAGCGACAGGATGTTTTTGCAGGTGTTTCGAGCACATGATGGCAATTGATATGCACCAGAGTGAGTGAAGAGCTGGGTAATGTGTGTGTGTGTGTTTGTGTGAGTTTGAATGTGTGTGTATGTAAGTGTGTGTGTGTAGGGAGAAAGCTAGATTGTGTGTGTGAGAGAGAGAGTGTGTGTGTGTGAGAATGAGTGAGCGAGTGAGTGTGTGTGTGTCTGTGAGGAAGAGGGAGAGAGCGAGTGTGTGTGTGTGTGTGTGGGTGAGAGAGGGATAGTGTGTGTGTGTGCGTGTGAGTCAGAGTGTTATGTATGTGTGTGTGTGTGTGTCTTTGGGAGAAGGAGGGAGAGAGCGAGTGTGTGTGTGTGTGTGTGTGTGTGTGTGTGTGAGTGAGAGAGTTTGTGTGAGAGTGTGTGTGTGTGCGTGTGAGTCAAAGAGTGTTATGTATGTGTATGTGTGTGTGTACGTGTGTGTGAGTGAGAGAGTGTCTGTGAGTGTGTGTGCATGGGTGTGTGTGTGTGTGTGTGTGTGTGTGTGTGTGTGTGTGTGTGTGTGTGTGTGTGTGTGTGTGTGTGTGTGTGTGCAGCTGAATTCGTTTAAATGTTCCAGGAAATAAAGAAAGACATTTAAGATGATGGGAACTGCTTGCTTTGGACAGCGGGAACCTTTTAACAGCCAGGAATCGTGACGTAGATATGACCCAAAAAAAAATTACAGATAGATAGATAGATAGATAGATAGATAGATAGATAGATAGATAGATAGATAGATAGATAGATAGATAGATAGATAGATAGATAGATAGATAGATAGATAGATAGACAGACAGACAGACAGAATAAACAAGCACACACACACGTGTCAAAAACATGTATTTTTTATTCATTTATCTTAAAAAAATTAAAATAAAGTGCTTTTTATGTACAATATAATAAAAACAACAGTCACAATCTCAATGATACAAAAAAATACAGTTCACAATGTTAAGTTTTTTTACACAACAAGTAATAATAATAATAATAATAATAATAACAAAAGAAATTCATGCAGGCAAGACCACAATTGTCTAAAAGTTATTCAGTCAACTAAGCTGTTAGCCTCATAGCATAATCGCCTAAATCATATCTACTCTATTCTACATCTACTCTATTCTACAACTACTTTTCGTTAGCCTAATAGCATAATTGCCTAAGTCATATTTATTAAAGGATCCATCTATCTATCTATCTATCTATCTATCTATCTATCTATCTATCTATCTATCTATCTATCTATTTATATTTTAAGGGTTATAGAGTAGGGTAAAGTAGCTAGAATAGAGTAGATGTAGAATAGAGTAGATGTAGAGTAAAAGTAGAGTAGAGCAAATATGATTTAGGCAATTATGCTATGAGGCTAACGTTTGGTGTTTGTCGGTATGCGGGCGGCAAAACAGTTGCTATGCCGATGGTGAACGGTCATTTGGCAGCTTTTCTTTTGACTAAAATCGTGCAGCAAAAAGCGATGAATTAATTCTAA
>CM049395.1:39747500-39757500 GCA_026929865.2 Hyperoplus lanceolatus
TTTATATGCTGTGCTAATACTAAGTCAACTCGTAGTAGCAGTTACGTAGCATTTTGTCGCTCGCTCAGTGTTTGGAAATAGCAAAATGTTTATTGTCTGTTTTTATGATACTGGAATATATATCGTAGGTGTTTATTATCGATACAGTGGTTTGGTGATGTTTTCTCTAAGACGTGTGGAGTGATGTTTCCCCATGGCTGTGTAAAGCTCCTATCTCACTGGGCTGCGACAGTTTGCGACAAGTTGGAGACACAAAAATTGCGAAAAAATATGACAATTAGCGACAATTTTCACTTGCAGTCTCACTGAGTTGGTTCCTCACGACAAGTTTGCGAATGTCCTGGCCAACACTTGCCGGGAGCTCGCATTTAAGTCTCGCGAACGTCTGGCGAGCGTCGCACGAACGGAATGTCAGTCTCATTTTTTGTCTCACATCGGTCGCAATTTAGTTTCACATGTCGCCAAACCCTCTCAAAGTTGTCTCACATTGCTCGCACTTTCTGACTCGCAGAAACTAAATTGAGAAGGGTTTGAGACTATTTTGAGACTAGATTTGTCGCAACATGTTCAAAATTCAAGCGACAGGACTGCGAGGCTCTGCGACTCAAGCGAGGAAATTGAGAAAACACCCGCAAACGTTTCAAGACAGTTTAGAGACTCCCTCGCGATGCAGTCTCCAGCTTGTCTCAAGCAGTCGCAGCCCAGTGAGATAGGGGCTTAATACTCCTAACACAACCATCAACTTTAGTCTTTTCTTTGGGTATATTCTCCTTGTTAAATCTCATAAGTTGAAGCACTGGTCCCTGTTAATACAACAACTGATTTCTTCTTTCAAAATAAAACTAAATATTTTCCTTAGCAGCCTCAACACTCTCTGCCTCTCAGTAGTTGTATTTTCTAAGAATTCGCTCAAAAATCGTTTTTTCTTTTTTGCTATTTTTTTTTTTTTTTTTTTTTACGGATATGTGCAAATCTGTAAGTGTTTCAGGAACCCTGATAAATTGTGCTTTTCATGTTAACGCTTATCGCCTTGACAACTGACGCGAGTGTTGGGGAATGCAAGACAGTGACAGATATTATTAAATTGTGCATTTTTGAGTCGGCTTAAAAGTTGAGGTCAGTGATTCTGAAGAATGCTTTCTGTCAAGATCAGTGAATATCTCCTCGCGATCCGCTACCTGTCTGTACTGTGTGTGTGCTGAAGAATAATCCAGTGTTAATACACAGCCAAGGTTATGTAAATAGGCATCTTTGTTTACATACCAGTTTACAGAGCCTAGGCTGTGTATTAACACCAGATTTATTTTCAGCACACACACACACACAGTACAGACAGGTAGCAGCAGATCATGAGGAGATATTCACTGATTTTGACAAAAAGTGATTTTGACAACAAGCGTTCTCCAGAATCACTGACTCCACCTTTAACAACGCTGTTAAAGGTGCTCCGAGGAACTTTCAGTGTGTGTTAATTCTAGCGCCCCCATTTGGTCAAATGCGGTAGTGTTTTTACCACGCCAGCTGTTGTTCCTGGGTGAGCGTATACCCCATAACAAAGGCATTAAGAAAAACTATATAAAATAAAAATAGCATTCTTTCTGCACTGATGGTCTCGTTTGCTGTTACATGTCATTTATGATCATCAGAGGGAAAATGAGACTGTTTCAGAAATATTTAAAAGTTCCTCGTAGCACCTTTAAATTAACCAAAATGTTTGTATTGACGTCCTAAACTAGCAGTACCTGTGTTTGAGAGAAGAAGGCTTTAAGAGGAGCAGAAAGAGGAAGCTGGAATACTTTCACCACAAGACAAGAGTTCACATGAATCTCCTTTGGCCCAAGTTCAGAATCGACATGAAAGTCAATACTTTGCACACACACACACACACACACACACAATCACAAACGCAAGCACACACACGCACGCACGCACACACACACAATCACACACACACGCACACAATCACAAGCACACACACGCACGCACACACACACACACACACGGCCGTTGTGAGCTAACAGTCTTAGAAAAATTCCCAACCTTTCACTTCACATTTGATTATTACTATTTGTGCCACTTTGTTAAAGGTGCAGTGTGTAATATTTTGGCATATTTTGGCGTCATCTAGTGGTGAGATTGGAGATGTCAACGCTCCCTTGCCAACCCCTCAATTTACAGAAGCTACGGTGGCCTTCAAGGACAATAAGCTATAGTTACTAAAGATGGCATCATCCACCACTGCCTCAAGTCTTTCCTACAATATCAAGTGATGAGGTGAAGATGTATTTAGTTATTTATTCTATAGTACTTCTTCTTCTTCTTGGTCTTCCAACAGGTGCATTTCCCCAGGACGCCCACTATATAAAAAAGCACATAAGGCCGTTAAGTTTGTCCGTTCTGTGCTACTGTAGAAACATGGCGGTGCAACATGGCGGCCTCAGCGCCCTGCTCCTATTTCAATATAAAATCCCCATTCTAAGTTAATGAAAGAAACAAAAACTTTTCATTTTTCAAGAAAAAAATGCCAATAAATTTTACACACTGCACCTTTAAGTGAAACCCAACTCCACTGGTTCCTATTACCATGTGCTCTTAAACAGTGATCAATGCTAAACAACAGACCCTGCGTTCCAATTCCCATACTTCCCTACTATTTAGTACGCCAGAAAAAGATTTAGGATGTCCCAATACATACACGTCAATTGTAGTATGCTGAAAATACATAGTCGCCCCACTAACTCCAATAGCATTTTGGAGTATTCGTCTTTATTCTTGACATTTCTTGACATAATGAAAGAAAAAAAAAAAATCTTCCTTATCTGATTTTTTTTTTCTCTCTCCTGTCTGTGGCCCTAAAACTTCTCTGTACTGTAGTATGTAGTGTAGTGAAAAGGAAAGAGTATGTGATTTGGAACGCAGGGATCATAACATGGGAGTGGTCATATAACAGGATGGCGCTATCTATTGCATTTTAGATAAGGCGGCAAACAAGTTATTTTTTCATTTACTCTTTTTGGCACGGCGCACATGATGGTTTTTTGGAGGCTGCCCTGAACACAGTGGAAAAAAAAATGTGTTTTATTTTCTTGGCTATATCCGTCCGATAACGTCCGCTTCGACTTAACAAATTCCTGGTCCAATTTTTTTCCATTTTCGCCACACAAAAACAAAAACAGTCTCATTTTCTTAGCCCATTGTTGTGAAATCTTCAAGTCAATACTAGAAGAACATGGCTGATATTTTTCGATGCAACTAGGTCCATTCTGAAGCCACTTTTCGACACATAACCGAACCTCCTTTGAACAACAAGCATAGATCATACATTCAGGAGGTAAATGTCATTATTTAGGCCCTCGGAGCATCATTTCCAAAGTTATAGAGGGCCCCATTGTTCCATTTTATCCAAGATAGTTGTGTCTTTTCTTGGTCTACCTCATAGGTCCATCAATTGTAATCCACATACGGTCTTCAAGATCTTTTTCGGCAAAATTTTCCCAGGAAAAAAAATGTGCTTCTCAATCTGACTTGCTTCCATTAAGTGAATAATGCAATACATGGTGTGGTGTCAATTCTCCCCCCAAAAAAACCTGATCTCTTGGTCACCACTGTAGCTTCGTAGCTTGTTGGCTAAAAGCTCCATAGTGTGTGTGCATAATGATAATAACAGGGGTTTAAGACTGTAAATGTGGCAGCCGAAATCTGCAGTGCATGTGGAAAGAGTTAGACACACACACACACACACACACACACACACACACACACACACACACACACACACACACACACACACACACACACACACACACACACACACACACACACACACACACACACACACACACACACACACACACACACACACACACACACACACACACACACACACACACACAGGGTTGGGAAATATGTCAAAATCTATAATTTTATGGGGATAGATTGAGATGAAAAAGACGATTTATTTTTGAATATGTTGGACACGTAATAAGTGATAAATACTGCTAGAATAGAATAGCATATCATCTGCATATTGAGTTATCTTATATTTCAAATACTTTTCCAAACCCTATGCACACACACACACACACACACGCACACGTAATAAGTGACACATACTGCTAGCATAGAATAGCATATCATCTGCATATTGAGTTATCTTATATTTCAAGTACGTATTCCAAACCCTATGCACACACACACACACACACACACGCACACACACACGCACGCACGCACACACACACACACACACACACACACACACACACACACACACACACACACACACACACACACACACACACACACACACCGCGAAAACTGTGTAATAGGACTAACCCTTTCTTAGCAGCTGCCACTATTTACAGTATAATCCTGGTCCTCCCACCATTTTTTTTTTGCAGCGAACCAAAAAAAAAAACCAACTTTTGGCTTTTCAGATTTCGAAATGCTTTTAAAAATCGAAAAAAATTGACCGCCACACTTCATCACAGAAACCCAAAGATGACTTGAAAATAAAACTGAATCCTGTGATGTATAAGGAAGTGTATGTGGTCTCATTCGCTCTGCTATGCCCCTGTAAATTCTTGTTGAATAAAATCAGGTCGGCACAATTTTTTTTTCTTCTTTTTTTCTTAAAGCATACTGTTATGTAGCCTATATTTCCCCCATATTCTCATACGATGGAGTCTTTGATTTCGGAGCCTAGTCGAACTCGAGGTCGCGGGCAAGTCGGCGAGTACTCCACGTGGCTTTCCTTAACATTTAGCGGCCTCCGATCGCTCGTGGACGATTCTGAAAAACTCTTGCTGTTGTCCGGCGAAGATTCGGGCTCGTGAGTTGGCGTGCTCACTATGTAGTTGTCGTTGAGCGTTTGGTAGCCCTTGTGATCGGATGTTGACACCGGGATTGGGTTCCCGTTTAGGGGTAAACTCTCCGCGGGCTTTCCGACTATCCGGGGCTTTTTCTGTTGCATATTCGGACACTCGCCTTGTTGCTTGAGCATTGACTTCATGTGGTCGCGATTTCTGTGAGGGCAAAGAAAAATGTATTTGAGTATTTGTTTTGTATGGCACAGTTCATACACAAATGCAAATAAAAATTTATATAATAATAATATATTTAATTTATATATATTATTATTATTTATTATTAATATTTAGCGCTTTTTTTTAAATCGCACTCAAAACGCTTTACATAGGAGCACAACAGTAAACGAACAAAAGGAAAATGTTAATAAATTCAATAATAAATTTAGAATAATTTAATAATTCAATTAATAATTTGAGTATTTTGTATATAGCACAGTTCATACACAAATGCAAATTCAAAGTGATTTAGTGAGTGAGTATAACGACATCATTGTAAATGAGGGTCACTCCTCAATTGGTCTCTCGAGGATAAATAAAAGTTAAATAAATAAAATAAAAATAAATAAAATTACAATAGGTAATAGCATAAACAAAACAGAAACCTATTACTATTTTACTGCAATAAAAATGTATTAAAATAAAAAAACTAATCAAATTTAAAGGAGTCAGTGATTCTGGAGAACGCTTGTTGTCAAAATCAGTGAATATCTCCTCATGATCCGCTACCTGTCTGTACTGTGTGCACTGAAAAAGAATCTGGTGTTAATGCACAGCCTAGGCTCTGTAAAGTAGTAAGTATGTAAACAAAGGGGGCCAGCTGTAGCTAAACACATACTCTCTTACAATTATTATTAACAACATATTTTTCCCAGTGCATTCACAGTTACAGACAGGTAGCGGATCATGAGGAGATATTAACTCATTTTGACAACAAGCGTTCTCCAGAATCACTGACTGCACCTTTAAAAGGACAGTCTATAGAATACAACCATTAAATTAATCCTTGTACCTGTATATGACGAACAAGGAGAAAACGATGAGAGAGAAAGCCAGTAGTGCGCAGACAACGATCAGTTCGTTCCAGTAGGTTTTTGTGTTGATCTGTGTGGATCTCGATTCTCCCGGAAGGATGATGGACTCTCCCTCTGGCCGTCTGATGTGTGGCGTGCGCGAGTGTCCAACCAGTGTGGTGCTCTCCTGTGGTTGGAAAGACAATGTTTTATTTTATATATATATATATTTTTTTAAGATAATTTTTTGGCATTTCAAGCTTTTTTTGGTATTACACAAACACGCACACACACACACACACGCACGCACACACACACGCACACACGCACACGCACACACACACACACACACACACACACACACACACACACACACACACACACCTCTCGGAATTCAAACAGAACAACAGAGCAAATAGCAACGGGCTGCTAGTAACTACAAGCTTTCAATGACCTAAATAAACCCAATCAATATGGTGCTCTCCTGTGATGGAAAGACAATGTTTTATTATTATTTAGGTCTTAAAACAAAACAAAACAAAAACTTCTTTGTGATAAAATCGTATTGTCTTTAGAACCATGCATGTATTTTAACAGGTCTCGCTTGAGAATGAGAGCCTCTGTCTCAATGAAATGACCTGTAGAAATTAAAGCTGGGGTGGAGAATTTGGGGAGAAAATAGCAGTTGGGATAGAGATTTGAACAGTTGACAGTCCCAACAGCCAATAAGAGCAGAGAATCGGATTTCTTTTTAATTTATTTTTTAAAAATCGGAGCCTCTCTCTGATTGGTCAAAGTGTACCGCTCATGTTAATTTTGACCAATCAGAAATCACATACCCCACCTTTATCCTAGTACTCAAGTAATTGTATTAGCTATTTTTCTATCATTCGAATAAAAATGACCAGTGTATTTATTTTTTTTATTTTTATTTATTTATTAACCTTTATTTTTCCAGGAATATACTCATTGAGATTCAAAATCTCTTTTTCAAGAGAGTCCTGGCCAAGAAAGCAGCATAAAAACATAAAAGTTTCACATTAAAAAAACAAAATTTCACACTTAAAACAAGACACAAAACACAATAAAAAATAAAAATAAAATAAAAAGTCACAAAGCATTTATATGGAGATGTATTGGGGTGCATGGAGTTTGTTGCATTTAGTTTAAGTTTTGTAGTATCATTTTGTTTTGTCTGGTTAACCGTGTAGGTCTGGACACTGCTGTGAGCCGTTTATTGATATACCTGCAGGGCTGTTTTGGCTGTCCTGTTATTTCTTCCACTATCTCTGTTTTTATTGTGACATTTGTGTAGATGCAACGGTAAATACCGACACCTTTTGGTCAGTACTATAAGCAATCTCAATGTATAAATTAAGTTGAAAACTATTTTTTTTTGTGTGTGTTTTTAAACTTATGGCAAGTATGAAATGTTCTCTATCTATCTATCTATCTATCTATCTATCTATCTATCTATCTATCTATCTATCTATCTATCTATCCATCCATCTATCTATATCTATCTATCTATTATTAAGATGACTGTTACTCACTTCTGGTTGGATGTGGGTTGTGCGTGAGCGGGCAGTCACAGTGGTGCTCTCCTGTGTGGAAGACATTTTATATTGTTTAGTCTTTTTTTTTTACGATCCCCTTTTTTTTAGATTATTTTTTTTGGCATTTTCAAGCTTTATAAGACAGTACATAGTTGAAATGGGGAGACAGAGAGAGAGAGAGAGAGAGAGAGAGAGAGGGGGGGATGACCTGCAGTAAAGGCCCACGGGTCGGATTTGAAACCCGCGACCACTGCAACGAAGGCCGGAGCCAATATGGTACACGCTCTATCCACTACACCACCGGAGCGCCCACTATCCCCCTTTTATTCTCTCTTTGATAACAATGTGTTATGTACAGGGCTGCAATTAACAACTATTTTGATAATCCATTCATATGTCAATTATTTTCTCGATTAATTGATTGTTAATTCATTATTTGGTCCGTAAAATGTCAGAAAATGGTGAAAAATGTTGATCAGTTTTCCAAAGCCCATGTTGACTTCCTCAAATGTATCGTTATGTCCAAAACACACAGATTTTTCAGTTTACTGTCATAATAGGATTAAAGAAACCAGAAAATATTCACATTTGAGAAGCTGAAAACAGGGAATATTTTAATTTTTTATTAGGAAAGTCTTGAAACCAATAACCGATTATCAAAATAGTTGGTGGTTATTTTAATAATCGATTAATAATAAATTTGATTAATCGTTGCAGCTCTAGTTAGGTATGTTATGTATTAACTCTGATATGTATTACTAATGTATATTGTCTTGTAGGAGGTAACAATACATTTAACCTGTATTCTTTTTTAAATGTTTTATTTCTATTATTGTTAAAATTTATATTTTTTATATTGTTAAGTTGTTCGTCTTTTAATTTTTATTTATTAATATGTTGTGTATTCCCTCTCATCTTTATAACTGATGTATCCTGTATGAATATAGTCTGATATATTTATATTCTCTCTTTGATGGGTTAAATGTTTTTAGGACTGATTTCTATGATGACAATTTATTATGATCTATTGATGCACTTTTAAATGCTGCTAGTTGGAATGGTTCTAAAACTGTAAGACCTTAATCTAAAAACGAAAGAACTGTCAAAAATGTAGAGAAAATATATTTTGTAAACTAGCTACAAAAAACAAAATCCCCCTCTTCTGAAACTGCATAGTAGTAAAAAAAAATCACAGAAAAATGAAAAAAAAAAAAAAAAAAAAAAAAAAAAAAAATCACAGAAAGATGAAAAAAAAAAAATCACAATTTTTTTTAAAAAAATCACAAAAAAAATAACTATTTTTTTTAAAATCGTAGAAAAATAAAAAATTAAATCATTAAAAAAAAAAAAAAAAAAAAAAATCATAAAAACATATTTTCTTCAATTTCTCCCCACCTGTCTGGGCTCTGCTTTCACACAGTAGTTAGCCAGCAGCTGCCTGTATCCCTCCTCCTCTGACCAGCACTCGTACGTCTCTGTGCGATGGTCCCGGGCTACTACAACCAGGTTCCCCTCCGGTGTGGCGTAGAGGAAGGCTTTGGCTGCGTCACTGTAACGCCATCGTCTCACGGCCAGGTTAGATCGCAGGGCGCAGGGCAGCACGCGGAAGGTGTTGGCTGGGATGGTAATCAGCTGGCAATGGGATCCTAGGGATAGATAGAAAAACAATGATATTCTAAAGTACTTAAAGGTGCATTATGTAGCTTTTGGTGTGTGGCTGGCAATGGGAACCGAGGAATAAATAGAAATGTGTTGAGTCAAAAATTTAAAGATGAATTCAAGGATTTTTTTTATTTATTTAATACATATTTTGGCCATGAGATACAACCCGTTATGTTAAAGGGACACTGTTTAACATTTTAAGTAATTTATTAGCGAAACTCAATATCCTCATTCATAAATATGTCCTCATTGGTGTAAAATCACCTCTGGCAATAATCTGAATTATCCTCCTGAGCGGAGAAAAACAAATATTAATATTACATTTTGTCCATTGAGCGGGCAGGTCGTATGGAGGCATCCATGTTGGTTGGAATGTCATCAGGTGCATTGTTTAAAATTTAGAATTGTTCTTGTCCTTGAAGGCCACTGTAGCTTCTGTTATTATTCTAAAGGGGTGGGGTTACCCAGGGAGCGTTGCATTCTAGAACTTTGTAGAACTTTCTTGATGATGTCATATTACACACTGCACCTTTAATTCATAAAAAAAAAGTATTTAACGCAATAGCATTCCAGGTGCTCAATGTTGTAAAATGTGGCAGGGATTGTTATCAGCTGGCAATGGGATCCCAGGGATAAATATAAAAACAATTATGGTTTAAAACACTTTAAAGGTCCAGTGTGTAATATGACATCATCAAGAAAGTTCTACAAAGTTCTAGAATGCAACGCTCACTGGGTAACCCCACCCCTTTAGAATAATAACAGAAGCTACAGTGGCCTTCAAGGACAAGAACAATTCTAAATTTTAAACAATGCACCTGATGACATTCCAACTATGACACTTTCAAGATGGCGGCACTAGGCCTTGGTCCAAAATATGGAGAAATATGCACATATATGAGAC
>CM049395.1:39760000-39765000 GCA_026929865.2 Hyperoplus lanceolatus
TCTGTCTGTGTGTGGATAGAGCGTGTACCATATTGGCTCCGGCCTTTCGTTGCAGTGGTCGCGGGTTCAAGTCCGACCCGTGGACCTTTACTGCGCTCTCTCTCTCTCTGTCTCTCTCTCTCTCTCTCTCTCTCTCTCTCTCTCTCTCTCTCTCTCTCAGAATTACATAAACTCAGATAAGATTTCTGATTTGGCTGCTTCAGAGCTGAGGCCATTATGTACTATAGAGAGAAACGTAATGAAATTTGATTTTGGGTAAAATGCCAGAAAGGATCTTAACCTCTGTAACAGACACTGATACAGTATATATCATAGGAAAGGTTTGAAGGGATGGAAACTATAGAATAAAGGAAATGTCTATAGCTGGCTTGGCTTTTTGTAACATGAAAATAATCTTTATGGAATATCATTTTGGACTGAAATGAAATACTCTGGTGTCCATGTGGGTTCTCTCTCTCTCTCTCTCTCCCTCCCTCTCTCTCTCTCTCTCTCTCCCCCCCTCTCTCTCTCTCTCTCTCTCATTTTGGACTGAAATGAAATACTCTGGTGTCCATGTGGGTTCTCTCTCTCTCTCTCTCTCCCTCTCTCTCTCTCTCTCTCCCCCCCTCTCTCTCTCTCTCATTTTGGACTGAAATGAAATACTCTGGTGTCCATGTGGGTTCTCTCTCTCTCTCTCTCTCTCTCTCTCTCTCTCTCTCTCTCTCTCTCTCTCTCTCTCTCTCTCTCTCTCTCTCTCTCTCGTCCATGTGGGTTGGTTCAAAACCTTAGTGATAAAACAGACCACCACCATATGTACCGGTTTCTAAATTGCTTTTGTATTGGACACTTGGCTTCTTAGTCACACACTGAGAACATAGTGTTTATTTAAAGCTGCAGTGTGTAGAATTGTGGGTTTTATTTCCAAGCAGATTTTGTAGAAACTAATTATAATATTCATAAGTAAATTTAATTTAGTGCATAATAGCTGAAAAAAATGTTTTGAATTATTATTTTTTCCCTTAGAAAGGGTCTCATATATGTCCATATTTCTGCATATTTTGGACCAAGGCCTAGTGCCGCCATCTTGAAAGTGTCATAGTTGGAATGTCATCAGGTGCATTGTTTAAAATGTAGAATTGTTCTTGTCCTTGAAGGCCACTGTAGCTTCTGTTATTATTCTAAAGGGTTGGGGTTACCCAGGGAGCGTTGCATTCTAGAACTTTGTAGAACTTTCTTGATGATGTCATATTACACACTGCACCTTTACATAAACCTTGTGAGGAGATGAATGCACATACCCTCTGTGGTTCTATGTGTAGATAGATAGATAGATAGATAGATAGATAGATAGATAGATAGATAGATAGATAGATAGATAGATAGATAGATAGATAGATAGATAGATAGATAGATAGATAGATAGATAGATAGACAGACAGACAGACAGACAGACAGGCACTCACCCTCTGTGGATCCAGGTCTATGTGTTGGACAGGCTGAGGCTCAGAGAACAGAGTCATCTCTTCTATGATGAACATTTTATCGTTGGCGTTGATCGCTTTGTGGAGCTTTCCATCGTCTGGGAAACACACAGAGGAACTACAATTAAGATAGGGGCGACTGTGGCTCAGGTGGTTAAGCTGGTTGGCCAATGATCCTAGGGTTGGCGGTTCGATCCCAGCCCGGCCACTTGTGTCATGGTCGTTGTGTCCCTGGGCAAGACACTTCACCCACCTTGCCTCGTGTGAATGTGTATGACTGCTGTATGTTTGAGGTGGTGGTTGGAGGGGCCGATGGCGCTGAATGGCAGCCTCGCTTCCGTCAGTCTGCCCCAGGGCAGCTGTGGCTACTATGGTAGTTTACCACCACCGGTATGACTGTGTGTGAACGAATTGTCTGGAACCCTGTAAAGCGCTTTGAGTATCATGAAAGGCGCTATATAAATCCAAGCAATTATTATTATTTTATTTAAGATAAACTTTATTGTCATAGCACAAGACAACGACATCGTGTTGCAATTTTGTTATGTAAATATATACAGCTCTGGAAAAATGTGTGTGTGCGTGCGTGTGTCTGTGTGTGTCTGTCTGTCTCTGTCTGTCTGTGTGTAATGTGTGTGTGTGTCTGTCTGTCTGTTTGTGTCTGTCTCTCTGTGTGTCTGTGTGTGTGTGTGTCTGTCTGTCTGTGTCTGTGTATGTCTCTCTGTGTGTCTGTGTGTGTGTCTGTCTGTCTGTCTGTCTGCCCGTCCGCCCGTCCATCTGTCTGTCCGCCCAGTTGTCTGTCTGTCTGTAATGTGTCCGTCTGTCTGTCCGCCCAGTTGTCTGTCTGTCTGTCTGTAACCAGTCTTACCTGTCCCGATGAATAGCACATCGTAGGCCCGTTCCATCCCCTGTATCTTGTGCACGGCGATCTGTGTGTATCTAACACTCCGTTTCAGTAGCAACGGAGCACTGCGTATCACACTGTCCATCAGGAAATGGTCCTTCACGAAATTCAACACTTTGTCAGGCATGTGTAAGGACGACTGGATATCCATCTGTCTGGCGTGGTTAGTCACACACTGAAAAGGGAGAGACATTTAGAATAACATTACATTACATTTTACAGCGACTACCATTAAAAGGTGCAGTGTGTAATATGACATCATCAAGAAAGTTCTACAAAGTTTTAGAATGCAACGCTCCCTGGGTAACCCCAACCCTTTAGAATAATAACAGAAGCTACAGTGGCCTTCAAGGACAAGAACAATTCTAAATGTTAAACAATGCACCTGATGACATTCCAAAAACATGGATGCCTACATAAGACTTGCCTGCTCAATGTAGAAAATGTAATATTAATATTTGTAATTCTCCGCTCAGGAGGATAATTCAGATTATTGGCAGAAGGAATTTTACACCAATGAGGACATATTTATGAATGAGGATATTGATTTTAGCTAATACATTACTTAAAATGTTACACAGTGTCCCTTTAAGTGCATTCAACCATGAAGGTACAAACTCAGAACAACAGGAATCGGGTAGTACTATAGCTTCAAATAACCTAAACTACAAAGTGACACAGGTAAGTGCTACAGAGATGTATCAAGCGCAATTTTATTTTTATTTAATTTTGTTTGTCAAAGTGCAGTCTGACGAGATGTGTTTTAAGGCTGCGGCAGAAGAATGGAAAAAAAATTGAATTTCTGCTTTTTTTTAAGTATTCTTTAACCCTGTGTGTAAAGCTTTTTTGCAGCTTTTTTGGCGATTCTGACCCACAATCCACTGAATTAACTAATGCAGAGGCTGAACTGAAAGAGGATTGCCTTGTATTTAATGTTGTTTTGTGTAAGTATATTTATATATATATAAAATAATAGCTTAAAAAAAAAAAAATAAAAGTAAAAAAATAAATAAAATAAAAATAAATAAAATTCAAATTCAAATTCAAATTAAAACATTTGAAAGACATGGATATTGCCTTGTATCTAGTGTACTTCTGTGTTAGTATACTGGATAGTGTACTCACGGCCCCGGGCCTGGGCTCAGGCAGTGGATGGTTGTATGTGTACCACTGCTGTGTCTCTCTGTTGACCTCTCTGTATCTGCCGCTAAACGCTCTCTCTACCTGGGCCATGGTGAAGGCACACACTGCAGAGCTGCCCGACGCCCCTTTATACCTGCAGACAAGAGAATATTAATGTTTCTAATGTTTAAATGAATACAGATGACATTGTCTATGAAAATGAAGCTATTTTGTGTGGGTTACATTTACTCATATCCATGTTTAAAGGGAGAGAAAGTGATTCAGGAGAGTGTTTTTTTTTGTCAAAATCAGTGAATATCAGTGCCCCTGACTCCTGGAACAACTTACAGCAACAAATTAAACTAAATACCTTCATATCCTTTAACCAATTTAAACAAACTATCTTAAATCTGCCAAACTCTACCTGTAACTGTTTTAATTAGGCTATATCGTACTTTCACCCATTTCATTTTAATTGCTGCCACTCTTCACCCCTGTGTAAATGTTTCAATAGTTTTTTCTCTCTTCACCTGTTGTTGTGTATTTGATGTATTTGCATTGAATATTGTGTATGTATTGTTGTTTTTCCTTTGAATTTGTTTTGAACTTGACGTCCTTGTAAATGAGGGTCACCCCTCAAGTGGTCTCTCGAGGATAAATAAAATTTAAATGAAATGAAGAAATGAATATCTCCCCACAATCTGCTACATGTCCGTCCTGTGTGTGCGCTGAAAATAAGCCCAGTGTTAATACACAGCCTAGGCAAATAAGTGCGTTGTCAACAAGCGTTCTCCAGAATCACTGACACCTTTAATTAAAACAATGTTCGGTAACACTTTATAATAACTATCCGTTGTAACTCGTTAATAGATCATTAGTAAACTCTTAATTAATGATTATTAATGATTTGTTAAGTGTTTGTTAGCAGTTTGTTAAGGATTTATAACAATGGTAGATAGTTAATAGCTTAATAATTGAATCAGTTTCATCTGGGAGGTAATCCGAGATTAACTGATCACGTCACGTTCAAGTCCATGGCATGCACAGTGTGTATTGAGTTTATTTAAAAATATTTGAAAATGGGGCTGCCCTCAGTTGCCCATGCACTGTGTATAGTCTATAGCCTATTTCAGCCTCGTCCCAGATGAACTGATTCAATTATTAAGCTATTAACTATCTACCATTGTTATAAATCCTTAAAAAACTGCTAACAAACACTTAACAAATCATTAATAATCATTAATTAAGAGTTTACTAATGATCTATTAACGAGTTACAACGGATAGTTATTATAAAGTGTTACCCAATGTTATGACACAGTTAATCCCCGTGTGTGTGTGTGTGTGTGTGTGTGTGTGTGTGTGTGTGTGTGAGTGAGTGAGTGAGTGTGTGTGTGTGTGAGTGAGTGAGTGTGTGTGTGAGTGAGTGAGTGAAAGAGTGAGTGTCTGTCTGTCTGTGTGTCTGTCTGTGTGTCTGTGTGTCTGTCTGTCTGTGTGTCTGTGTGTCTGTCTGTC
>CM049395.1:39770000-39772500 GCA_026929865.2 Hyperoplus lanceolatus
GTCTGTCTGTCTGTCTCTCATCGGTGTCTGTGTGTGTCTGTCTGTGTGTGTGTGCCTCAGTGTGTGTGTCTCTGTCTGTCTGTCTGTCTGTCTGTCTGTCTGTATGTCTGTCTGTCTCAGTGTGTGTGTGTGTGTGTGTCCGCCCGCCCGCCTGCCTGCCTGCCTCCCTGCCTGCCTGCCTGCCTCCCTCCCTCTTGTTCATAGAGGCAGTAATGTGTGTAATCTCGGGGACAGCATGTAATCTTAAATGACAGTTTAATGCCCTGTGACACCTCTATCAAACCTCATGGGGTTTATTTCTATATATGGAAATCAAAGACAGAAAGACAGGAAAGGCCTAAATACTGTGGGCTACTTACTGCAGTTAAAGGTGCTGTAAGCGGAATGGTTCTTTTAGCTATAACTTCCTGTCAGTTACTGCAGTTAGCAGTCCCCTCGCTCGTCCCTACGTCACCACATTAATGCACTGCGGTCTTCAAGCAGCGAGTTATCTAGCGCCATCTCAGATCTATAAGTGTGATAAAACATGATAAAAACCATCAAAACAGACATTGGGAAGGATTTTTACCTGCTCCGCCATTGTAGGCGCATAAACATTCACCCATCTGTTGCTCTGGCGTGCACCGGCTGTGAGACCATGGAGTGTATATACTATATATGAGTGAGACGGGTCAGTTTGTAGCGTTCTCACTTCTGATTGGATAACAATTCGGGATCCCGGCTCCAATAAGTTTATTTGCTGATTACATGCAGAGCAGCTGACTGAGAGATCGGCTTTATGAAACGCGCACATTATGTAAGTGATCACTGTATGAATAAAGAGCGATTTAACACTTATATTAACATAAATAAACCGCTTACTGCACCTTTAAAGGAATAGTTCAATATGTATGAAGTGGGGTTGTATGAGGTTCTGTAGTTATGCATTAGTTAATATTTCACCTTGTGAGACCTAAGCATTTCATTGCTGATAACTGCTGCTGTTATTGAATCTGCAGCAAAATCTGTTGAATTTTGAGATGGGGGTCAACCATAGATAGTAAATAATATGGATGTAGCATCCGGGCTGACCTCAGTTATTCACACGGCATCCAATAATCCTGGTTTGTGCGCGTCGCCATCTTGTGAGATTTTTACTCCGCCTCACGTCGGGGGGAGGGAGATAGCTGACATACAAGGCAAAGTGAGGGACAACGGGCGGAGAGCTGTCACTCAAGAGATCGCGCCAATACATTTTAACCTCCGATAAAATAAAAACTAGCGTGGTCCGAAAACATTCACCCCCCTCAGTGTTGTCATGGAGATATGACTTAAACATACAGACTAAAATGGTTTTGTGGCCCAGGCTGTAAATAGGTTTAATAAGACTTTGAAAACAGCCTGTCTAACAAGTGAGTCAAAGAAAAACTGCTCGGTCTTGGCACCACCCCCCTAGTGGCACTTCTGGTTACTACAGTTGTGGTCACTTCCTTATTGGATGCTGGTAAAAATCGCTGAGGGTGGGTGACATATCTAGTCCCTGGGCAGTTTTTTCATGTCATGTCCTCATGTTTTGCATGAAATTATGGAGAATGGTCTCATTAATAGTATCGATGTGCATTGGTATCGATACACGATATCTGTATTGTTGTAGGTATCAGTAAAATCCACAACCAAACCAATTCCTTGTAACTAGGAAACCAACCAAAAGCACACTTACCTCCCTTCTTATTTAGAACAGACTGGGGCTGTGGAATACACCTTAAAATTAGCTACGAGCAACTTTTAAATATCTCTGAAACAGTCTAATGTTTCCTCTGATGATCATAAATTACATGTAACAGCAAACGAGACCATCAGTGCAAAGAATGCTGTTTTTTTATTTTTATATAGTTTTTCTTAATGCCTTTGTCATGGGTATATGCTCCCCCAGGAACAACAGCTGGCGTAGTAAAAACACTACCGCTTTTGTCCAAAGGAGGCGCAAGAATTAACACAAACTGAGAGTTGCTCGTAGCCACTTGATATATCTTTGTGAAACTAAAATCCTAAATTCCCAGCCGCTCCCTGTCTGTGTGTTCGCTATCAGTTACACTCACTCACTCCCTTCGCTCTCTCCTCTCTCTCTCTCTCTCACACTCACTCCCTTCTCTCACTCCATTCTCTCTCTCCATCTCTCTCTCTCCCCATCTCTCTCTCTCTCTCTCCCTTCTCTCCCTTCTCTCTCTCTCTCTTTCTCTCTCTCCCCCTTCTCTCCCTCCCCTCTCTCCCTCCCTCCCTCTCCCTTCCTCCCTCTCTCTCTCTCTCCCTCCTTTCCTCTCCCTCCCTTCCTCCCTCCCTTCCTCCCTCCCTCTCCCTTCCTCCCTCTCTCTCTCTCTCTCTCTCTCTCCCTCCTTTCCTCTCCCTTCCTCCCTCTCCCTTCCTCCCTCCCTCTCTCTCTCTCCCTCCCTCTCTCAAGGACAAAACATGTTTAAATGTGGTTTTAACTAAATATTTTGTGAAAGTTCGGCTTACTTTGGAC
>CM049395.1:39777500-39790000 GCA_026929865.2 Hyperoplus lanceolatus
TCACCAATTGGAACTGCCTGTTTTCTGTCCGACAGGTATGATTTCATCCAACAGAGGGCATTATTTGAGAAATTAAAATTAGTTAATTTAGCAATAAGCAAGTCATGATTAATGGTGTCAAAAGCACGCTTTAGATCCAAAAATACCGCAGCTACAAAGCCGCCCTGATCCAGCAGATTTTTTAAAGTTTTCTAGGAAGTAGCAAGTAGCCGTCCCTGTTGAATGAAATGTCCTGAACCCAAACTGCATTGGATTAAGAGTGGCATAGTCATTATTTAAGTGTTCTGTCAGATTTTCGACGACCCATCTCTCAGCTACTTTTGAAATTATTGGTAAAATACGTATTGGCCGATAATTCTCAGATTTTGTCTTGTCCCCAGCCTTAAAGACTGGGGTGACCCTAGCAATCTTCCATGTTGATGGTACCCTTCCTTGTTTTATGGAAAGATTCACAAGATGTGCAATTGGGTCAGCAAGAATCTCTTTATGGGTCTTCAAAAAGTCACTAGTAAGACCATATGTATCTCTTGCCATTGAATTTTTTAGAGATGAGATTGTTCTTATTACCTCTGGGACAGATATTGGAGCGGATGGTTGGATGGTAATACAGTTATACCGTAACCCTGGCTATTCAAAGCTATAGTGTGTAACTTTTTCATATAAATGAATGTCGGTTACAATCAAGACATCGCCAATCGAGTTGACACAAAGTTGATTAAGCCTATTATCAGCTCCTCACAACTCTCTCTGTATTTCTCAGTATGGCAGCGTTTACAAACTGGTGTGTCCCCCTTGACACTGGTGCAGGAGCTCAGAAAAATCCCCAAGACGAGCCCACATTTGGGGAAGGTTTAAAAGGCATACTAGGTGATTCTGTTTGTTGACATATAACTTTTTGTTAAAATCAGTGAATATCTCCTCATGATCCGCTACCTGTCTGTACTGTGTGTGCGCTGACAGAAAAGCTGGTGTTAATACACAGCCTAGGCTCTATAAACTGGCATGTAAACAAAGTAGGCCTGCTTTGTTTGGTAGACTTTTTTTTCCAGTTCACACACAGTACGACAGGTAGCGGATTGAGAGGAGATTTTCACTGATTCGGACAAAAAGTGAGTTGTCAACAAACATTATCAAAAATCAGCTATATGCCTTTAAAGGGATTGAAGATTGGATATACTGTATATATATAATCACTAGAGCTGCAACGATTAATCAACAAATAAATTATTATTTTAATAAAGTAATCGACAACTATTTTGATAATCGATTAATCGTTTCAAGTGATTTTTTAATAAAATATTTCCAAATTCTCTGATTTCAGCTTCTCAAATGTGAATATTTTCTGGTTTCTTTAATCCTATTATGACAGTAAACTGAAATATCTGTGTGTTTTGGACATAACAATACATTTGAGGACGTCAACATGGGCTTTGGAAAATTTATCCACATTTTTCACCATTTTCTGACATTTTACGGACCAAAACACTAATCGATTAATAATCGATTAATCGAGAAAATAATCAACAGATTAATCGATTGTCAAGATAATCGTTAGTTGCAGCCCTATATATCACCCATTTAATTTTAATTTTCCATGGAACCAGACATTGGAGCGGCTATTCTTTGATTAAATACTCTGCTTGTATAATACAGCCTAAGATCAGTGTTAATTTTGGCAGCAAATTCTGATTTAGTCTTAGTCTTAGTCTTTTGAATATCACACCATTTAGTCTTAGTCCTATTCTAGTCATCTAACATATTTTAGTCTTAGTCTAGTCTAGTCTACTAAATATAAGCAGATTTTAGTTTGACTAAATCTACAGCGGACTTCGTCGCCTAAGTGTTTTTCTTCATTGAATGGTATTATGGTTTGAATATGCAATACAGACATAGATTTAATGGTTGTAATACAAAACATGTATTCTATTTCATTAGTAATAATCTCACATAAAATCAGTGTACCTGACTGGATAGGGGGAGGGGGGGCTTTAAGAGCCTGTGCCTGGGGGCCCATTATCTCATGATCTGTCTATGAACCAACTGGATTCCACAATCTTTTTTCTTTTTGCGGGGAGCATGCACAAGCATTATTTATAAAAAAAAATAAAATAAAGAAAATATTTTAAAAAAGTGGTCTTGAAACGGGCCCCGAGATCGTTAAGGCCGCCCCTGGGCAGCAGCAGCAGCACGCAGTTGAGGTGCTGATAAAATTGAGCAACTGCGCCTTCCTTTAAGCAACACTGCTGCCGCTGTGTGTGTTGGGACTTCTTTTGCATCAAAGCCTTTTAGATAATACAATTAGAGGTTTTAATTGAACGCTGTCCATGCGTCGGAGTTGATTGTAACTTAAAAACAGAAACTAACGGACAGAGGCGGCAGTTTCACATGGCTCTGTGTATTCAAGCTCGAGACAGAGCCTACTACAAACAGATCGCGGAACTTAGCCGTTCCCCTAGACATCGTTAACGGGCAGGATATCCCTGACTATCATTTTTGTCCATCATACCGCAGAGTTTTTCTGTCCACCCACTCACACCTGCGCGGTCTCCCGTCTATTTTCACCGACACAGGGTTGCATTCGCTGCTTTGCACTAATTGGATTTCTTCCCAACTTGTCCCACAAAAAGAGTAGTTCTGATTGGATCTCTTCTCCATTCGTCCCGCCCTAACAGTTTTGTCTAGTTCCTATTAGTAGACTATAGTGTCAGTTAAATTAGTCTCAGTCTTCGTCATCACATCTGCCTTTTTATTTAGTTTTTATTTAGTTTTTATTTAGTTTACGTCCGTGAAAAAGGTTCGTAGACGAATATTTTTCGTCATACTCTTAGTCTACGAAATTAACACTGCCTAAGATCTCATTTTTCTCTCTACACCTTTAAAGGCCTACTTATTGAACTCTGAGATCCTGTGTAGTATAAATGTGCAAAACATTTCAGAAATCGGTTCATCCTAGCCTGAGAAAAGGCAGAAAGAGTGTTTTATGGTCTCACAAGCCCACATTTTACCATGTTTGACATCAAACATGGTGAAATGTAGGGTTAGGATTAACAGGACAGCTGGGCCAAGGGAAGACTGAGGAAAGACTGAGGGAAGAAAAACCTAATTCATTATATTATAATAGCAATTTTATAATAATAGAACGCCGGTTGCATATGGGTGAAGTATTCCTTTAAAGGGATAAACAATTGTATATATCCCAATCGTACCTTGCAGCCATTTGAGAGAGTTCTCAGTCTTCAGCGCGGCTCCCTGTCCCAGACTCTTGTAGATCACCGGCTCATTCCCCTGGAAGTTACTCACCGTGCCAGTGTACAGTTCACCGTCTGGGAGGAGAGGATAAGGAAAGAGAGAGAGAGAGAGAGAGAGAGAGAGAGAGAGAGAATAAGGGAAGAGAGAGAGAGAAAGAGGATAAGGAAAGAGAGAGAGAGAGAATAAGGGAAGAGAGAGAGAGAATAAGGGAAGAGAGAGAGAGAATAAGGAAAGAGAGAGAGAGGATGAGGAAAGAGAGAGAGAGAGAGAGGGTAAGGAAAGAGAGAGAGAGGATAAGGAAAGAGAGAGAGGGAGAGAATAAGGGAAGAGAGAGAGAGAGAGGATAAGGGAAGTGAGAGAGAGAAAGAGGATAAGGAAAGAGAAAGAGAGAGAATAAGGGAAGAGAGAGAGAGAGGATAAGGAAAGAGAGAGAGAGAGAGGATGAGGAAAGAGAGAGAGAGAGAGGGTAAGGAAAGAGAGAGAGAGGATAAGGAAAGAGAGAGAGAGAGAGAGAATAAGGGAAGAGAGAGAGAGAGAGAGATGAGGAAAGAGAGAGAGAGAGAGAGGGTAAGGAAAGAGAGAGAGAGAGAGGATAAGGAAAGAGAGAGAGAGAGAGGATAAGGGAAGAGAGAGAGAGAGAGAGAATAAGGGAAGAGAGAGAGAGAGAGAGAGAGGGAAAGAGAGAGAGAGAGAGAGGGTAAGGAAAGAGAGAGAGAGGATAAGGAAAGAGAGAGAGAGGATAAGGAAAGAGAGAGAGAGAGAGAGAATAAGGGAAGAGAGAGAGAGAGCTGATAAAATACAAAGCGACTCCAGAACATCTCTCTATAAAATAGACATTTGCTTGTTGTGAATTTATTTGAATTTCTTTTGTGGCTTTTTTTTTTTTATCATTTCGATAAGTCAAAAGTCGAAAAGGGAGAGATGGCAAATATTTTAAACAAAGAACTTGTTATGCTGTTAAAGCTGCAGTGTGTAGAATTTTGGGTTTTATTTCCTGGCAGATTTTGTAGAAAGTAATTATAATATCCATGAGTACGTTTAATTTAGTGCATAATAGCTGAAAAAAAAGTTTTGAATTATTTTTTTTTCCCTTAGAAAGGATCTCATATATGTCCATATTTCTGCATATTTTGGACCAAGGCCTAGTGCCGCCATCTTGAAAGTGTCATAGTTGGAATGTCATCAGGTGCATTGTTTAAAATTTAGAATTGTTCTTGTCCTTGAAGGCCACTGTAGCTTCTGTCATTATTCTAAAGGGTTGGGGTTACCCAGGGAGCGTTGCATTCTAGAACTTTGTAGAACTTTCTTGATGATGTCATATTACACACTGCACCTTTAAATAAAGCTGAAAAAATTTGAAAGAAATTATGTGATTTTCAAACTGCAACAGATGGAGTCAGTGGTAGATTAGATGGATTAGACATATGATTTATTCCACTCATATTCAGCTCAATTATCCAATTATTATTGCTTTTGCCTCACTCAAGAAAAGGCAACACAAACCAATCCTGTAACGTGTGCGTGCATTTTGGATTGTAGAAATGGTCAAAGGTCTCTCATCCAGGTTAGCTTAGCTCAAACACTGGTAGTCAAGGGGAGCATTAGCCTGTATTGCCTGGTAAAATAATGGTAAAATTAATAAAATACAAACAGAAATGTGTGTTACTACATACCAACTATGATGGCGGTGGATTTATAGTCTGGGTTAAAGGGACAGCGACTGCGTCCGTCTTCCGTTACGATCTCGCCCACTTCATCTCTCTCCAGTGTGAACGAGGACGTGTTCTAGAGATGAAGCAGAAAAATGTTTTTAAGGCTGTGTGTGTGTGTGTGTGTGTGTGTGTGTGTGTGTGTGTGTGTGTGTGTGTGTGTGTGTGTGTGTGTGTGTGTGTGAGTGAGTGAGTGAGTGAGTGAGTGAGAATGTAGACGTGTTCTACAAATCTAGCCAATTCTATTATATCTATATCTACGGTAAACAAGTGCAGGTTAAAGGTGCAGTCAGTGATTCTGGAGAACTCTTGTTGTCAAAATCACTTTGTCAAAATCAGTGAATATCTCCTCATGATCCACTACCTGTCTGTACTGTGTGCACGCTGAAAACAGCCTAGGCTCTGTAAACTGGAATGTAAACAAAGGGTATGTAAATAAAAGATGCCCGTTTACAGAGCCTAGGCTGTGTATTAACACTGGAGTTTTTTTCAGGTCGCACACAGTACAGACAGGTAGCGGATCATGAGGAGATATTCACTGATTTTGACAACAAGCGTTCTCCAGAATCACTGACTACACCTTTAATTTCTACCTATTCACTCACTCACTCACACACACACACACACACACACACACACACACACACACACACACACACACACACATTTTGTCACAATAGCTCTGTCTGTTGAATAACGTAATTTGAAACTTAATTATTTCTATTGTTATAAAGTGAAAACAGATCCAAGTCTAGTTCACTGTAGTGACTTTCAAAACTCACTCGGTGTGTTAATCCGGATTTCTATTTCTTCTTATCGTCAACAAATCCAATTATAGACAAAAAGCTTTTGTCTGTGTCTGTGTGTGTGTGTGTGTGTGTGTGTGTGTGTGTGTGTGTGTGTGTGTGAGTGTGAGTGTGAGTGTGAGTGTGAGTGTGAGTGTGAGTGTGAGTGAGTGAGTGTGAGTGTGAGTGTGAGTGTGAGTGTGAGTGTGAGTGAGTGTGTGTGTGTGTGAGTGTGAGTGTGTGTGTGTGTGTGTGTGTGTGGTTGGTTCACCCCGCTGTGCAATTGATACGCTGTTCAAAATAACACGTCACTGAGTAACACTGCTGCACTGACTTAACCTCACATACTCCCTAAAAGTTGAATAATTTTTTTTATTTTTTTTTTTTTTTAGAATATTTTTTTGTCATTGTTATTGCTTTTATCGGGCAAGGCAAGTTTTTTTATATAGTTTATTTATTGGACAGTTTGTAGAGACAGAGATGAAATGTGTCAGAGAGGGGGAATGACATGCAGAGAACGACCCGGGCTGGATTCTAACCCGGGTCTGCTGTGAAGAGGACTGAGACTCAATGGAGGGCTAAATAATCAGTTTAAATCAGTTGTTAATCCCTTGTTAAAAATAGTCCATGGAAAGTAATATTAACTCACACACACACACCCACACCCACACCCACACCCACACACACACACACACACACACACACACACACACACACACACACACACACACACACACACACACACACGTTGTTCTTCCCGTTTAAGTAACACATGCTCAGAGTTACAGGGAGCAGCTGTTTCTGATCCGTTCATAAAAAAAAATGAAATACATAATTCATGTCATAAATAGGAGGCTAACAGTTATGGCGGTTAAAGAGACAATACAAAATAATAGTAGTACAAATATTAAAGCTGCAGTGTGTAGAATTGTGAGTTTTATTTCCTAGCAGATTTTGTAGAAAGTAATCATAATATCCATAAGTACATTTAATTTAGTGCATAATAGCTGAACATTGTTTTGAATTATTATTTTTTCCCTTAGAAAGGGTCTCATATATGTCCATATTTCTGCATATTTTGGACCAAGGCCTAGTGCCGCCATCTTGAAAGTGTCATAGTTGGAATGTCATCAGGTGCATTGTTTAAAATTTAGAATTGTTCTTGTCCTTGAAGGCCACTGTAGCTTCTGTTAATATTCTAAAGGGTTGGGGTTACCCAGGGAGCGTTGCATTCTAGAACTTTGTAGAACTTTCTTGATGATGTCATATTACACACTGCACCTTTAAGGAATGGATTTTGGTACTTTTTTGGGATTTGGTCTATTTTAAAGGTGCAGTGTGTACATATGACATCATCAAATTCTACATTCTAAATGCACCCCCTGGACCCCAACCCATTAGAATAATAACAGATCTACAGCCTTCAAGACAAGACAATTCTAAATTTTAAACAATCACCTGATGACATTCCAACTATGACACTTTCAAGATGGCGGCACTAGGCCTTGGTCCAAAATATGCAGAAATATGGACATATATGAGACCCTTTCTAAGGAAAAAATAATAATTCAAAACATTTTTTCAGCTATTATCACTAAATTAAATGTACTTATGGATATTATAATTCTTCCAAACTGCTAGGAAATAAACCCAAAATTCGGCACACTGCAGGTTTAATGGTACATATTGACAGTTTAGAAAACCTTGTACGTTAATTCTGTTTTCAAGGCATACTTTTTTTCCTGGTGGTGGTAAGAGGAACTTTTAAATATTTCTGAAACAGTCTAATTTTTTCCTCTGATGATCATAAATTACATGTAACAGCAAACGAGACCATCAGTGCAAAGAATGCTATTTTTATATAGTTTTTTCTTAATGCCTTTGTACATGGGTATACGCTCACCCAGGAACAACAGCTGGCGTGGTAAAAACACTACCGCTTTTGTCCAAAGGGGGGCGCTAGAATTAACACACACTGAAAGTTCCTCGGAGCACTTTTAATATAGGCAAAAAGATCCATTTATAAGATAGAGACATGGATATGACTGTATAGTATTAAGATTGATGTGCAGACATCTACAAAGGCAATTCCCAGTAATAACTTGTTAAACAGGACAGTCTGAAGTGTGTGTGTGTTTCCTGGAACATCTTCCAATGCTTCATCATTACACACGCGCACACACACAGAGACACACACACACAGAGACACAGAAACACACACAGAGACACACACACACACACAGACACAGAGACACAGAAACACACACAGAGACACACACAGAGACACACACACACAGACACAGAGACACAGAAACACACACAGAGACACACACACACAGAGACACAGAGAGACACACACACAAACACACACACAGAGACACAGAAACACACACACAGAGACACAGAAACACACACAGAGACACACACACAGAGACACAGAAACACACACAGAGACACACACACACAAACACACACACACACACACACAGTTGTTGTTCTACTCAAAGCTAGTTTTAAATCATAGTCTGTCATCTATCTCTTTGGCCGTACAACCCTCTGGGAACGGTTCGACAACAGCTATAAAAACAAACATTTACTATTGTTAACATTATGCATGTCACACACACACACACACACACACACACACACACACACACACACACACACACACACACACACACACACACACACACACACACACACACACACACTCTTGTACTTTTGTCTTTGTGAGGACATTCATTGACATAATGCATTCCCTAGCCCCTTACCCTAACCCTAACCATCAAAACTAAATGCCTAACCCCGACCCTTCCACTAACCCTAACATAAACCTAATTCATACCTGAACCTTAAAACCTAGTGTTAACCCTCAAACAGCCCTTTAAAGGTCTGTCCTTAAAACCTAGTGTTAACCCTCAAACAGCCCTTTAAAGGTCTGTCCTTAAAACCTAGTGTTAACCCTCAAACAGTCCTTTAAAGGCCTGTCCCAAAGTGAGAACCGGTCAACACACACACAGAGACACACACACACACACGTCTGGACTCTTTCAACATGAGTTGCTCGGAATCCGAGTTCAGGGCCTTAAGTTCTGCCAAGCGGTTACATTGTGAGACGTCCCATGTTTTCCTTTCCCTCTGACGTCAATAGGGAGAGTTTAAATACCCCCTTGTTGTATCATCGCTTTATTATTTATGTTTTTTTAAAGATAATTTTTTGGCATTTTCAAGCTTTATTAGTGAAATGGGGGGAGGGAGGGAGGGAGGGAGGGCGAGAGAGAGAGAGAGAGAGAGAGAGAGAGAGAGAGAGAGAGAGAGAGAGAGAGAGAGAGAGAGAGAGAGAGGGGACTTGAACCTGCGACCACTGCAACGAAGGCCGGAGCCAATATGGTACACGCTCTATCCACTACACCATCGAAGCGCCCGATTATTATTATTTATCAAATCAAATCAAATCAAACAGGGGGCGCCCTTAGCTCAGTTGGTAGGGCGTCCCCCCCCCCATGGGCCTCGGCCAGCAGCGGACCCGGGTTCGATTCCAGCCCGCGGTCGTTCTCTGCATGTCACTCCCCTCTCTGCCCCATTTCACCTCTGTCTCTACACTATCAATAAAGCATAAAAATGCCAAAAAAATATTTCAAATCAAATCAAATCAGTTGTATTTGTAGAGCCCAATATCACAAATAGACATTTGCCTCAGTGGGCTTCACATTCCATACAGTATGACATGTCTTGGTAACCATCAAACTCAATAACCAAAGACTGAGAAGTCATTACTTACTATGTAGGTGCAGATAGGACTGAAAATGCATAGGTCTCACACACACACACACACACACACACACACACACACACACACACACACACACACACACACACACACACACACACACACACACGTTACTTACTATGTAGGTGCAGATAGGACTGAATGCATAGGTCTCACACACACACACACTCACACACACACACACACACACACACAAACACACGTTACTTACTATGTAGGTGCAGATAGGACTGAATGCATAGGTCTCACACACACACACACACACACACACACACACACACACACACACACACACACACACACACACACACACACACACACACACACACACACACACACACACACACACACACGTTACTTACTATGTAGGCGCAGATAGGGCTGAATGCGTACGTCCCACACACGTAGAGGTGTGTGGCGTTCAGGCGCAGTAGGATTTTGATGTAGTTGAAGCAATCGGTCTGAATGGGGAAGACATGGAGAAATATGAGGTCTTTGAATGCACCACAGAAAGTTTTCTTTATTTTTCAATTAATTGTTCCTGGGTGAGCGTATACCCAGGACAAAGGCATTAAGAAAAACTATATAAAAAATAGCATTCTTTCTTTGCACTGATGGTCTCGTTTGCTGTTACATGTCATTTATGATCAACAGAGGAAAAATGAGACCGTTTCAGAAATATTTTAAAAGTTCCTCATAGTGACTTTAAAATGTGCAGTGTGTGTGGGTGGGTGTGTGTGTGTGTGTGTGTGTGTGTGTGTGTGTGTGTGTGTGTGTTGCCTGGCAGGCTTCTAGTACATGATACACAAACTGGAGAGTTGTACATCGATTTACAAAAGGTTGTCGCCTGGGGATACGACAGCTGGCATGACAACAAGGTAACAGAAAGAAGCGCACACACACACACACACACACACACACACACACACACACACACACACACACACACACACACACACAGCAATTCCCTGTCAAGGCTGCAACACTTGATGAATCAATTTGTAGCAGGTGGAAAGGTTTGTAAACACAGGAACACAAATCTCTTCACAACATGATAGAACAACAGCAAACAAGCTAGTACGACACACACACTCACACACACACTCACACACACACACACACACACACACACACTCACACACACACACACACACACACACACACACACACACACACACTCACACACACACACACACCACACTCACACACACACACACACTCACTCACACACACACAAACTCTCTCACTCACACACACACATACTCACACACACTCTAGTACGATACACACACACACACACACACACACACACACACACTCACACTCTAGTACGATACACACTCACACACACACACACACACACACTCACACTCTAGTACGTTACACACACACACACACACACACACACACACACTCACACTCTAGTACGATACACACACACACACTCACACACTCACTCACTCACACACACACACACAAACTCACACTCACACACTCACACTCTAGTACGATACACACACACACACACACACACACACACACACACACTCACACACACACACACACACACACACACACACACACACACACACACACTCACTCACACAAACACACAAACTCACTCACTCACACACACACACTCACTCACTCACTCACACACACAAACAAACTCTAGTACGATACACACACACACTCACACACACAAACTCTCACACACACAAACACACACTCACTCACACACACAAACAAACTCTAGTACGATACACACACACACTCACACACACAAACTCTCACACACAAACTCACTCACACACACACACTCACTCACACACACACACTCACTCTCACACACACACACACACACTCTAGTACGATACACACACACACTAGTACGATATGTTTTCCATGTTTTCATCATAGAGACATTTTTATGATTTTGCTGACGCTTTTGAAATATGTTTCACACACACACACACACACACACACACACACACACACACACACACACACACACACACACACACACACACACACACACACACACACACACACACACACACACACACACACACACACACACACACACACACACACACGTTTTCTCACCTCCAGGTTTTTGCCTTTGAAACTGCATTCCTCTCGTTTACGTGCCGGAGTTCCCCACGTCAACTAGAGATGAAAAAACATTTCATAAATAACGTGACGATGTTTTACATTCGAAGGGGGGAAACCTCTGAGATTATTAGTTTTTTTTTAACCTTTATTTCTACAGGTAAATCCCATTGAGTCCGAAGACTCTTTTACAAGGGAGACCTGTTTTCCTTTCCCACGTTACCATTCACACACAAATTCATACACCGATAGCAGCAGGCTAACTATCGACATTCACACAAGGCAAGGTGGGTGAAGTGTCTTGCCCAAGGACACAACAACCGTGACACAGGTGGCAGGGCGGGGATTGAACCTCCTACCCGCTCTACCAACTGAGACACAGTCGCCCCAAATTATGATGCAACAAATAGCACAAACAGAGTAAAGAAAAATAAGGGGGGCGGAGGGGGGGGGGAAGTGAACCCGCAAATAAAACACAAAATCAAATACACAACTAACATGGCGTACTCTTCTAAACAGCTTCTAAAATTCAATAATCCATCGTGGGTGCTCTGGTGGTACCCCATCTCTGCTCTGTAGTATCTAATGAAGCTTGAAAATGCCCAAAAGATGATCTTAAAAAAATAAAATAAAAATAGCACAGAAAACTATGCCATGGCGAAACGTGTAGGGCAGTTCGAATATCTCTTATGAAAAATATATTAAAATCCATGTTTCTTGTACTCACGTTCTTCTGCAGTTTGTTCTTGCTGATGTCAGACAGACTGAGAGCGAACAGTGCCTCTCGAGCTCCGACGTACAACATGTCGTCCTCTTGACTGAGGAGAAGGGACGTATAGTTAAAAACGCCCGGGA
>CM049395.1:39817500-39830000 GCA_026929865.2 Hyperoplus lanceolatus
ACCCGGATGTCCTACTTCATGTGGCCAAGATTGTTAGTGTTGAAAACTGCATCCTATTTGGGGCGATTCTGACCCACAATCCAGTGCGCACGTGAAGTGACGAAGCCTCCCTATGAAAACAAGCGGGGATGTGACGGATATGAAAGCAAGAGGCAAGATCAAGGCGCAATGTTTTGATGAAATAAATAAGTTAAAGTATGTCCCAATAGTATGCCTACTGCATCCTAACTAGATTATTTTTATGGTCAGATGTAGTATGTAGAATAGAGAAAAGAAAGAGTATGCGATTCGGAACGCAGGGTCTCTCTCACACACACACACACACACACACACACACACACACACACACACACACACACACACACACACACACACACACACACACACACACACACACACACACACACACACACACACACACACACACACACACACACACACACACACACACACACAGAAATATTTTACTTTCAAGCAAAAAAAACACATAAAGCAGATTGTCGTGTGTTCAGTCATAAATGAGTAATGTCAATATGCAGAGGCCCCTGGCAGCAGAATGGGAGAACCTCAGGTATCTGGGGAATCCAAAACAAATATAGAGTGACTCAGTGTGTGTGTGTGTGTGTGTCTGCGTGTGTGTGTGTGTGTGTGTGTGTGTGTGTGTGTGTGTGTGTGTGTGTGTGTCTGCGTGTGTGTGTGTGTGTGTGTGTGTGTGTGTGTGTGTGTGTGTGTGTGTGTGTCTGTGTGTGTGTGTGTGTGTGTGTGTCTGCGTGTGTGTGTGTGTGTGTGTCTGTGTGTCTGCGTGTGTGTCTGCGTGTGTGTGTGTGTGTGTGTGTCTGCGTGTGTGTGTGTGTGTGTGTGTGCTGTGTGTGTGTGTGTGTGTGTGTGTGTGATGCCTGAAATGTTCACATAACTTAAGCGTGAGTCCCACACCTAAATAGAAAGAAGATGGATGTGTGTGTCTGTGTGTTGGATGTTCGACACACTAGTGGCAGATCTACTGGGCCTTAGAAAGGGCAGAAGGGGCAAGTAAACCCATGTAATGACTCGCACGCACGCACGCACGCACACACACACACACACACACACACACACACACACACACACACACACACACACACACACACACACACACACACACACACACACACACACACACACACACACACACACACACACACACACACACACACACACACACACACACACAGCTTTTTTTTTTTTACATTATTTTCTTTAGCTCACATACCATGTCACAAGTACATACATGTATATAGTCTACTAAATCACATGCTTTAAGGCTAGACAGTGCAGGGCAAAAACATAGCTGGTTACATTTGAAAATTTGGGCTATTTTGCTTCCATAACATGTCTTCTTTCATACTAGTATAAACCAAAGGTCCAACATGTACATTCAGGTGTTTATTTGACTAAACCTTGTCTGTTTGCGTCTGTATATTTCTCCTATACAACCATCTTTAACGGACATTATCTCAATTTTTTTTTTTCAATACTCTGAACCAAAAATCTCAAATTATAAAGCACTTACATCAACTAAACGTTCCATAATCATTCTCAGCACTATTCTGAAGGTTATTACCGAAGGATTTGTTCATATGTTGTTAATTGTCTGACTCATGATACATTTTATCTTGAAAATATGCAGAGAATGCATTTTCATGAAACTGTATCTCCAAATCTGTTCTGTAATGACTTTGAACACTCATATGGTGTACAAATGAAATCTGGCTTTCGGCAGATCAACATCTACATTTTTTTTTAGTTAGATATTGCGAAATTTGCATATGTATTCATTAAAGCTGGGTTGGAGGATTTGGGGAGAAAATGGCAGTCCGGATAGAGATTTGAATCCAAATACCTCAACCGCTCCACTTGTTTCTCTTTGGTCCCTCCCCTATGGTCCCTCCCTGACACGCTCTACACACCAACAAAGTCGTGCCAAAGTGAATGGACAGTCCCAACAGCCAATAAGAACAGAGAATCGGAGCCTCGCTCTGATTGGTCAAAGTGTACAGCTCATGTTAACTTTGACCAATCAGAAATCATATACCCCAGCTTTAATTGGACAGTTATAGCCTGATTTCTGGCATGCATGCTGCTTTATATATCCAGTGAACTTGCAATAACCTTAAGTGTGTGTATCTTCCAACGTGTCCACATGCCGAATGCGATTGTCTCTTTTCAACAGAAGCAGGTGTTAATAGGAAGCCCGGACTGAGGTTATAAAGGTTAATGAAGCTAGTGCCATAAGCAATATGGCTCTGTGTGTGTGTGTGTGTGTGTGAGTGTGAGTGTGTGAGTGTGAGTGTGAGTGTGTGAGTGTGAGTGTGTGTGTGTGTGTGTGTGTGTGTGTGTGTGTGTGTGTGTGTGTGTGTGAGTGTGAGTGTGTGAACAGATGGGTGGCATGTGAGCGTAGCATGTTGCCTTTACTAACACATCACAGTTGGATAGATTTCTAATGCAATGAATTCTATAATGTTTTGCTTGAATATGATAAATTACCTTGGTCGAGAAGCAGCTGTATCGAAAACAAAAAAACTAATGTTGAGATAATGGCCGTTAAAGATGGTTGCATAGGATAAATATACACAGACGCAAACAGACAAGCCCTGCATTCCAAATCACATACTCTTTCTCTTTACTACACTACATACTAAAGTACAGAAGAGTTTTAGGGCCACAGACAGGAGAGAAAAAAAATCAGATAAAGGAAGTTTTTTTTCCACTATGTCGAGAAATGTCAAGAATAAAGACGAAATTACTTTAAAATGCAATTGGAGTTAGTGGGGCATTTATGTATTTTCAGCATACTACGATTGACGTGCATGGATTGGGGCATCCTAAATCTTTTTCTGGCATACTAAATAGTAGGGAAGTATGGGGATTGGAACGCAGGGATAGTTTAGTCAAATAAACACCCAAATGTCCAGTCGGATAAGGTCATTGCAAGTTCACTGGACAAGCAGCATGAGCACTAAACATTTGGCTCAAGCTTTTGTGAGAACGCCAACAAACCAATAACTCATCCGTCCTTTCATTTAGTCTTTGGCACAGAGGGAGAGAGAGAGAGAGAGAGAGAGAGGGGGGGGAGAGAGAGAGAGAGAGAGAGAGGGAGGAAGAGAGAGAGAGAGAGAGAGAGAGAGGGGGAGGAGAGAGAGAGAGAGAGAGAGGAGGAAGAGAGAGAGAGAGAGAGAGAGAGAGAGAGAGAGAGGCGCTATCATGTAGATCGATAGCAGGCTAAATCAGGCCGCTGTCCAACACATTAACAGTATCATGGGTCGTATCAGTCCATTTAAAGCTACAGTGCGTAACTCTGTCCAAAGGGAAAGAGAGAGAGAGAGAGATAGATATAAAATTAAAGCTATAGTGCGTAACTTTTTCATGTGATAACGGTTACATTCGAGCCATTGCTAAATGAGTTGACACAAGGTTAATTAAGCCTATCAGCTCCCTGCAAAACTCTCTGTATTTCTCAGTATGGCAGCGTTTACAAACTGGTGTGCCCCCCCCTTCCCCGCCCTGACACTGGTGCAGGAGCTCAAGAAAAATCCCCAAGAAGAGCCCAAGAAATGTTTCAGTTGTTGATTCTACTGCTAAGAAAAAAAACCTGGACGTACAGCAGAAGGTATAAAATCCATGCTGCAATCACAGAATGCCTGTATGCGCTGACGGTGTTGTCGAAATTCCCCATGGGGGGGGGGGGGGGGGGAGGAGGGGCGACAGAAGTTACACACTATAGCTTCAATTGAGCAGCTGCAAACAAACAAATGTGAAACCAAATCATCTCTGGTTTTGCCAAGTTTAAAGTTGACTCTGTAAGCGACTGCTATCAGTAACTTCTTCCAACAAACAGAAAACTGAGACAACACTTTTAATTGTTTTTACACAGGGCCAAAGTATCCGTCTCTGCCTTGCTGAAATTCAATACTAACCCTGCGTTCCAATCCCCACACTATCTACTATTTAGTATGGTAGAAAAAAAGATTTAGGATGTCCCGATTCTTGTGGCCAGATTTAGGATGGTTAGAAGAACCCGGATGTCCTACTACATCCGACTGAGATTTTTAGTGTTGAAATCAGCATCCTAATTGAGCGATTCTGACCCACAATCCAGTGCGCACCGGAAGTGACGTCACATCGACGAAGCCTCCATATGAAAACAAACGGGGATGAGACGGATATAAAAGCAAGAGGCAAGATCAAGGTGCAATGTTATGATGAAATAAGAGAGTAAAGTATGTCCCAATAGTATGCCTACTGCATCCTAACTAGATTATCTTTATGGTCAGATGTAGTATGTAGAATAGGGGTGGGAATCTCTTGGCACCTCACGATTCAATTCAAAATCGATTTTCAATGCATCTCAATGCAAAACTTTTGTTATGTACATACCCATGTGTGAATTTCAAAAATATATTTATATGCACATCTGAGTTTGCTAATCACTTCCTACTTTTGTGATGATCATTAAAGACAATCAGCAGATGAATTGCCTTCTCTAATATTGTATTAAGAGAAAAGCTTTTCTTGTCACAAATATGACTTTCTATGACCAGTGCAATAATCAATGCAGCTTTCAACACAATATGGAAGTATGTAAAAACTAAACCGATTCAGTTTAATTTTATTTCTAATCTCGTAAATCATGTTTCTATAGGATTTCTATTCTATTATGTTCTATGTCATTTTAACACATTGTACAAAAAGTATGGCTTGGAATTCAGCTCTCATACAAAAACGTAAACAGAGATAAAGCCGGTGCAGGTCATGGGTTTGCTACTCTCAGCCCTTTTGAAGCCACTTTGGAAACAACTCGCACATGTGTGGTGTGCAAGCACAATCGGAAAATCGATTTTTTTTTCCCACCCCTAATGTAGAATAGAAAAAAGAAAGAGTATGCGATTCGGAACGCAGGGTAAAGTGGATTTTCTTCCATGTGTGACCCTTCAAAACCAACATATCCCCTGGAGTGCAGAAGGTCCCTATTGGGAAAGATTTATGGAGCAATTAGTTTAAAGTTGACTCTGTAAGCGACTGCTATCAGTAACTTCTCCCAACAAACAGAAAACTGAGACAACACTTTTAATTGTTTTTACACAGGGTCAAGTATCCGTCTCTGCCTTGCTGAAATTATATACTTATTAAGGGAATACTTCACCCATACGGAGCCGGCGTTCTATCATTATAAAATCCCTATTATAATATAATGAATTAGGTTTTTCTTCCCTCAGTCTTCCCTTGGCCCAGCTGTCCTATTAATCCTAACCCTTACATTTTACCATGTGTGATGTCAAACATGGGAAAATGTAGGGTTAGACTGTGAGACCATAAAACACTCTTTCTGCCTTTTCTCAGGCTAGGATAAACCGATTTCTAAAATGTTTTGCACGTTTATACTACACAGGATCTCAGAGTTCAATACACCTTCATATTCCCACTGGTGAAGTGGGTCTTTCAGTTGATTTTCTTCCATGTTTGACCCTTCAAAAACCAAAATGGCCTCTGGAGTGCAGAAGGTCAACTATCGGAGAAGATTTATGGAGCAATTCCATCGGGTAGAAAAGGCCGCACAGACACACACACACACACACACACACACACACACACACACACACACACACACACACACACACACACTTATAGCCGTCTGTTCGGCCCGGGTGGCGACTATATGACTGCTGTAAATTTAACCAAGGGGGCTGGTGAGGGCAAAGTGAACTGTTACGACCTTAACGTATAAATTAATGGCGTTTCTATGACACTGAGGTGTTTTTTAATGATGCTTTTATAAATCCAATAACATTAGCCTGTTAATCACTGTCCAAAGAAGGAGCTGTTGTTGTGAATTGGGAGTGGCTGGTCGCCCCCATGAGGAATTCTGAGTCATTACAACAACACTAGCCATCTACATGAGGTAAAGCCTTCAGTGATTGCACATGGATTTTATACCTTCTGCTGTACGTCCAGGTTTTTTCTTAGCAGTACAATCAACAGATGAAACATTTCTTGGGCTCTTCTTGGGAATTTCCTGAGCTCCTGCACCCCGACACTGGTGCAGGAGCTCAGAGCGGGGAGGGGGGAGATTGGGTGGGGGGGGGGAGACCAGTTTGTAAACACTGCCATACTGAGAAATACAGAGAGAGTTTTGTGGAGCTGATAATAGGCTTAATCAACTTTGTGTCAACTCGTCTGGCGATGGCTTGAATGTAACCAGCATCCATTCGTGAAAAAGTTACACACTATAGCTTTAAATAGTTAAAAATGTGTAGGATCAAGAGGCTATTTATTTCACCTAAGGAAAAGAAAAGAAACTCTCTTCTACCGGAAAATAAAAAATGTTCATATATTGTCTTTTCAATATCATTTCTAGCCTGCAGGTAACACGGCCTCTATGTCAGCACACAACAGATGCAACTTTAACCCCTGATAAAATCCCAAAATATTGCACACCACACTCTTTAAGGTCTATAATATGAGACAGCTGCACACTGATATTCAGCATCCTGAAGCCTGCAGGCAAACCTACTATGAAAGACACAACACTGTACTAAAGGCCAAAAATAAATCTCGTAAACTGACTGCTATCAAGAGCTATTGATGTCGTGTATGCCCCTCTCATTTCCTCTATGCTAATGTGTTTCTGTGAGACACTGCACGCAATAAATTATAATTCAACATTTCTACGTAGTTTCCTTTAGCTAGCTCTTGTCCACACTAGCATGACTTTTGCTAATATATATATATCTGGTATTTAGGGGTGTCCCCAGACTAAGAATTTACATAGTCCAATCTTGCCTCTTGTCTGTTTGCGTCTGTATATTTCGCCCATACAACCAATTCCCAACTTTGTTTTTTCAAGCACTGGTCAACTTTGAGATTTTTGTCTATGTATCTTCCATAACATGTCTTCTTTCATACCAGTATAAATCAAAAGGTCCAACATGTACATTAAGGAGTTTATTTGACTAAACCTTGTCTGTTTGCGCCTGTATATTTCTCCTATACAACCTATGTTATAGAGTCAAGTAAAGGCTGCCATATCTGTTTAAACTTGTCTGCTTTCCCTGAAATCTTATATTATATTTTAGGTAACACTTTATAATAACTATCCTTTGTAACTCGTTAATAGATCATTAGTAAACTCTTAATTAATGATTATTAATGATTTGTTAAGTGTTTGTTAGCAGTTTGTTAAGGATTTATAACAATGGTAGATAGTTAATATCTTAATAATTGAATCAGTTTCATCTGGGAGGTAATCCGAGATTAACTGATCACGTCACGTTCAAGTCCATGGCATGCACAGTGTGTATTGAGTTTATTTAAAAATATTTGAAAATGGGGCTGCCCTCAGTTGCCCATGCACTGTGTATAGTCTATAGCCTATTTCAGCCTCGTCCCAGATGAACTGATTCAATTATTAAGCTATTAACTATCTACCATTGTTATAAATCCTTAAAGGTGCAGTGTGTAATATGACATCATCAAGAAAGTTCTACAAAGTCCCAGAATGCAACGCTCCCTGGGTAACCCCAACCCTTTAGAATAATAACAGAAGCTACAGTGGCCTTCAAGGACAAGAACAATTCTAAATTTTAAACAATGCACCTGATGACATTCCAACTATGACACTTTCAAGATGGCGGCCCTAGGCCTTGGTCCAAAATATGCAGAAATATGGACATATATGAGACCCTTTCTAAGGGGAAAAAATAATATTTCTAATACATTTTTTCAGCAATTATGCACTAAATTAAATGTACTTATGGATATTATAATTACTTTCTACAAAATCTGCTAGGAAATAAAACCCAGAATTCTACACACTGCAGGTTTAACAAACTGCTAACAAACACTTAACAAATCATTAATAATTATTAATTAAGAGTTTACTAATGATCTATTAACGAGTTACAACGGATAGTTATTATAAAGTGTTACCATATTTTAGTCTATTCTGACACGAACAGCTCAATATGAACGCTTTTGCCAGATCTTCAAAAAGCCCATCTTCCACTATTCAACCCGTAAGGTTTAAAATCATTGTAAGTTAAAGGTGCAGTGTGTAATGTGACATCATCAAGAAAGTTCTACAAAGTTCTAGAATGCAACGCTCCCTGGGTAACCCCACCCCTTTGGAATAATAACTGAAGCTTCAGTGGCCTTCACGGACAAGAACAATTCTAATTTCTAAACAATGCACCTGATGACATTCCAACTATGACACTTTCAAGATGGCGGCACTAGGCCTTGGTCCAAAATATGCAGAAATATGAACATATATGAGACCCTTTCTAAGGGGAAAAAAAAATTCAAAACAGCTATTATGCACTAAATTAAATGTACTTATGGATATTATAATTACTTTCTACAAAATCTGCTAGGAAATAAAACCCAAAATTCTACACACTGCAGCTTTAAGGGGCGACTGTGTATCAGACAGTTAAAGGTTCAGGTTGACCACAGCTCTCCTTAAAGCACTTATCGCTTCCAGTGGCAGTTCTGGCTTCACTGGCACATTTGAAATCATAATTGCAGATTCCCTGCATGACAGAAAAAAAAAGCAAATTTGGGATGTCCTCAGAGCCCATTCGAGCGGGGGAATACACTTAAAGGGTAGTCACATCGAAGCTCTTTATCTATGCAGTGAGAGTGTGTGTGTGTGTGAGAGTGAGTGAGTGAGTGAGTGAGTGAGTGAGTGTCCGTGCGTGCGTGCTTGCATGTGCGTGTGTATTTAACATAATGGGATAAAATTGAAAGACAGGTCCGGTTGCTAAGCTAAAGATAACACAGAGAATTATGTAAAATTAATTTCTGTTTTATAATGAATTTCTGTGACCAGGAGACACGGACATATTGGGATCATGGAAACCCTAGTGAAAGCATTAACACAAATCTGTCTGGGCTAATGCAAGCCTAATTAAGGCATAGCATTTATATATTTTAATGTCCTGGTGTGTGTGTGTGTGTGTGTGTGTGTGTGTGTGTGTGTGTGGTGTGAGTGTGTGTGTGAGTGTGAGTGTGAGTGTGAGAGTGAGTGAGTGAGTGAGTGAGTGTGTGTGTGTGTGTGAGTGAGTGAGTGTGAGTGTGTGAGTGAGTGAGTGAGTGAGTGAGTGAGTGAGTGAGTGAGTGAGTGAGTGAGTGAGTGAGTGTGTGTGAGAGAGTGTGTATGTGTGTGCGTGCGTGTGTGTGTGAGCATGCGTGCGTGTGTGTGTGTGTGCGTGCGTGCCTGTGTGTGGGAGCATGCGTGTGTGCGTGCCTGTGTGTGTGAGCATGCGTGTGTGCGTGCCTGTGTGTGTGAGCATGCGTGCGTGTGTGTTTGCGTGAGTGCGTGCATGTGTCTCATCTTTGGGTCATGGGAATGCCCTGATCTATGGCCTAACTGCTCTTTTTAGTTCCATTTTTACATTGTGCATTTTTTAAAATCTCTCTAGAGTCAAATACAGATTTGTTCATCATCTATTCCCTGTGTTACTTTGCTGTTTGAAAGTCAATGTCCTTGTGTGTGTATTTGAAATGCATTGGGGATTTCGCCGAGGCAGGAAGCGTTGCAGCCAGCCATCAATACAAAGATGATACAGTGAATTATTAATACACACACACACACTGAGACACACACACACACAGACATACACTGAGACACACACACTGAGACACACACACACAGACACTGAGAGAGAGAGAGAGAGAGAGAGAGAGAGAGAGACACACACACACATACACACAGACACACACACAGAGACACTGAGACATACACACACACACACACACACAGAGACACTGAGACATACACACACACACACACACACACACACACACACACACACACACACACTGAGACACACACACTGAGACACACACACACAGACACTGAGAGAGAGAGAGAGAGAGAGAGAGAGAGAGAGAGAGAGAGAGAGACGAGACACACACACACATACACACAGACACACACACAGAGACACTGAGACATACACACACACACACACACAGACATACACACAGAGACACTGAGACATACACACACACACACACACACACACACACACACACACACACACACAGACATACACACAGAGACACTGAGACATACACACACACACACACAGACACTGAGACATACACACACACACACACACAGAGACACTGAGACACACACACACACACACACACACACACACACACACACACACACACACACACACACACACACACACACACACACACACACACACACACACACACACACACACACACACACACACACACACACACACACACACACACACACTACAGTATTACATGCAAAGGAAGTCAGTATCCTCCCTAGCATCACAGGGGGATCAAACGGGTTTTAATAATTTATTGAAAGCTGTTGGTTTGGATTCTCACACACTTTGATCAACACAGGAGGTCGCGTTATGTCCAGGATATGGATACGGACGGTTCATTCAGTCTTACTGGACGCTCCATTCCAACTAAAATCCATTCAGCAGTGCATTTCGTCTTTAAAAAAAGTAAAATAATGTATTGCTGAAAAACCATATATTATTTTTATTTTTAATTTTTTTTTGAAAGATTTTTTTTGGGCATTTTTATGCTTTATTGATAGTGTAGAGACAGAGTTGAAATGGGACAGAGAGGGGAGTGACATGCAGAGAACGACCACGGGCTGGAATCGAACCCGGGTCTGCTGCTGGCCGAGGCCCTTGGGGGGGGGGGGGGAGACGCCCTACCAACTGAGCTAAGGGCGCCCCCCAAAAAAACTATGGCTTTATCCAACATCTAGATGTTTTGTTTTTAAAGAGATGAACATTTGTGCATATATAATTAGTTAGATAAAAGTCCCTTGCAAAAGAGTCTCCGGTCTCAATGGGATTTACCTGTATAAATAAAGTTAAAAAAAAAAAAAAAAAAAAAATTGTAATAAAAAAAAAATATTTTAATGTATGTAATCAACTGGCAAATTTTCATGATAATAACTTGAAACAATTTACTCTATTGACCTGCAATGTCTCACAAGACCCGGGTTAGAATCCAGCCCGGGTTGTTCTCTGCATGTCATTCCCCTCTCTATCTGTCTGTCTGTCTGTCCTCGTCACAGCAGACCCGGGTTAGAATCCAGCCCGGGTCCGTTCTCTGCATGTCATTCCCCTCTCTATCTGTCTGTCTGTCCATCTGTCCTCTTCACAGCAGACCCGGGTTAGAATCCAGCCCGGGTCGTTCTCTGCATGTCATTCCCCTCTCTATCTTCTGTCTTCCTCTTCACACAGACCCGGTTCACCCGGGTCGTTCTCTGCATGTCATTCCCCTCCTATCTGTCTGTCTGTCCTCTTCCACAGACCCGGGTTAGAATCCAGCCGGGCGTCTCTCTGTCATTCCCCTCTCTGACACATTTCATCTCTGTCTCTGCACACTGTCTAACAAAGTTTTTTTTTTTTTTTTATAAATAAAAAAAATCTGGTTCCCAATACAAATGTGTATTGGGAAAACAAGCTACAAATGTCCAAAACAACATAGCACAACATCCCATTCATAATGCACACACACACACACACACACACACACACACACACACACACACACACACACACACACACACACACACACACACACACACACACACACACACACACACACACACACACACACACACACACACACACACACACACACACACACACACACACACACACACACACACACACACACACGTTGACAGTTCCAGTCCGTTAACAAACTCAAATTGCGTGACAAGAGACAGACGAAGGCTTAACAGTTTAGTAACGGCACAATAGAAGCCATTGTTAAATCTGGACCACACTGCGCTAGCATCACAGCTCATCTGCTAATTAATACATCAAACCCTAATACTTTGGTGTGTGTGTGTGTGTGTGTGTGTGTGTGTGTGTGTGTGTGTGTGTGTATGTCTCAGTGTGTGTGTGTGTGCGTCTATGTGCCTGTGTGTGTGTGTGTCTCAGTATGTGTGTGTGTGTGTGTGTGTGTGTGTGTGTGTGTGTGTGCGTCTATGTGCCTGTGTGTGTGTGTGTGTGTGTGTTTTAGCGTGTAGGTCTCAGTGTGCATGTGTTTTAGTGTGTAGGTCTCAGTGTGTGTGTGTCTCAGTGTGTGTGTCTCAGTGTGTGTGTGTCTCAGTGTGTGTGTCTCAGTGTGTGTGTCTCAGTGTGTGTGTGTCTCAGTGTGTGTGTCTCAGTGTGTGTGTCTCAGTGTGTGTGTGTCTCAGTGTGTGTGTGTCTCAGTGTGTGTGTGTCTCAGTGTGTGTGTGTCTCAGTGTGTGTGTGTCTCAGTGTGTGTGTGTCTATGTGCCTATGTGTGTGTGGCGGACAAAGATTAATCCCCGTAGTTAAACCGATGAGGTCTCATTTCTTTACCGGACTTGACAGGCAGGGCAATAGGATTTATAAAAGCGTATCAGATGACTATGTTCAGTTCCATGGCCCTTACTTCACCTTGATAGAAAGGCC
>CM049395.1:39835000-39840000 GCA_026929865.2 Hyperoplus lanceolatus
TTTAGCCCAAACCCCTTCAGGGCCCAGCCAGCCTTTATAGTGGTCACTATGAATATGGATGAGACACACAAACTGAGAGAGAGACACACACACACACAGAGGGGAAACACACACACACACAGAGAGAGACACACACACACACAGAGAGAGAGACACACACACACACACACACTGAGAGAGAGACACACACACACACACTACAGAGAGACACACACACACACACACACACACACACACACACACACACACACAGAGAGACACACACACAAACTAGAGAGACACACACACACACACATTTGAGGGGAAACATCACACAACCTTACTCCTGAGAGAGAACACACTACACGGAAACAGTAAATGGACACACACACTACACTCCGTTTAGCACAGACACAAACACACACTGAGAGAGAGAGTACACACACACTGAGAGAGAGACACACACAAACACTGAGAGAGAGACACACACACACACAGAGGGGAAACATACACACACACACACACACACACACACACACACAGACACACACACACACACGTTTGAGTGGATGCAAATGTGAGTCAGAAAACCTTATCTCCTGTTTGTAAAGGTGAAGTGTGGTTTGTATTGTATGTAAACAAAGGGGGCCCACAGTAGCTAACAACATACCTGTTTACAGACCCTACGCTGTGGATTAACACTGGATCTAGTTTCAGCGCACACACACACAGTACAGACACACACACTGTACAGACACACACACAGTACAGACACACACACAGTACAGACACACACACAGTACAGACAGGTAGCGGATCATGAGGAGATATCCACTGATTTATTTATTTTCAATTTTTTTTAAAGATATTTTTTTTGGCATTTTTTATGCTTTATTGATAGTGTAGAGACAGAGTTGAAATGGGGCAGAGAGGGGAGTGACATGCAGAGAATGGCCGCGGGCTGGAATCGAACCCGGGTCCGCTGCTGGCCGAGGCCCATGGGGGGGGGGGACGCCCTACCAACTGAGCTAAGGGCGCCCACATATTCACTGATTTTGACAAAATGATTTTGACAACAAGAGTTCTCAAGAATTTTTTGTTTTTTTTGTTAATAAAAGCTGATAAATATTTTTTCCCACATTGATGCCTCTTGTTCATCGTCTTATCATCTTCTGGGAGAAGCCTGGGTCCATTTCCAATCAAGAAAAAAGCTTGCTGGTTTCATAAAAGTAACTTTAAATCAGAATTTGCCAGGGGGATGAATAATTACGGTTTTGACTGTACATGTTGAGTATGTAGGAGGGAGGACGTTATTAGTATAGGCCGTTTCAAAGATAGATAGATAGATAGATAGATAGATAGATAGATAGATAGATAGATAGATAGATAGATAGATAGATAGATAGATAGATAGATAGATAGATAGATAGATAGATAGATAGATAGATAGATAGATAGATAGATAGATAGATAGATAGATAGATAGATAGATAGATAGATAGGGACAGAGAGAGAGACAGACAGACAGGGAAGTAGAGAGAGAGAGAGAGATAGGTAGACAGACAGACAGGCAGGGAGACAGACAGACAGACAGACAGATAGATAGATAGATAGATAGATAGATGGATAGATTTTCCTCGCTTCCCTTCTGAATGTCCTAACACAAGCGTTTCACATGCTGACCATTCCTCTAAAGTTGTTACAGTGGGAGGAGGGCCGGGTGTGTTTGTTTTGAGCAGTTTGAATGTGTGTGTTATTGTGTGGGTGGGGGTCTGTGTGTGTGTGTGTGTGTGTGTGTGTGTGTGTCACAGTGTGTGCATATGCATGAGTGTGAGAGTGTGTGTGTGTGTGTGTGTGTGTCACAGTGTGTGCGTATGTGTGTGAGAGTGACTGTGTCTCTGAGTGCATTTGCATGAGTGTGTTTGTGTCTCAGTGTGTGTGTGTGTGTATGTGCCTCAGTGCTTGTGTCTGTTACTGTGTGTGTGTGTCTCAGTGTGTGTGTTGTCTCAGAGTGTATATGTGGGTGTGTGTGTTTCTGTGTGTGTGTGTCTCTCTCTCGGTGTGTGTGTGTGTGTGTGTGTGTGTGTCTCTCTCTCTCGGTGTGTGTGTGTGTGTGTCTCTCTCTCTCTCTCTCTCTCTCTGTGTGTGTGTGTGTGTGTGTGTGTGTCTCTCAGTGTGTGTGTGTGTGTGTGTGTGTGTGTGTGTGTGTGTGTGTGTGTGTGTGTGTGTGTGTGTGTGTGTGTGTGTGTGTGTGTGTTCCAGAGAAAGAGACGGAGGAGGAGAATCATGTAAGATGCTTCAAGAGAAAAGGTTTGTTTACAGTCACAGAGCCAGTGTTGCCATGTCTGCTTTTTATCAGCAACTTTGGGCAAGTATTTTTTGGGAAGTTGCTTACAGATATAGGTTAGGGGTTGCTACCATAAAACTATCCTAAAACACTTGCGGTACGCCTTGAATGTGCAGAAGTTTTGTACAATACATGAGAATAAATATTTGAAAGCTAAGGCCTGGCTGCTTGTTTTGCTGGTGAGATCTGGCAACCCTGAGCTGGAGCCTATCAGTGTTATTTATGTTACTGATACAGTGGTGAAGAGCTGCAGAGGCCCACATGGGGGAAAGGGGGAACACACACACACACACACACTGACTGACTCTCACACACACACACTCACACACACTGACTGACTCTCTCACACACACCACTCACTGACTCTCTCACACACACACACACACACACACACACACACACACACACACACACACACACACACACACACACACACACACACACACACACACACACACACACACACACACACACACACACACACACACACACACACACACACACACACACACACACACACACAAGCTCCAGCGGTCATTTTTCCAGTCAGATTCCAACAAAGCACATGAGCTCAATCTGAACACACCGGCCGTCTCACGCGTCACTGCCCCCCGACTTGCTCCATCAGTTTGGGATAAAGAACAACGTTGATAAGCACTCGTGGTCCAGGCTACTCATGTTGAGAACTTAAGGTGAAACCACTGCCGGCACAAAATAACTGTTTTTCAAGCACTAAGGTTCAATTTTTTGGGCTAGATTTGTGGCTATTCAGCTTCAATAATATGTTTTTTTTTTGACTAAACCTTGTCTGTTTGTGTCTGTATTTTCATCCTATACAACCATCTTTTAACGGACATTATCTCAACAAGTTTTTTTTTCCAATACTCTGAAGCAAAAATCTCAACTTCTAAAGCACTTACATCAACTAAACTTTCCATAATCATTCTCAGCACTATTCTGAAGGTTATTACAGAAGGATTTGTCCATATGTTGTTCACTGTCTGATTTACGAGACATTTTCGACTTAGAAAAATGCAGAAAATGCTTTTTAAAAGACCCGTACGGAGTATTTTTTGGAGTCATAACAACACAAAAAAAAACGTCTGTATCCAGAATCTGTGTCAACACATTCTACAACACAACAGAGATAAGAGGAAGTGGGATATCTCTATCTCTCTCTCACACACACACACACACACACACACACACACACACATGGACACACACACAACCACACACCAACACACAAAGAAACACAGACACACACACTCACTCACACACACATACAGAACACACACACACACATACAGAACACACACACACATACAGAACACACACACACACACATACAGGATGACAGGAAACAAGCAACGTGTCAAGTCAGACTGAGCCTGTTTCAAAGCAACACAACTGTTTTCTTGTTTGTTGTTTCTTTGGAGCTCAAAGTAAACAACAGCTGTGTGTGTGTGTGTGTGTGTGTGTGTGTGTGTGTGTGTGTGTGTGTGTGTGTGTGTGTGTGTGTGTGTGTGTGTGTGTGTGCTGCAGCCTAAAAGGTGCAGTCAGTGATTCTGGAGAACACTTGTTGTCAAAATAATTTTTTTTATCAAAATCAGTGAATATCTCCTCATGATCCGCTACCTGTCTGTGTGTGCGCGCCGAAAAAACAATCCACTGTTAATGTTAATACACAGCCTAGGCTCTGTAAACTGGTATCTAAACAAAGCCTACTGTATGTAAACAAATGGTCCCATCATTGCTATCAACATGCCAGTTTACAGAGCCTAGGCTGTGTATTAACACTGGATTTATTTCACAGTGCACACACAGTACAGACAGGTAGCGGATCATGAGGAGATATTCACTGATTTTGACAACAAGCGTTCTCCAGAATCTCTGACTCCACCTTTAAAGTATGATCCCCAATAACTGTATCGACTAGCCATGCTCACAAAGCTCTCACACACACACACACACACACACACACACACACACACACACACACACACACTCACACACACCCCAAGTAGAAAAATGACAAGCGTTTCTCCAGAATCACTGACTGCACCTTTAATATTGAATTTATATTCAGATTCATACATGTAAATCAGCCCAGGAGCAAGTAGCCAGTGACCTTCACCAATGTATGTGTGTGTGTGTGTGTGTGTGTGTGTGTGTGTGTGTGTGTGTGTGTGTGTGTGTGTGTGTGCATGCTCTGTGTGTGTATGTGTGTGTGTGTGTGTGTGTGTGTGCGCGTGTGTGTGTTGAATGCAGCCAGTATTGAATGATTTCAACCCAAAATACATTTCTACATCATGCATATCTATGGTCATTGTTGGACAGATGGGTCTGCCTTCAAATTCAATTCAATTCAAAAAAGCTTTATTGGCATGAGTCTACTATTAACAAACAAACAGCATCACCAAAGCATGAGAGATATTATAATATAACACATGAACCAATCAGAACAGCCCAAGAGTCAACACTAGACGACGTATTCAGTTATGAACGACATAATTTTGCAACAAAATCCCAGAAAACTTGAGGTCTGCTGCAACTCTCAGCTCTTTAAAAACCAAATATTAACACTTTTTCAGTTTGCCTTTTAACATGTAACTGTGTAAAGGCCTATTGCTTGTTTTGAATTGTCGTTTTAAATGCAATTCCTTCTAATTTT
>CM049395.1:39845000-39852500 GCA_026929865.2 Hyperoplus lanceolatus
TAAGAATGTATCTAATGGATTCCTCGTAGAGAGAGAAGAATTTTTCCTGATTGCTTTTCTAGTAATATTCAGCCTTGGTAAAAATGAACAGACCAGGCTGGATTTTTCTCCAATCTTCATCTCTACATTACGTATTGAATATGCTCTTAATGACAATATCTTTGGTAGCCTGGTCCTACCAGACCATCGTACTGCATTTAGCCCGGTCCTACCAGACCATCGTACTTCATTTAGCCTGGTCCTACCAGACCATCGTACTTCATTTAGCCTGGTCCTACCAGACCATCGTACTTCATTTAGCCTGGTCCTACCAGACCATCGTACTTCATTTAGCCTGGTCCTACCAGACCATCGTACTTCATTTAGCCTGGTACTACCAGACCATCGTACTTCATTTAGCCTGGTCCTACCAGACCATCGTACTTCATTTAGCCTGGTCCTACCAGACCATCGTACTTCATTTAGCCTGGTACTACCAGACCATCGTACTTCACTGCATTTGTACAGAAGGTCTGGAATCGCTCAATTGACAAAAACTATTGGATCTGCCCAGTGCCACTCTGGATCTGCCAACCAACCATGTCATGCGCCGGCTTCTGAGCCACTCCCTCTGTTCGCTGATTGGACCGGCAGAAATCGGTCCGGAGAAAACCTAAGAATATACCGCACACCCAGACTGACTACTGAAGGGAAATGAAAATTGAAAGGAAGTAGTAGGCGGGCGGTGCCAGGCTAAGATTTGGGGGGAATTTGGTAGAAATGTTGTCAGTAGTTTATATTATAAAATCAGAACTTTCATTTTACTAAAACATGTGCCTCTTACGTAAGAGTAAAGCCCCTATCTCACTGGGCTGCGACTGTATGCGACCAGTTGAAGACTGCATTCGCAAACAAGTGTCTAAACTCTCTCCAAACGTTCGCGGAGGTCTCAATTTCCTCGCATGAGTCGCAGAGCCGCGCAGTCCTGTCGCATGAATTTTGAACATGTTCAAAAAAAGTGTGCGACAAATATAGTCTCAAAATAGTCTCAGAGTCGTCGCAGGTGTGTCGCATGCGTCGCAAACCCTTCTTAATTTAGTTTCCGTGAGTCAGAAAGTGCGAGGAGTGTGAGACAACTTTGCGAGAGTTTGGCGACATAAGACACTAAATTGCAACTGCTTTGAGACAAAAATGAGACTGACATTCCGTTTGTGCGACGCTCGCCAGATGTTCGCGAGACATAAATGCAACCTCCCGGCAAGGACATTCGCCAACGTGTCCTAAGTAGCAACTCAGTAAAACTTCAAGTGAAAATTGTCGCAAATTGGCATATTTTGTCGCAATTTTGTGTCTCCAACTTGACGCAAACAGTCGCAGCCCAGTGAGATAGGGGCTTAAAAGAAGAGACTCTGAACATTTGGAGCGGTCTCTTAATTTTTCTCCGGAGCTGTAAATACATTTAACTTACTTACTATGAGTTCTAGAAAAGCTGTGATTGCAGGAATGTACTAAGCAAGTTAAGCAACAAGAAATATGTAGCACTTTGAAGCACTCTGATGTATTGGCCTCTTGATGTTATTTGAAGAATTTTGCACATTTTGAAGAAATCCTGGGTGAGCGTATACCCATGACAAAGGCATTAAGAAAAACTATATACAAATAGTATTCTTTGCACTGATGGTCTCATTTTGCTGTTACATGTAATTTATGATCATCAGAGGAAAAATTTGACCGTTTCAGAAATATTTAAAAGTTCCTCGAAGCACCTTTTGAGAAAAAAGTTTAGCTTTAATCAATATGTTTATTTAGTTAGTAGCCATGTTATAAGCGTGATAATGTATAATATTGTGATTTTGTCTGTCTTTATTTCTCGATAGTGACCCATTGGCTATATAGGAGACATTATCCCTTACTTGCAGATCATCTTAAATCAGGGCAGTTTGTGAGACAGGAAGGCAAAAGGTTTTTAGACCACTTCACCCTTAATCTGCCGTATGCACGCGAATAATATCCCTTTGTCATGGCACGCGAGAATTCAGAAGTGTGTGTGTGTGTGTGTGTGTGTGTGTGTGTGTGTGTTTGACCAATGTGTGTGTGTGTGTGTGTGTGTGTGTGTGTGTGTGAGCATTCAGGGGACACTCATCATATCGAGGTCAGCCCACCCGCAGAGCTTTTATTGGGGTTAAGTATGTGAGAGTCTTTCAGTAAACACACAATACGATTTGAGACACGAGGCAAAATATTTAGGTGAATTTACCCACATCAGAAATCTCTAAAACACGGCGCTCTGGTGGCGTAGTGGATAGAGCGTGTACCATGTTGGCTCCGGCCTTCGTTGCAGTGGTCGCGGGTTCAAATCCGACCTGTGGACCTTTACTGCAGGTCATCCCCCCTCTCTCTCTCTCTCTCTCTCTCTCTGTCTAACAAAGCTTGAAAATGCCAAAAAAATAAAAAATCTCTTAAACAGCTGTAGCTCAGAGTACAGTGTGAGTGAAACCAACTCATTTGTTTCTCTTGATGAAATATGTAATGTTTTAAACATTAAAAAACATTAAGGTTTTAATGCATTATACTAGCCTGGACCCACCAGACCATCGTACTTCATCTAGCCTGGTCCTACCAGACCATCGTACTTCATCTAGCCTGGTCCTACCAGACCATCGTACTTCATTTAGCCTGGTCCTACCAGACCATCGTACTTCATTTAGCCTGGACCCACCAGACCATCGTACTTCATTTAGCCTGGTCCCACCAGACCATCGTACTTCATTTAGCCTGGTCCCACCAGACCATCGTACTTCATTTAGCCTGGTCCTACCAGACCATCGTACTTCATTTAGCCTGGTCCCACCAGACCATCGTACTTCATTTAGCCTGGTCCCACCAGACCATCGTACTTCATTTAGCCTGGTCCTACCAGACCATCGTACTTCATTTAGCCTGGTCCTACCAGACCATCGTACTTCATTTAGCCTGGTCCTACCAGACCATCGTACTTCATTTAGCCTGGTCCTACCAGACCATCGTACTTCATTTAGCCTGGACCCACCAGACCATCGTACTTCATTTAGCCTGGTCCTACCAGACCATCGTACTTCATTTAGCCTGGTCCTACCAGACCATCGTACTTCATTTAGCCTGGTCCTACCAGACCATCGTACTTCATTTAGCCTGGTCCTACCAGACCATCGTACTTCATTTAGCCTGGTTCTACCAGACCATCGTACTTCATTTAGCCTGGTCCTACCAGACCATGGTACTTCACTTAGCCTGGTCCTACCAGACCATGGTACTTCATTTAGCCTGGTCCTACCAGACCATGGTACTTCACTTAGCCTGGTCCTACCAGACCATCGTACTTCACTTAGCCTGGTCCTACCAGACCATCGTACTTCACTTAGCCTGTTCCTACCAGACCATCGTACTTCACTTAGCCTGGTTCTACCAGACCATCGTACTTCACTTAGCCTGGTTCTACCAGACCATCGTACTTCACTTAGCCTGGTTCTACCAGACCATCGTACTTCATTTAGCCTGGTCCTACCAGACCATCGTACTTCATTTAGCCTGGTCCTACCAGACCATCGTACTTCACTTAGCCTAGTCCTACCAGACCATCGTACTTCATTTAGCCTGGTCCTACCAGACCATCGTACTTCACTTAGCCTGGTCCTACCAGACCATCGTACTTCATTTAGCCTGGTCCTACCAGACCATCGTACTTAATTTAGCCTGGTCCTACCAGACCATCGTACTTCATTTAGCCTGTTCCTACCAGACCATCGTACTTCATTTAGCCTGGTCCTACCAGACCATCGTACTTCACTTCATTTGTACAGAAGGTCTGGAATCGCTCAATTGACAAACGTTAACTCACTTGAAGGCGGGTGTCTGTTGAAGTTTAAAACTATTGGATCTGCCCAGTGCCACTCTGGATCTGTCAACCAATCGCATAACGTTTGGCCGGGACGTATATACAGTGTCGTGCGAAAGTTTGTGAACCCCTTGAGCCTTTTGGAATTTTATTTATGTTAACCATTATTAATTCATTTTTTTCAATACCAGTATTTTGTATATGAAATAACAGATGTTTGTTTATCAATTCAACATTTTTCTTTTCCAGAAATCAATTGTTAAAACAGATAAAACTAATTATTTGACAAATGTTGTATGTGCAAAAGTTTGTGAACCCTAAGCTGCATTGCTTAAATCGAGCAAGGTAAACACAATCAGGTGGGCCAAATTGATTGATGAAATAGACCAATGTAATGAGAGATCTTTAGGGAAGAAATTGGGCGCCACTAGATAAAACACGGATAAAACCAGGTCAGTTTAGGCCCACCAAACTGAACCCATACAGGTCAGACATGCTAAAAGGGAAAAAAATCTCAGAAGATCTCAGGAATAGAGTTGTGATGCTGCACATTTGTCTGGGGACAGCTATAAATTAATTCAAAAAAAGTTTGAGCTCCATCGGTCCACCGTGAGGCAAATCAATGGAGAGCTTTAAGATTGACTGAACATCTGCCTAGAAGTGGACTTCCTTCAAAAATATCTTCAAGTGCCACAAGAAAAGTATTTTTTAGTTAAAAGCCAACCCACACATTACATCAAGTGATTTGCAGACCTCTCTTGCAACATCTGGGACAGATGTGCATGGTTCCACAATAAGAAGAAAACTCAGTCAACATGGCTTTCAAGGGAGGGTTGCCGAAGAAGCCTCTGCTCTCAAAAAAGAACAAAACTGCTTGTCACAACTTTGCCAGAGAGCACCTGGAGACACCTGAAGTCTTATTCTGTGGACAGATTAGTCCAAAATGGATCTGTTTGGTCATAACCAAAACCGCCATGTTTGGGCAAAAACGCAACTCTGCCTACCACCAACAGAACCTTCTCCCAAGTGAAGAATGGTGATGGCAAATGGTCTGCAAATCTCCAGATGTAATGTGTGGGTTGGCTTTTACCTGAAAAATCCCTTTTCTTGTGGTGCTTGAAGATATTTTTGAAGGAAGTCCACTTCTAGGCAGATGTTAAGTCACTCTTAAAGCTCTCCATTTGTAAATGATTTGCCTCACGGTGGGCCGATGGAGCTCAAACTTTTTTATACGAATGTATAGCTGTCCCCAGACAAATGTGCAACATCAAAACTCTATTCCTGAGATCCTCTGAGATTTTTTCCCCTTTGAGCATGTCTGACCTGTATGGGTTCAGTTTGGTGGGCCTAAACTGACCTGGTTTTATCCGTGTTTTATCTAGTGGCGCCCAATTTCTTCCCTAAAGATCTCTCATTACATTGGTCTATTTCATCAATCAGTTTGGCCCACCTGATTGTGTTTACCTTGCTCGATTTAAGTAATGCAGCTTAGGGTTCACAAACCTTTGCACATACAACATTTGTCAAATAATTTGTTTTATCTATTTTAACAATTGATTTCTGGAAAAGAAAAATGTTGAATTGATAAACAAACATCTGTTATTTCATATAAAAATACTGGTATTGAAAAAAAATTAATTAATAATGGTTAAAATAAATAAAATTCCAAAAGGCTCAAGGGGTTCACAAACTTTCGCACGACACTGTATGTCATGCGCCGGCTTCTGACTACAACTGAAACTGGCGCACGACCTCAACGTCATTGTTCTCAGCCACTCCCTCTGTTCGCTGATTGGACGGGTAAATATCTGGCCGAGAAAACCTAAGAATATACTGCAAGCCCAGACTGACTACTACAGAATTTCAATTAGTCAAATAATTTGGGTTCATGAGATCTGTTTTTTAATTGTGTCCAAAATCCATACCACACATTTTTATCCGTTGAACTCAACATAATGTCATACTGAATTCACAGTTACTATAGCAGAATTAATACTTGTTCTCAAACGGTTTTCAAGGATTTTTCTTGGAGCTGTTTCAACACCACCCACTGTGTTTGTGTGTGTGTGTGTGTGTGTGTGTGTGTGTGTGTGTGTGTGTGTGTGTGTGTGTGTGTGTGTGTGTGTGTGTGTGTGTGTGTGTGGTGTGTGTGTGTGTGTGTGTGTGTTCTGTTTCATTGTATCAGCTGTGAGCTACGCCTCCACTTCCCCTGTGAATTGGATCGTGGGAGAATTATGTGCATGAACAGAAAAGTAAAAAGTCAACTGTATTTGGCTTTTCTTGAGTATCTTTTGTCACTAGAAACCTGCTTACAAACAGCATGTATTAGTGTATTTTATTGCATCAACTCCATTATACAAAGCTGTTTTTTTTTTAACCTTTATTTCTACAGGTAAATCCCATTGAGACCGAAGACTCTTTTGCAAGGGAGACCTGTTTTCCTTTCCCACCTTACCATTCACGCACACATTCATACACCGATAGCAGACTAACTATCGACATTCACACGAGGCAAGGTGGGTGAAGTGTCATGCCCAAGGACACAACAACTGTGACACAGGTGGCAGGGCGGGGATCGAACCTCCAACCCTTTGATCATCAGCCGACCCGCTCTGCCAACTGAGCCACAGTCGGCCCACTAAAAAGTATTTGCCCCCTTCCTAAATTCTTCTGTTTAACTGAGGCAAGTGAGGCCTGCAGTTCTTTAGATGTTAGTCTGGGTTTGTTTCTTAGCTCCTGGATGGGTCGTCGATGAGCTCTTGGAGGTTTTTTGGAAGGCCGGTCACTCCCGGGAAGGTTCACCTCTGTTCCAAGTTTTCTCCATTTGTAATTGATGGCTTTCACTGTGGTTCCCTGGAGTCCCAAAGTCTTAGAAATGGACTTGTAATCCTTTCTAGACGTATAGATAACAATGACTTTGTTTCTCATCTGTTCTTTTTTTTTTTTTTTTTTTTTTTAACCTTTATTTCTACAGGTAAATCCCATTGAGACCGAAGACTCTTTTTCAAGGGAGACCTGTTTTCCTTCCCCACGTTACCATTCACCCACACATTCATACACCGATAGCAGCAGGCTAACTATCGACATTCACGCGAGGCAAGGTGGGTGTAGTGTCTTGCCGCAGGACACAACAACTGTGACACAGGTGGCAGAGCGGGGATCGAACCTCCAACCCTTTGATCATCGGCCGACCCGCTCTACCACCTGAGCCACAGTCGCCTCTTGAATTTCTTTTGATCGTGGCATCATGTGCTGCTTTTTGAGATCTTTTAGTCAACTTCACTGTGTCAGACAGGCTCTATTTAAGTGGTTTCTAGATGTTACAGGTCTGGCAGTAATCAGGCCTGGGTGTGGTCACTAAATTAAACTCAACGTTCCAAAATATGTGGTCAATTGATTGATTTATTAAACCTGCAGTGTGTAGAATTTTGGGTTTTATTTTCTAGCAGATTTTGTAGAAAGTAATTATAATATCCATAAGTATATTTAATTTAGTGCTTAATAGATGAAAAAAATGTTTTGAATTATTATTTTTTCCCTTAGAAAGGGTCTCATATATGTCCATATTTCTGCATATTTTGGACCAAGGCCTAGTGCAGCCATCTTGAAAGTGTCATAGTTGGAATGTCATCAGGTGCATTGTTTAA
>CM049395.1:39860000-39862500 GCA_026929865.2 Hyperoplus lanceolatus
AGAAAGCCGACAATGAACGAATTATCTAGGTGTTCTTATCCGACTTCTCTTGTCCGTTATTGTGCCGATTTGTGTCTGAAGTAGATCGGATAAAGGTGTTTACATGCAGTTTAAAAGTCCTGTTGAGGTCTTATTCGTTTAGTTATCCGATTATGAGTCTGCATGTAACCGCACTGAGGTTAAGACCTGTAGTGCCGAATCGTTCCCCCATGGCTGACAATAGACAGGGGCATCAGACTGGACTTCATCAGTGTTTCAGGTTTATTGAAGGGAGGATTTCATGGAGCATGGTAGCAGCTGTGAGCAAGGGGGGCTTTCCCCCAGAAGCTGCTAGTACATGCTCAACCACAGTCTTATATCTGTGTATGTGTGTGTGTGTGTGTGTGGGGGGGGGGGGGATCAGGTGTATTAACATCTGCAAATAGACATGTGGTTTCATCATCTGTGCAACAACGAGTCCACCCGTCCATCTATGGGTGTTTTTGTTCTTCCCCAGTGACCTCCCAACCTTTAGACTATCTGCTCAGCAACTCTCGGTGAATACAGGCCATTTAAATCCACTACATACCATAGACAGTATATAAAAGGTTAATACACAGCCTAGGCTCCGTAAACTGGGCATGTTGTGGCTACAGTGGACCAACATGAAGCCCGTTAGTCGATAGAATCAGAGTAATTCCTACGGGGTAATATGAAAAACATTAACCCTGCGTTCCAATCCCCATACTTCCCTACTATTTAGTATGCCAGAAAAAAGATTTAGGATGTCCCAATTCATGCACGTCAATTGTAGTATGCTGAAAATACATAAATGCCCCCACTAGCTCCAATAGCATTTTTGCAGCATTCGTCTTTATTCCTGACATTTCTCGACATAATGAAAAAAAATCTTCCATATCTGATTTTTTTCCCTCTCTCCTGTGGCCCTAAAACTCTTCTGTACTTCAGTATGTAGTGTAGGAAAAAGAAAGAGTATGTGATTTGGAACGCTGGGTTGGATTTTCTCCCGGTTTTCGTCAAGTGCAGTGTATGAGAGTAACACTAGCTCCCGGCTTGGTGTTGCTTTCAAAAGGTCCATAGGGCAGTGGGCTGAAACAGCTTGAGACAGTAAGACAATCAATACACTCTCTCAGTATGACCACACACACACACACACACACACACACACACACACACACACACACACACACACACACACACACACACACACACACACACACACACACTCACACACACACACACACACACACACACACACACACACACACACACACACACACACACACACACACACACACACACACACACACACACACACACACACACACACACACACACACACACTCACACACACACACACACACACACACACTCACCTTTCAAGCACCCAAACAATGATTTTAGCCCACATAGTGCCTAAACATTCTGTCATATTTTAAATTTTGGGATTTCTCGCCTACACAAACCACAACATATAATCAAATTGACGTCAAAATTAGTGTGAGTAGGACGTTAATCGTTGAGAAATACAGTTCTGGAAAAAATTAAGAGACCAGTCTGGATTTTTCTTCAATCTTCAATCTTCATCTCTGCATAACTTAATGGAAATGCTCTTTAATGACAATATTTTTTTTGGGGGGCGGGATTTGGTAGAAATGTTGTCTGTAGTTTATAGAATAAAACCAAAATGTTCATTCTACTCAAACATATGTCTATAAATAGTAAAACAAAGAGACACTGAACATTTGGAGTGGTCTCTTGATTTTTTCCAGAGTTGTATATAGTAACAAGGAAGAAGTACATATAAATATTTCAACCCCCTGCACTGTTATTTTTATATTTTGGAGAGGAGGGGGTTGTCTTTCCTATGATTTTTTGAGTAAGACAAATTCACCTCTTATGAAATATTGAGTGGGACATATCTGCTGCCGTCCCCCGCGAAATCTAGTCAAACACTTCACCCAAATGGAACCGACATTCTATCATTATAAAATCACTATTATAATATAATGAATGAGGTTTTTCTTCCCTCAGTCTTCCCTCAGTCTACCCTTGGCCCAGCTGTCCAGTTAATCCTAACCCTACATTTTTACTGAAGTGATGTCACACATGGGAAAATATAGGGTTAGACAGTGAGACCATAAAACACTCTTTCTGCCTTTCCTCAGGCTAGGATGAACCGATTTCTAAAATGTTTGCACATTTATACTACACAGGATCTCAGAGTTCAATACACCTTCATATCTCCACTGGTGAAGTAGGTCATAACGGGAGAATTGAAGACATTGGTGCGTTTTTTAATGTTACTTACTTGCCCAAATAGCCTCTTGTATAGCAATGCACTGCAACCTTGTGCATTCAGTGCACTGTTCAAATGTTAATATTTAATAATGCTTCGTCTACTTCACATGTGGGCACTCTCATAAGTTATTCATCCAGATGTGTGTGTGTGTGTGTGTGTGGTGTGTGTGTGTGTGTGTGTGTGTGTGTGTGTGTGTGT
>CM049395.1:39872500-39892500 GCA_026929865.2 Hyperoplus lanceolatus
CTTTTTTTGTTTGGTGTTTTGTGCCCCATACGGAGCCTTCAAGGCAGCGCTGGTTAAGGTTAGGGGAGAGGGCCTTCCAGGCAGGGCGTATATGTCATGTTTATATCATTTCAATGGTAAACTAAATAAGTTATGGATAAATAAAAACCTCAGGTAGTAAGGAGGTACCCAATGGTAATATTATAGTGTAGATTCTTAGGTTAGAGGTTGTATTACTTTGTGATATTAAAGGAATACTTCACCCATGCGGAACCGGCGTTCTATCATTATAAAATCACTATTATAATATAATGAATGAGGTTTTTCTTCCCTCAGTCTTTCCTCAGTCTTCCCTTGGCCCAGCTGTCCAGTTAATCCTATAACCCTACATTTTGCATGTGTGATGTCACAGATGGTAAAATGTAGGGTTAGACAGTGAGACAATAAAACCCTCTTTCTGCCTTTTTTCTCAGGCCAGGATGAACCGATTTCTAAATAATTTGCATATTTATACTACACAGGATCTCAGAGTGCAATACACCGTCATATTCCCACCGGTGAAGTAGGCCTTTAATAATTGCATAGAACATTTTAAAAAGCATGTTAGTTTTCAGTGCACCAGAGACCTTATATCTCTTAAAGTAGAAAAACATCAAAGAGTCCATTCACCCTGATCTGGATAAGTGGAAAATTCTCTTTTATATTAACCTTTCCAAATATTAAGCTTTCCAATTCCAGACAGAGCATAACCGGCACTTTTAATACTTTAATTTAGTTTGGTTTAAAATATATATTTATATGATATTTATATATTTATATAGAGATATTAAAGGTGCAGTCAGTGATTCTGCAGAACGCTTGTTGTCAAAATCACTACTTGTTAAAATAAATTAATATCTCCTCATGATCAGCAACTTGTCAGTACTTTCTGTGTGCTGTAATATATACGGTGTTAATACGCAGCCTAGGCTCTGTAATCTGGCATTGGCTGTGTGTTAACACCAGAAATATGTTCACAGTACAGACTGATAGTTGACCGAGACGAGACATTCACTGATTTAACCCCCCTTTGGACAAAAGCAGAAGTGTTTTTTTCTTTACGATATTTTTTTGGCATTTTTATGCTTTAAAGCTGCAGTGTGTAGAATTTTGGGTTTTATTTCCTAGCAGATTTTGTAGAAAGTAATTATAATAGCCATAAGTACATTTAATTTAGTGCATAATAGCTGAAGAAAATGTATTGAATTATAATTTTTTCCCTTAGAAAGGGTCTCATATATGTCCATATTTCTGCATATTTTGGACCAAGGCATAGTGCCGCCATCTTGAAAGTGTCATAGTTGGAATGTCATCAGGTGCATTGTTTAAAATTTAGAATTGTTCTTGTCCTTGAAGGCCACTGTAGCTTCTGTTATTATTCTAAAGGGTTGGGGTTACCCAGGGAGCGTTGCATTCTAGAACTTTCTAGAACTTTCTTGATGATGTCATATTACACACTGCACCTTTATTGATAGTGTAGAGACAGAGGTGAAATGGAGCAGAGAGGGGAGTGACATGCAGAGAACGACCGCGGGCTGGAATCGAACCCGGGTCCGCTGCTGGCCGAGGCCCATGGGGGGGACGCCCTACCAACTGAGCTAAGGGCGCCCCTAAAAGCAGAGGTCTTTTTACCACGCCCGCTGTTGTTCCTGGGTGAGCGTATACCCATGACAAAGGCATTAAGAAAAAACTATATAAAAATAGCATTCTTTGCACTGATGGTCTCGTTTGCTTGTTACATGTAATTTATGATCATCAGAGGAAAAATGAGACTGTTTCAGAAATATTTAAAAGTTCCTCGTGGCACCTGTCAATGTGAATATAAATATATATAAATGATTTTTCCCCTCAGAGGGAGTGTGTGTGTGTGTGTGTGTGTGTGTGTGTGTGTGTGTGTGTGTGTGTGTGTGTGTGTGTGTGTCTTAAAGCAGAAAGGTTTCCCTTGGCTATCACCTCAGACACTGTTTCTCTTTCAGCTCCAAGCCGGCACTGTTCCCTGTTGCCTTGACAACCCTTCGACCAGACCTTCCTCTCTCTCTCTCTCTCTCTCCCTCTCCCTCTCTCTACCTCTCTCTCTCTCTCTCTTTAGCTCTCTCTCACTCTCTCCCTCTCTCTCTCTCTCTCTGTCTGTCTGTCTCTCTCTCTCTATCCTTCTCTTTCTCTCTCTGTCTCTCGCTCACTCTCTCCCTCTCTCTCTCTCTGTCTCTCTCTCTGTCTCTCTCTCACTCTCTCTTTCTCTCTCTCTCTGTCTCTCTCTATCCTTCTCTCTTCTCCCTCTCTGTCTCTCTCCCTCTCTCTCTCTCAACCTTCCTCTCTCTCTTGCCCTATCTCGCTTCCTCACGTGCACACACACACATGTGCGTGCACACAAGCACACACACTCCCTCCCTCTCTCAGTCTTTCAGTCTCCCTCTCTCTCACACACACACACCCACACCCACACCCACACACACACACACACACACACACACACACACACACACACACACACACACACACACACACACACACACACACACACAGGGACCTGTGTTCTTGCCCCCGAGCAGCTGAAGAGGGACTAGCTAACGTTGTGCAGATAGAAAAAGGTTTCATGTTTGTCCTTGCCTCAGACACCTGCAAAGGCACACACACACACACACACACACACACACACACACACACACACGCACACGCACACCCCCCCACACACACACACACACACACACACACACACACACACACACACACACACACACACACACACACACACACACACACAGTTGAATATAGGGTCATATTAAAGACCAGATTAGTGTCTTTTATACCGTTAAAGGCGTGAGCTCCGACTGTGTGTCTCTGTTGCTTTCATACGCTGACTCACACGATCATACTAAACTAGTTCTGCAAGAAAACATAATAACGATCTTCAAAGGTTTCAACATTTGAGAGTTTGATGTAGCCAGGCTTTCTCCAAACTTAAAGCTATAGTGCGTAACTTCTGTCACCCCCCTCATGAGGAATTCTGAGTAATTACAACAACACTAGTCGGTGCATCACCATCTACATGAGGTAAAGCCTTCAGTGATGGCACATGGATTTTATACCTTCTGCTGTACATCCAGGATTTTTTTCTTAGCAGTAGAATCAACAACTGAAACATTTCTTGGGCTCTTCTTGGGGATTTTTCGGAGCTCCTGCACCAGTGTCAGGGCGGGGAGGCGGGGAGTAAACGCACCAGTTTGTAAACGCTGCCATACTGAGAAATACAGAGAGAGTTTTGTGGAGCTGATAATAGGCTTATTCAACTTTGTGTACAACTCATTTGGCGATGCTCTGAACATAACCAAGATTCACTTATAAAAAAAGCTACACACTATAGCTTTAAAAGGAACTCAAACCTCCTTCTGCTTCTTGGGATTTCCAACTACAGCATATGGCTTAAACTGTTTCGGTGATCCTCTGCATTTCTGACTAATTTTCTAACAGAACTGGGATATGCCCAAAATTCTGGTAAATAAAAAATCTGTCCAGATGGTTAAAATGGTCTCCTGATAGCAGCACAGATTGCTTTGTTTGACACCGTGTTCAAATGTAACAACAAGCCAATGATTTTATTGGAACCATACAGACACACACACACACACACACACACACACACACACACGCAGCCACACCGACATTACTAACAGGGGACTATCGCAGGTACCAGTCAAGTGTGGCAACCTATTTCTGGTCATTTAAAAAATAAAAAAACACAACAGAAAATTTAGTTTTAATGTCTTCTGTCATAATATTACTTTAAATGTGTTTTTTTAATTTTTTTGAAGAATTTGCTAACAGTGGACTTGAATCATTGGGTGACATCTAAGAGTGGACTCCATTCACTGCATCAATGGAGCTGTCTGTGCCTTTTGTTTCACTCAATGAGTGTTTGCTTGCTGCAGTTACCTCCCTTTGTTTCTTTTTAAGATAGATTATATACCTTTAACTTTAACACAAACTAAACATATGATACAAATACTATGAATATAATCATGGCCACATGTTGCAAATAAATATCAAATAAGAAGTAACTTGTTGGATGCACTAATATCAGGGACATAGCAACACCATTTTCCTTATCCAAGCCTTATCTTTATTTAAAGGAATGTGTTCACAATGTTACATTCTAAAGATTTATTAAACCACTACAGTTTATTTTGCGGTTCTAATTAGAAAAAGGTCCTCTCTTCTACTGTTTCAAATGACATGAGTCCTCTTTTAGTTGGTACTAATTGACACAAGTTCCCTGTTGGTTAGGATGGAATGATATTCACACTCCGTTCATGTATGAAACAGACCTAGCCAGATCAATAATGCCTATGAAAATAATCTGAACTGCATTTGAGAATAGTTATAACATAACATATCATTTGAAAATGATTGTAGAGTTTAACAATGTTTTAATACATATATTTTTTAAAGATTTTTTTACGATAGCTGAACGACAGTGGGCACAAGCGGAGCGACATGTGCAACACTCTAACTACAGTCTGCTTTACCAATAGTCACCTGAGCTGAACAGTTCACAACACCTGCAAAACCCATTCCAAGCAACACACTGTCACACACATCTCAAAACACAAACACACACTGTCAATCAGAACACACAGAGTAAAAACACCAGCATCAAACACCAATAAACAAATTACAAACATTTACTCATTACAGTTTGAATAATGTGAGTGACTTGAATGAAAACCAACAGTTTGCTTCAGTAGATACACTGCCCGTCCAAAGAAAGTCATGGCCACTAGTTGCAAATAAATATCAAATAAGAAGTAACTTATTGGATGCACTAATATCAGTGACTTAGCAACACCATTTTCCTTACCCAAGCAAATGTGTTCTCAATCTTACATTTTAAAGATGTATTAAACCACAACAGTTTAATTTGCTGTTATAATTTTCTTCTTTCAGTTTTAACAGTACGAGAGGGGACTTTCTAGTGAAATCTTAATTGTCTATTATAAAAAGTATTTAGCGGTGCTGACTAGATGAACAGAGGGCTGACACATGGATGACTGGTCTGCTGAGAGCAAGTATCTGTTGCAGTTTGCTTTGATTTTTAACAATATGTAATGCACATTATGGAATAAATCAAACACTGCTATTACTTTTAAAATGGTAAAAATATGCATTTTAATTAGGCAAACTGAATCATTCTTAAGAGAAATAACATATTATAAATGTAGTCTTAAATGTCTGTATGTTATACATATTGACTATACCTGCAGTCCTAAATTGTATGGAATGACAGGAGTCCCCGTTTAGTTGGCACTAATTGACACAAGTTCCCTGTTGGTTAGGATGGAATGATATTCACACTCCATCATGGATGTAAAAAACGTTGGCAGATCATTAATACCTATGAAAATAATCTCAACTGAATTTGAGAATAGTTATAACACAACATATAATTTGAACATGATTCGTAGAGATTAAGGGTGTATTCACACATGGAAAGTCCGTTAGTTCACTTGCTTTGGTCCAGACCAAATAGAATTTGGATTTTTTTTTGTTGGTGTGGTCCACTTTCATACTGCCCCTTTTGCAAGTGAACCAGCATTACGAAGCAAAACCACACGTGATCTGCAGTCATTCATTCATTGGACAGACATTCTGGGGTGGAGAGAAGCAGGAAGAACGAAGTAAAAACTGCGAAATATATCATTGATATAATATGGGGTTAAAAATAATAAAAATGCCTACATCTAGCCATAAATAAAGAAGAAACACATCAAATTATTATTGTTTCATATGGTTATAATATGTAGCCCCATGTCAATGCCACGTTATGTGGCTTCTAGCCTACGATGTGAAACATAATTTTTACTGTATTTTTGCTGCTGGACGCGCGGCTCGCGTGAAGAATAGGCTCAAACTGAAACACAGCTGATTTAGCTGTGTATCAGCTGGGTGTCAGTTCGGCGCAGTTCAGCACCAAACTGACACGGGGATAGTATTGACGGTGGGAAGAACAATAAAAACACACACTTCATGCAAAAGCAGCGTGGGGCCTGTTGGCACTGTAGGCTGCGGGAGACGCTCTCCTCTCCATCTGATCGCTGATCCGCACGCGTCATTATCAAATGTAATATTTTCGCTCGGGGTTCCAGTCAAACCACAACTAATCTTCCTAACAATGGCGACAACAACACTTTCCCATAATGTGAAGCTGATGGCGATTTATTAAAAAAAGAAAAGAAAGAAAAGGCGCAGTGCTTCCTGCAATTGGGTGGATCGAGTCATCAAATTCACACCACCAAACGAACTGCAGCAGAGTGCGTTCGAGCGCATCGAGACCACCTCTTCAGCTGGGTCTGGGAGCGTTTGTTTGGTCCGCCGAAGTCACGATTGCTGTTTCTACACCTGTCTGAAAGATGCGCACCGAAGGTGGAAGTGCATCTGAGTTCGTTTCAACCGAACTAAACACAGCATGTGTGAATACACCCTAACATGTTATATTTAGTCTGCTGACAGCAAGTATCTGTTGCTGGTTGCTGTGATTTTTAACGATATGTAATACACACTATGGAATACATTAGAGGTGTAGTCTAGTTTTGTGTAGTGGGTATACTGTGATGATTCCCACCTCGCCTCTTCCTGAATATGCAACATAGCATTTTGTATACATCTCTAAACATGTAAAGCACACTGTGGTTGTTTACAATGCTGTTGTTATTGCAGTTAGCGCAGCAAAGGTAAAACATTTTACACCTACTAACATGGTTTAGAAACATCAAAATTGGAAGAACTTCCATCACAAATTATTTGTGATGGAAGTTCTGTTAAGGTCGGAGGTCAACTCAGGTGGAAGAATATTTCAGGAGACTTGGATGAATTATGAAGCGATATTTATTACAGGCTTGGCCAAGGAGAACCGGACTGCAACTCTCGTGACTTGCACTTCAATTCTGACAGACACTTCCTGAGAGCTGTGTATTAACCTTGTGCTATCTCTAACACCTCCCCGGCTCGGGCACCAAGCGTACCAATGTTTTGGTTCAGAGCTGAACACGGTGAACCATAACATTCTGGAGTCTAAAGAGATGGGGCTGTATCTATACAACTGACTTAAGTGTCTCCTAACAGTCTATCAGGCTGACCTAGTGTCTGAGATATAGACAAATACACAAGACAGGCATAAATTAACTATACATCTCTACCATAAATATTAACCATACTAAAAGACTGAAAATTCCCTCCCCAACATGTACTTTAAGTTCACTGTATGGAGGTAGTTTAGAGCAGAAAACCAGTCTGTGATTGTAGCAGCATGGTGCTATGTTATACATATTTACCCTACCTGCAGTCCTAAATTGTATGAAATGACAGGAGTCCCCGTTTAGTTGGCACTAATTGACAGAAGTTCCTGTTGGTTAGGATGGAATGATATTCACACTCCATCATGGATGATAAATACCTAGCTAAATCAATAATACCTATGAAAATAATATTAACTGCATTTGAGAATAGTTATAACACAACATATAATTTGTAAATGATTTGTAGAGTTTAAAAATGTTTTGATACATATATTGTTTTAAGATTGTTGTTTACGATAGCTGAGCGACAGTGGGCACAAGTGGAGGCGTGCAACACTGTCTGCTTTACCAGCCAGTCACCCTGAGCTGAACAGTTCACAACACCCTGCAAAACTCATTCCAAACAGCTTACACTGTCACACACATCTCAAAACACAAACGTACACTGTCTATCAGAGCAAACAGAGTAAAAACACCAGCATCCAAACACCAATAAACAGATTGCAAACTTTTACTCATTACAGTTTGAATAATGTGAGTGACTTGAATGAAAGCCAACAGTTTGCTTCATAGGATCACTGCCCGGCTAATAAACTTCACTGCTCAAATATCTTGTTGGACCATCTTTAGCTTTGATTACAGCTTTATATTCGCTGTAACACATTTTGATACGCTTTATTTGGCACATAAAGTTGCTTAGAACCTAGGCTGACCAACTGAAACAACCCCAGAAAGGGTGTTTCAGGTAGCTGGTTTTACATACTTTGAGTTTAATCGAAAATCCAGAGTTGCTTATCAACCCTGGGTTTTTCGGTTTCAAAACAATGGTCAGCGTTGGATTAATCAACTCTGAGCGTGTTCACTCTGGGTGGAGCGTGTGCGTAAAAGCCATCGTCAATGGATCGCTGATAACATGATTCACCATGGAAACAGAAGAAACAAATGATTGATCCTCCCACTTCTCCACTTCTCAAAAAAGAAAAGAAAAAAATCTCCGCTCCTCCCACTAGAGTTAGAAATATTAACGAATGAGTTTATGGTATGGAGAACGAATTAACGGGGATATTGTCTAGTAACTCTGAATACAATCTCCTCTGCAATTCAGAAAAAAACAGAGAAACATTTTTTGTCAAGAGAGAATAATTTAACTCCGTTTGATAAGCCATAGTCTATTTTAAAAAGTTACGCATATCAGCAGTAAAGTATTAAGCTGAAAACGCGGCACAGCATTGCTGACAGTGTTTTATATTCGCTGTATAATATGTTGGCAAGCTATAGCCTAATACTGTGCAGTAACAGACTCATCGCTTCTTTTAAATGGGGGTGAAATACATTGTGTCAGACACATTAGGTGACAGTTTCCATTGAAGAGCCTGATTGATTTATTACAGAATCCATTTTCCTCAAGTGATCACAGTTTAAATGATTGTATAGTACATATTCATATTAGGCTATTTAACGAGGCTCGTCTGCGACTTTAGGATGGCACAAGTGAACAGTAACGATCGCGTGCAGCCGCAGCGTTATGAATCCACCTGACATAAATCTGTTCAGTGGCACACACCTTAAAAAAGCATACAATACTAATAGGTTTTATTAATCTGAATGTAGAAGGCATGTCGATGTGTAAGGGGCCGCCTATATGAACGGACCAAGGGCTGAGAACAAGGCTACTGATCAGATAAATGATCGGTCAAACGTAAAATCATCAGGAAATGATCAAAACATCCCGATGGGAGATTTCTATGGAAGGATTTTGCTTCAAAACTGGCCACAGTCACGCGTGTGACAGTGACACTCTTTCTTCAGTCGGAGCTGCAGCGTAAGTGAAAACAAACTCAGGAGTGAGTCTAACCACCTCCCGAGCAGAGTTGAACCCTTGGCGTATGTTGCGCAGTAACTGACTCTCGGTTGCGCTGAAACTGACCCAGAGTTTCCACTAACTCAAGACGAACAAACTCTGCGTTGCCTCAAAACCAGCTACCTGAAACACCCCTCTGATGATATACTCTCAAGTTCAATATTGAACATAGCCAAGAGTTATATTGTTGATATTTAAAATGTTGATACAACCAAATAATTGTATTTATTTTAAGTGATCTTCCAACATGAACATTATTTTTTTCCGACCACATTTCTTCAAAGATGAAAGTTCACTACTATCTCTCCAGGCTTTTTCATATCATTGGACAGTTCTTAACAAGATTTTAGTAGTTTCATCTTTTCCTGAGTAGTTTCTTTGTTTAATGCAGGCCAATAATTTCACTTCACTGAAACAAAGTTGCATCTTTTCCCCCAAACCACAGCATATGTCCATCCTTATAGATGACAAAATTACAGGAATTGATTTCTGTATTATAATTATAAGATATTTACACAAATAAATACTACAAAAAAATCAAAATGTTACGTGTCAATAAAATAAAAAATAGAAAAATATGATAGTTAATAAATAAAAATATTATCTATTAAGGCAAACTTCTGATTTAATTTACTTTTGTTTACCTAATAAAACTGGTATGTTATAAAATAATTTCATGTGAAAGAATTGAAGTTCCCTCTAAAAAAATGTGCTGGTGTTTTGTTTCATTTTGGTAGTAGGAGGATTTCTTCCTTTTGAGCCACAGAGCCTGAGAGACAATAAACAATATTTGTTTCCCTTTTCTCAGGCTAGGGTGAACAGATTTCTAAAATCTTTGCATATTTATACTACACTGTGTGCACAATTATTAGGCAAGTGAGTATTTTGTATATCACTTAATTTGTATGCATATTTTCCAACTTTAAGCTGTATACAATTGAGTGCTTATTCAATTTAAGCATACCAGGTGATGTGTATTTGCGTAATGAGTTAAGGTGTGGTCAAAGGAGTTCAACACTCTATATCAAGGTGTGCATAGTTATTAGACAGTTTCTCTTTCTCAGGCAAAATGGGACAAAAAAGAGATTTAACGGACTCTGAAAAATCAAAAATTGCATAAAGTCTTTTAGGGATGGAACACTCTTGAAATTGCTAAGATATTGGGGCGTGACCACAGAACCATGAAACATTTAGTTGCAAATAGCCAACAGGGTCGCAAGAAACATATTGAGAAAAAAATACGCAAATTAACTGCCAAAGATTTGGAGGCCCGTGGCTGGATCAGTAACGTACACAGAGCTCCACTTCGACTCAGACGGCAGCAAGGTTGAGGTGGGGTACTGGTATGGGCTGGTATTATTAAAGATGAGCTAGTTGGACCTTTTTGGGTTGAAAATGGCATTAAAATCACCTCCCAAACCTACAGACAGTTTTAGAAGACACTTTCCTCAAGCAGTGGTACAGGAAAAAGTCTGCATATTTCAAAAAGAAGACCATGATTTGTATGCAGGACAATGCTCCATCGCATACACATCGATACTCCAGCATGGCTAGCCACGTATTAAAGGCCTTAAGGATGAAAAATTATGACATGGCCCCCTTCCTCTCACCTGACCTAAACCCCTATCGAGAACCTGTGGGCCTGCTTAAACAGATATTTACAGTGAAGGAAATCAGTACACCTCTCGGAACAGTGTCTGGGAGGCTGTGGTGGCTGCTGCAAAAAAAGTTGATCGTCAACAGATCAAGAAACTGACAAACTCCATGAATGTGACAGTTATCGAAAAGAAGGGTGGCTATATTGGTCACTGATTTTTTTTACATGTCAGAAATGTTAATTTGTAAATGTTGAGTGGTTTTATCATTCTCACTTTAACAGATGCAAATAAATAAGTGAAATGGGAAAATGTTTATTTTTTCATTTAGTTGCTTAATAATTCTGCACACTAATAGTTGCCTAATAATTCTGCAAATATATGTATTCACTTAAAAAGACAAAAAACCTCACTTTTAATTTCTTAAAACATTGAGGTTTAGGTTAATTCCCATTTTGGATTGACCGAGAACACTGTAGTTGTTTAATAATAATACACATCCCCTCAAAAATACAACTTGCCTAATAATTGTGCAGACAGTGTACATAGGTTCCCAGAGTTCACTGATAATTATTTAAATAATTTTCCATCTTTTGAGTCTTTGATTAACATTTTTCTGGATTTCCTTTATTGGGATCATTCATTTAATAAAGACATATTACTTATACAGACTAAGGGGCACTTTACACTGTGAAAACGTGACAGTTTTCCAGTTTTTGGTTTAAAAAAAAAACCCGTTCAGACACAATTTATCTGACATCTTCACCCATACACATGTTTTCAGAGGAAACGGGCCGAAATCGCTGTAGAAGCAGTGTAGCAGCCATGCCAAGCCAATAGTCAGCTGTGACACAGCCTAGGAGATAGCTCTTCCAGTACAATTTGATGCATCAAAACCTTACTGTAACCGAAAATGAATGCCACTAACGTTCATAAAGCGGTTGGTGTAAGCTTGGGGTTACAAGTATTGTAAATGACAAGCTTTCTGTCCTCTTGTTATTTCACCCCGCCAATGAACTCGTAAAACAGAAGACTTGCTGATAGTGAAGGGAGCCACCGTGAAGCGGATACCTTCCTGATTAATGTACTTCAAAATAAAAGTCAGCTGGTGTACCGTGAACTGACTGGTGACCAGTGTAAATGCTTTTATTGTGGCTTCGTAGCCTTAATGCTCCTTTTGTTGTTCAGTAACTTAACACTGCGGGCTGAACTATGGATAGTGTTCTTTAATGTAGAGAGAGCCGTGTCGAAGCTACACACGTTTATTTGGCTAGAAAAACCGGCAGAGCACACATCTTTCCCCAGACAAAGTGGCCGGTGGTCTCAATAACTTACTAATCGCTTAGACTAAATTGGCGAGTGTTAGGCTATATTTTAGCCCTGCACGTCACTCTCCGCTGATCACAGTGATGGTGCAGTGGAGACACCGTTCATGTTGTCTTCTAACTTTATAACTCGCTTGTGTTGTGGGTATTTTGACAGCAAATGTTATAGACTGCGCATGTGTGAGGGTGGAGCCGTGGCGTCAGCGTTACCAGGGGAAATGGTTTCGGTGTTTACAAGAAACCAAAACCGTTGTGTTTTCCAAAAAATCCTCCCTGGGAGGTGATCTCAAAAACCTGCGGTTTCATGCCTCGTGCTGTTTTCCTGTAAATGATATAGTGCAACCGCGGGGAATTTTCCGCGTTTTTGCCGTTTGTGTTGTCGTGTAAAATTGCCCCTAACTTTCCATTTGATGTGAGTCCTCTCTTGTCCCCCACATACATACCTGCCAAACTAACCCTTGCTGGCAGCCCTTCAACCCCCACCCCCTGGCCTGCATTGTCTCTATTCAAAGTAGGCACTTCACACATTTTTCTGCAGCAACACTGACAGTGAGTTGGACTTATGTTATAAGACTGTGATGCTGTGTCTCCCAGAGGCTGCATACATCTCCTTGCAAACATAAATATAGTGGATTTATTTAAAAGAGGTATGAAGGTAACAGTTATATGCACTAATATTTTTAAGCTAAACCTAGTTGGATATCTGGTTCCTTTATTAACTTTATTTTAAGCCTAGAGTAGCTCCTAAAAATATCCAGCCATGTAGGAAATCATTTGTTACCAACATAATCAATTGATGGATCCTTACAAGAGAAACATGTACAAATGTGGAATTTACCTTTCAAATTCACTTTGAAGCCCATTAACCCTTCTAGTTTCACAAGGAATCCTATTGTGCTATCCACTCTGAAGATTTGGTTCCAGTTTAGGGCCATTTTATGTTTTCCTCTGCATCCACTCTGATGCCTGGTAAGACAATCATCTGTTCCCCCATCTGTTAGGAATATATCCTACATGTTATGGCAAAATAAGGGCATTTAGGTATTCAGACCTTCATAAGGATGGGCACTTTGCTACTTTTTTCAGACTTCCCAAGGTTTTAATTTACCGACATCCCATTTATTTATGTACGTTCAAATTGAACATTGTGCCTCTTCTCTTTTTTTCGTGTTATCCTTCTCTCTCTATAAACCAACCATGGGAAGACCTTCTGACCTTTAAACCTCATCCAGAAATTGCTAATTTCTAAGATGTATAAACAAACTCATGGCTCTGGAAAACAATTTGGCTGTCGAAACTAAAAATGCTTGGGAGCGTGAGCCTGAATCGTAAATTTGACAGATCAATAAGGTGGTACATAGTATGAGCTCATCTTCTCCTTGTGTCAGGCTGCATCTTATACAGTGTTAAAATGTTACATAGAGTCCATTTCAGCAAATCTGAAATGTATCCAAAATGGTGTGGACCAGTGTAATGACGGATGCCACGCCTCCTCATGTAAATTTAGTCATAATTTCACTCCTCTGAAACAGAGTTACATCTTTTCCCAAACCACAGCATATGTTTTCTGACGTGGTTGTTTAGGAAATAAGAAGCTAATTCACTCCATTAGTGAGTTGCACTCTTACGGTAAATGCAAAATTGCAGGAATTGTTTTTGTATTACAATTATAGTTTACAAGATAAATACTACATTTGAAAATGTTACATATCAATAAAATATGAAATAAAATATAATAGCATTTTTTGAATTATTGAGGCAAACTTCTGATTTAATTTATTTTGTTTACCTAAAAACATGTTATAAAATAAACAATTTCATGTGAAATAATTTCACTCCTCAAAGGAAATAGTAAGATTTTTGTTGTTCAAACTGTATAAAATCTAAAAAAAAAAAATAGTTTGCTGATTTTCCATCTTTTGAGTCTGTGATTAATATTGTTCTGGATTTGTTTTATTGGGATCATTCATTTAATAGAGACATATTACTTATACAGACTAACTTTCCATTGATGTTAAAGGTCACCCTTGTCCTCAACATGCATACCTGCAAAACCATGCTCTTGTGACTGCCCCTCTACCCAACCCCGGCCTGCATTGTCTCTATTCAAAGTAGACACTTCACACCTTTTTTACAGCAACACCTATAGAACTCACAGAAATTGCTCATTTCTAAGATTTATGACAAACTCATGGCTCTGGAAAACAATTTGGCTGTCAAAACTAAAAATGCTTGGTAGCGTGAGCCTGGGGTAAATTTGACAGATCAATGATGGGATAAGGTGGTACATGAAGTATGTGCTCATCTTCTCCTTGTGCCAGGCTGCAGCTTATATAGTTAAGAAGTGTTAGATAGAGTCCATTTCAAGCAAATCTAAATCTATCAAATGTTGTGGACCAGTGTGGCAAAGATGCCACCTCCTCATGTACACATTTAGTCATACGTTTTTGTGTCTCAGACTACATAAATTCTGGACTGCCTTTTATGCTTTTTTGGCGGGCAACAACTCCACATTTACTAGTTGCAATCAGAAATACTAGCCTTCACTTCCCCTTCTGGCAAGACGTCATAGTTTACTTATGTGAAAATCTCCTTAACCCCCATTTACTTCTATCAGGCTTAGGACGATATGTTTTCCTTAAATTAGAAAAAAATAAACAACAGTAAAAGGCTCTTCTAAAAAAGTCTCACAAAAATGGGAATAGATCTTTAAATTCTGTCTGTGGTCAGAAATAAGCTGCAGTGTATACATGTGTGTGTCAGAGAAGTGAACATTTTCTAAGGTATATTCTCCTAACTGAATAAACAAACTTTCCTCACAGGAAAATGTGATCCCTGGAACACTGTTTGAAGTTAGAAAGCTTCCTGAAAAGTTACTGTTTCACTGTTGTTTACAGCAGCAGGGCCCAGAGTTTGGTTTACAAACATATTCTAGTTGGTTCCAGGTTCCTCAAAATAATATTGTTTTGATATGTGATGATAGAATTGAATAACATTTTATTATAAACATTGAACTTCATAAACATGTTTTAACTTCACCAAACAATATAAGATAGCTTGCCTTGTAACTTATAGAACATAATGGCAATTACAAAAAAAGCTTTGACTTCTAAACTTAAAGATGTAAAATACAAATTACTGGTTTTACTAGAAATTTCTCGCTAGACTCTCTCTTCACTCTTGCGGTGACTACATGGCTCTCCTCTTTCCTTGCGCTGGAAGCTCAAACATGCACGTCACACCAGGAGATGGGCGTGTACTTAGACAGGAACAGCAAAAAGTGCAATCTGACTGGCTGTTGAGTTTATTTCTGCTTTGTGATTGGCTGTTTGGTAATCCATATCAGGACTGTTTTTTTGTTTTGTTTTTCATATCAAGCATTTATGTCAAATGCATATCGTCTCCAATCAACGCAAGTTTTATCGCAATTAATTGTAATCAAATGGTTGCCCAGCCCTACTCTACAATATGACTTTAAAGGTGTCCCTTTAATAAAGATCCTGTTTGCAGTATGTGAAATTATCATGATCTTAAGGAATTAGATGTGGTCTTGCAAATATGAGATCTCTCCTGTCTCTGTAAAAACTTCCTGGGCTGAGAGTAAAATATAGACTTGTGACAGGTTGTCTTGAGATATGAGACGTGTCAGACTTTTGCTTCGTGATGCAGTTTTGAAAATAAATGAATTACTTGAAAATTAACTGCCGTCCACTAGCTAAGGCAGAGCCTGCAACAAGTTCACATCAGGCAGTCAATCTCCTAAAAAAGAGCCTCGGTAAGGAAGGAATAGCCTACAGTTAATGTAAAAAATAAGTCACAAGCCAACTATAACGTTTGTGCATATTTTTTAATATATTCTCTGAGTAAGTACTTTTATTTATTCATTTGTTAACTAGAATTCATTTAGGCTTTTTATCTTATTCCCTTACTATTGCTTTGGTAAAGTTAACACTTATTTTCCATGCCAAACAAGCCCCTTTAAAATGTAATGAAAATTGCATTGCAAGGTAAAGAAAAAGTGCCATTCTAACATTTGGGGCTTGAGGCTTTAAGGGTTGTGCCTCAGTGACTCAGAGCAGGCGAGTGCTGTTTCTATCTGTGACAGCCTGTGTCTCTCTGATCGTATGCAGTATTGGGGGATGGGTACCTGTGTCTGACGGCAGTCGTTAGGCCTTCAACAACAACAGCTAACTTCAATAGCCAAGATGTTATGTTGAATTCAGAGTGACTGTGACATGGGTCATTCTCCTTCCGCTGTATTGGAGAAGATACTTTTGATACAATTACATTTAAAATAGGTTGAGTACAATCAACATTTAACTTTATTTAAGTAAAATCCTTTAATACAATATGCTCAAAAAAGGATCTTAACAAGGTAGTAAACTTGAAAAAAATTAAAATATACAGCACTCTTCATGAAAGCTCTTTAAGCAGCAAAAGTTCATTCAAAAAGTTAAACTTTCATATATTCTAGATTCATGACACAAAGTAAAAAATGTGAGGCATTTATTTTGTTTTAATTTGGATGGAACAAACATGGATTAAAAATATCCAGTATCTCAACGCAAATCAAATACAATGCGCTGTAATGTAGGGATCTCAAAGTGATCTGCACAAAACAATTTTGTTTTTCGGTAAATCTTTTAGTGCCAATGCTTACAGATCAGTCATTTAGGAATGGCTACATAATACAAATGTAGCCAACTGAATGCAACATGATTGGACTGTTGGAAATAAACAAATAGGCCTTCAGCTGGAAAAGTACAGGTTCTAAGCACCAGTTCTAAGCACCAGTTTGATGGAAATGTTGTGATGTTTGAAAGAGTTTTTGCGGAATAGTGAATGTAAATACATCAGGGAAGGGCTGACAGTGAATCGTGGGGGCAGCATATTCCATCGGTTCGTCTCTTCTCCCACCATAAAATATAATGTATTTAATTTAATTAGAAATGGTTCAGGTTAAATAAAGATAATACAAGCAGGAATATTTAACTGAATGAAATTGTAGTCACTTGATGTGGTACATGATCATAGAATAACTGTTGACAGCATGAATTCAGAGTGACAGCTGACTGAACCAAGGATGCAACTGAATAAGATAAACTTTTGTGCAACTGAATCATGGCTTAAGCAAGCCCAGGATAACAGAAATATCCTAGGTAAATCTTATCTTGGTTTTTTGTGCAATGAGCCGCAGGAAGCACACAGTGAACTGCCAAACTGTAAGCAATAATGGAAATATTTCATGCTGCGATCTGTTTAGTGATTTGGTGCCATCAACAAAAAACTGTGTCCATTACATCTTTAGGCTATAAACTGTGAGTCATTTAAGAGAGAGAGAGAGAGAGAGAGAAGAGAGAGAGAGAGAGACAGAGAGAGAGAGAGATAGCGAGAGAGACACAGAGAGAGAGAGATAGCGAGAGAGAGAGAGTAAAACTACTGCCTGATTATATAGGGTTCAAAATAATAAATAAATACATCTAGACCTATACATTAAAAAGAAAAACATCACATTATTGTTGTTTTATATTTGTGCAAATATGTCAATGTCACGTTTGTGGCCTGTGGCCTACCATGTGAAACATTATTTTCACTGTATTTTTGCTGCTAGACGCACAGCTCACGAGAAGAATAGGCTGGAGCTGACACACTGTCAGATGTGTCGCGCCAAACCGACAAGGGACAGTTGGCTGTGCTCGGTCGAACCTGTTACCATCAGAAGCAAAACACTCCGTTTAACAGCCTCCCTCTCTTTCATCTGATCATTGAACACAGCGTTTTTACTCATCCTCACTATCAAATGTAATAGGCCTGAAGCCTATTGGCTCAGAGACTCCAGTCCAAACCAAAACTAATTTTCTTAATGATGGCAACAACAACACTTTCCGTGATGTTAAGCTGATCGCGATTTATTAAAAAAGAAAAGAAGGAAAATGCACAGTGCTTCCTGCGTGGGGTGGGTCCAGTGGCAGAGCAGGACATTTTCATTGGGGTGGCCAGGATAGGGCCAGTGATAATTTTTGGGTGGCAAGCACAAGGGCTTCGGTTTCCACTTCAACATAAGTGGGGTCTGGGGTAGTCCCCATAAAAAAATGTGCTTCAAACATACCATTTTTGTGTGCATTCTGGTGAATTTGGCCGGACCTTTCGGGTCCGGCCAAGTCTAAACAAACTGCAGCAGCCCACGAGATACACTGAGTTTGTTCCAGGTGTACCTAACACGGCAGGTGTGAATACGCCCTAGCATCTCTGCCCATTTCAACTATGTCTCTGCACTATCAGTAAAACATAACAATGCCAAAAAAATATCTTGAAAAAAATAAATAATCCAGTTTGGTTTATTCCTCTTAGAATTCATCCACGATGGTGTGAAAGTCACACCATCCCAGCCAGCAGTGGACTTCAGTCATTAAATACAGTGGAAGTGTGGACCTTTCTCTGTGTTGTGAAATAAACAAAATAAATATAGATTGAAGACACAAAGAACACTGTCAAATTGATTGAAAACCTCTTCTTATAAAGATTATTAAGGGAATCTTGAGGGACTGAATTACTCTAAAGGTCTAGGCCTCTAAAATGTTCTGATTGTAAAATTATAGTCTGATGATCAATCTGTTTTTGCAATTAATTAAAATACAAATAGTAATACCTGCCTTGTCACACATAGTCTGACAGGAAGTAGACAGAGAACCAAATTGGCAGCTGAACTGTCTTCACATACTGCAGGCTTTGGGCTGTTCAACCAGGTCTGAGATGGTCCAGAGACAATCTCCTTAACTCTCACATTTTGGAGAATGTAGTACTGCAGGTAGGGTCAATTAGTATGACACCCATAAGACATTTTAGATACATTGATAATCATATTTTCCCCTTGAGAATGATCCAGTTTGGCTTATTCACACAATTCATCCATGATGGAGTGTAAGTGCATCATAACAAAATTGGACTCCAGTCATTAGATACAGTGGAAGTGGTGCCTTTCTATGTGATTGTGAAATAAACAAAATAAATATAGATTGAGCCTGAAAATTACACTGTCCAAATTGATTGAAAACCTCTTCTTATAAGATTATTAAAGAATCTTGAGTTTGAATTACTCTAAAGATCTGACCTCTAAAATGTTCTGATTGTAAAATTATGAGTCTGATGATCAATCTGTTTTTTGTTAATTAAAATACAAATAACGTATCTTTCTCTTTTAACTTGTCACACATAGTCTGACAGGAGAAGAGTAGACAGAGAACCAAATTGGCAGCTGAACTGTCTTCACATACTGCAGAGCTTTGGAGTAGCTGTTCAGCCAGGTCTGAGATGGTCCAGAGACAATCTCCTTAACTCTCCGTTACATTTGGAGAATGTAGTACTGCAAGGTAGGGTCAATTAGTATGACACCCATAGAGCCTTTGAAGGACCACATTGATATTATTATTTTCCCCTTGAGAATGATCAGTTTGGCTTATTCCTTTTAAATTCATCACTTAGTGGAGTGTAAGTATCATCAACAGAAGTGGACTCAGTATTAAATGCAGTGGAAGTGTGGACCTTTCTATGTGATTGTGAAATAAACAAAATAATATAGATTGAAGACACAAGTACACTGTCAAATTGAATTGAAAACCTCTTCTTATAAAGATTATTAAAGGGAATCTTGAGGGACTGAATTACTCTAAAGGTCTAGGCCTCTAAAATGTTCTGATTGTAAAATTATAGTCTGATGATCAATCTGTTTTTGCAATTAATTAAAACTGAAATAACGTATCTTTCTCTTTAACTTGTCACCCATAGTCTGACAGGAGAGAGTAGACAGAGAACCAAATTGGCAGCTGAACTGTCTTCACATACTGCAGGCTTTAGGGTAACATTCAGCCAGGTCTGAGATGGTCCAGAGACAATCTCCTTAACTCTCAATTAC
>CM049395.1:39915000-39917500 GCA_026929865.2 Hyperoplus lanceolatus
TTCAAGGCACTCAAAGACGCTTTACAGGGTTCCAGGTTCCATTCGTTCACACACAGTCATACCGGTGGTGGTAAACTACCATAGTAGCCACAGCTGCCCTGGGGCAGACTGACGGAAGTGTGGCTGCCATTCAGCGCCTACGGCCCCTCAGACCACCACCTCAAACATACAGCAGTCATACACATTCACACAAGGCAAGGTGGGTGAAGTGTCTTTGCCCAAGGACACATCAACCATGACACAGGTGGCAGAGCAGGGATCGAACTGACAACCCTTGGATCATTGGCCAACCCGCTTAACCACCTGAGCCACGGTCGCCCATGTGTTTTTGTGTGTGTGTGTGTGTGTGTGTGTGTGTGTGTGTGTGTGTGTGTGTGTGTGTGTGTGTGTGTGTGTGTGTGTGTGTGTGTGTGTGTGTGTGTGTCTGTCTGTCTGTCTATATCTCTTACTGCTGCCCTAGTAGCCATTAACACTTGCGCGATCATAGTAAGTGTGAAGATTGTGTCTAAACAATTTGTAAATTTCTTTTGAGTGTGTTTATGTGTGTGTGTGTGTGTGTGTGTCTGTCTATCTGTCTGTCTGCCTGTCTGTCTGTCTGTCTGTCTGTCTGTCTGTCTGTCTGTCTGTCTGTCTGTCTGTCTGTCTGTCTGTCTGTGTGTCTGCCTGCCTGTCTGTCTGTCTGCCCCTTTAACAGTCTCCATTACTTTATTTGTGTCTAAACAGTTTTCAAACTTTCTTTTATTCCCCCGACAGATTTCAGAAGTCTCTCTGGATCTATCTGGTCTGGTCTTCGATGCAGAACTTTTGGAGTGTGTCAGTCGCAGAGAGAGGAAAGAGAGATTTCTAAGACCTCTCTATTTTAGTGAAAATGGACGTCCCAAGCTGCGCCTAGCAACCATTATGGAGGAAGAGGAGGATGTATACCAACACACACCCTCTCCTCCAGCTTCCCCTCTTCCAGAACAAGAAAATGTAAGACTTTTTTTAAAGATTATTTTTTTGGCATTTTCAAGCTTTATTAGATAGTGCAGAGTTGAAATGGGGAGACAGAGAGAGAGAGAGAGAGAGGGGGGATGACCTGCAGTAAAGGTCCACGGGTCGGATTTGAACCCGCGACCACTGCAACGAAGCGGAGACAATATGGTACACGCTCTATCCACTATGCCACCGGAGCGCCAAATTTTTCTATTTCATGTATTCCGAAAATACAATTCAGACCAAATTAAAAATGTCCAGATCTTAGTTAATTTTGAGTTTGAAAAAAATTACACGAACATTTTTGCACACTATTTACCTCATTAAAGGAGCACTGTGTAATATGACATCATCAAGAACATGTTACACAGTGCCCCTTTAAAGGTGCTACGAGGAACTTTTAAATATTTCTGAAACAGTCTCATTTTTCCTCTGATGATCATAAATTACATGTAACAGCAAACGAGACCATCAGTGCAAAGAATGTTATTTTTCATATAGTTTTTTCTTGATGCCTTTGTCATGGGTATATATGCTCACCCAGGAACAACAGCTGGCGTAGTGAAAAAAAAAACACTACCGCTTTTGTCCAAAGGGGGGCGCTAGAATCTAGAATTAACACAATTTGAAAGTTCCTCAGAGCACCTTTAAATTAATTGATAACGTGGTGATATCGAAATCATGTCCTAATCATTGTTAATTCTCTTTCCACTATATATATAGACGCTCTTCCCAACTGGCACAACTGAGCAAGACGCTCGATTGGACAATAATGTGACAACAACATGTCCTGAGAAATCACCAATCCATAGCCAGAGCCCACTGCCCAAATCACACTATAGCCATAGCCCACTGACCAAATCACACCATAGCCATAGCCCGCTGACCAAATCACACCATAGCCATAGCCCGATGCCCAAGAAGACCCACTGGTTTAAAGGGCTCAGGAAGTCCAACAGAATCCAGCCTGTTTCTGGAGAGGAGATGGAGAGAGCGGTTGGTGAAAGCAGTGTATCAGCTAACAAAATGTCCACTGCCTCTGTCTGCTATAATAAAGTCACTCCACTCTTTGTCAAGGTAACACACACACACACACACACACACACCACACACACACACACACACACACACACACACACACACACTTAAACACATACGCACACACACACACACACACACACACACACACACACACACACACACACACACACACACACACACACACACACGCACATTATCTTGTATTGTATCTTGTCAACTGATCTTTTTAAATGTGCTGTAGAATAATTTTGACTTTTTTTTATGTTTTTGGAGGCAAATCTATTAGACCAGATAGGAATACATTCAAAGGTGCTCTGAGGAACTTTCAGCTTGTGTTAATTCTAGCGCCCCCCTTTGGACAAAAGCGGTAGTGTTTTTACTATACCAGCTGTTGTTCCTGGGTGAGCGTATACCCCATGACAAAGGCATTAAGAAAAACTATATAAAAACAGCATTCTTTCTGCACTAATGGTCTCGTTTGCTG
>CM049395.1:39927500-39972500 GCA_026929865.2 Hyperoplus lanceolatus
AATTCTCAAGTGCCTCTCCTTCCTCCAGTGCTATTCTGTAATGTTTGGGTGAAAACAAGTCAATGTTGTAGTGCACTGTTCTCACTGCTCTTACACATAAAACCACAAATCAATACACATCTCATCTCCCTTTGCAAACCGACAGAATATCATTTAAATTCACGGCTCGTTGGTAAAGTATTGACGTGTGTCTGAATAGTGAAGGGCACAGCAGCATTTATATGCAAAAGGCATCGTATTGTCAATAAGGGAGTATAATAGCAGGCTTCAGAGCTTTGGCATTGCCTTATGCTTAGGCCTATTTTATTTTTTGGGGGGGGGGGCTTTTTTTATTATGCAAAGTTTTTAATTACAAAAAAGACAGTTTTATATAATTGCACTCACTGACACTAAGTGATGCAAGGTTCTCCTCTGGGAGGTGGAAACATTGGAATCGTTGCTTGTATGTATTTTAATCTGTGTTGACCGTGTATTTGTATTGTCTTTTAAAGGTGCAGTGTGTAATATGACATCATCAAGAAGGTTCTACAAAGCTCTAGAATGCAACGCTCCCTGGGTAACCCCACCCCTTTAGAATAATAACAGAAGCTACAGTGGCCTTCAAGGACAAGAACAATTCTACATTTTAAACAATGCACCTGATGACATTCCAACTATGACACTTTCAAGATGGCGGCACAAGGCCTTGGTCCAAAATATGCAGAAATATGGACATATATGAGACCCTCATTCAAAACATTTTTTTCAGCTATTATGCACTAAATGAAATGTACTTATGGATATATATTATAATTACTTTCTACAAAATCTGCTAGGAAATAAAACCCAAAATTCAACACACTGCAGCTTTAAATGAAACTTTGAGTCCGGAATAAAGTATTCATTCAAATTCATTCATTCATTCATTCATTCATTCATTCATTCATTCATATCACTTACATTTTTACAAATTATTATTTATAGATTTATTAGATTAGATTAATACTTATAGAAACAATGACTGTTGCCATAGAGACGGTTTGATACGGCCACACCCACACAATCTAGACAATAAAATCAGATGTTTTTTAAACTAAGGTTTATAATATTTATGAACATTTGGGCACAAGGGCACAGCAGCATTTCTATGCAAAAGGCATCGTGATTGTCAATAATGCAGTCTAGTAGCAGGCTTCAGGGCATAGCATTGCCTTATGCTTAGGCCTATTTTATTTAATTTTTTCGGGGGGGGACTTTTTTTTATTATGCAAAGTTTTTTTAATACAAAAAAGCTTCGGGGCGTTGCGATGCTTTTTATTTTCAATCAGAGTTTTGTAAAAGCTAATTGACACCCAGCTTTGTTGTCATATATTGATTTTTTCTATATATTTTTTGGGCATTTTTATGCTTTATTGATAGTGTAGAGACAGAGTTGAAATGGGGCAGAGAGGGGAGTGACATGCAGAGAACGACCGCGGGCTGGAATCGAACCCGGGTTTTTTCAAGTCAAGCCAAAGACTTCCAAGTCAAGTCAAAGTCAAAGTTTTTTTATTATCAGTTCTGATAAATGCAGGACAGACATCAGAGTCAAAATGGCGTTTATCTCTGACCCACAGTGCAGTAGGAACGATAGAAAAAAGAAGAAAATATATAGAGTTGAATAAGACAAACATAGCCATAAACGATATGTACATTAGACACATTCTAAATACACAGTGATGCAAAGGAATGTGTTGTACAATATAAAACAGCTAGAATCAAAAGTAAAAAGTAGATATAGGGGGCGCCCTTAGCTCAGTTGGTAGGACGCCCCCCCCCCCCCCATGGGCCTCGGCCAGCAGCGGACCCGGGTTCGATTCCAGCCCGCGGTCGTTCTCTGCATGTCACTCCCCCTCTCTGCCCCATTTCAACTCTGTCTCTACACTATCAATAAAGCATAAAAAAAAAATGCCAAAAAAAAAGTAGATATAGAGAGATTGCATATATGTCGCAATGGTGCAAAGCTGCAATATCCTGCCTGACAGTTAACAGACGGACGTAGTTATTTCCACATTAACCGGGAATGAATTAATCTAAGTACATTAAATCTTATGAGCCATGAATCATTTAGACACTGACAAGTCGTTTTAAAGCCCATAGCTCATATATTAACAGTGGAGCGCTAGTGCCATCTAGTGGAGGAATTGTGAATTTATTTTTGATTATTACAGAAAAAAAAATTTGTCATGATTCTGATGACCTGCAAGAAATCATAATTGTGTCACTTATGCACATGATAAAAAAAGTATCTCATTCTTAAAGATCTACTTCACCGGTGGAAATATGAAGGTGTATTGAACTCTGAGATCCTATGTAGTATAAATGTGCAAACATTTTAGAAATCGGTTCATCCTAGCCTGAGAAAAGGCAGAAAGAGTGTTTTATGGTCTCACTGTCTAACCTACATTTTCCCATGTGTGACATCACACATGGTAAAATGGATTGATAGGACAGCTGGGCCAAGGGAAGACTGAGGCAAGACTGAGGGAAGAAAAACCTCATTCATCATATTATAATAGCAACTGACACTGGTTCCGTATTGGTGAACTTTTCCATTACAGTTTTTTCCGATCGCTAACCCACAGTGGGCACAACTGTAGCTCAATGTGCAAAACTCTACAGTCTGCACTACCAACAGTCACTGGAGCTGAACAGTTCACTTCAGGCTCAGTGCAGCAAACACTATGGACCAGCCTCACTGAGATAACACACACTGCCACTCAGAATATGCTCAGAGTACAAACACTATTTTTTTTTTAGCCTTTATTTATACAGGTATATCCCATTGAGTCCGAAGACTCTTTTGCAAGGGAGACCTGTTCCCATTTACACCCACCTTTCCTCGTGTGAATGTCGATAGTTAAGCCTGCTATCGGTGTATAAATGTGTGTGTGAATGGTAACGAAGTGTCTTGCCCATGGACACAACAACTATGACACAAGTGGCAGGGCGGGGATCGAACCTCCAACCCTTTGATCATCGGCCGACCCGCTCTGCCAACTGAGCCACAGTCGCCCCAAACTATAGCATCAAACCCCAATACATAAATTACAAACTTTTAATCTTTACAATTTGAATAATTTGAGTTACTTCACACAAATGACGTAATATTTTCTTTGAGGAAAGACTGACATTATTTCACATGAAATGGTTTATCTAATAACATAGCTCTTATGTTTACATATAAACAGAAATAAATGGAAATCAGAAGTTTGCTTCGATAGATACATATTTTCTATTTTTTTTGAAAACATTTCCAAATGTAGTATTTATCTGTGTAAATATTCTATAATTGTAATACAGAAATCAATTCCTGTTGTTATTTACTATAAGGATGCAACTCTAAGCGGTTTGTTTGCTGGAAAATTCGTATTACAGATGCAACTTTAGATCTTTGCAGATTGGGTTGCACTCTCAACCCTGCCTCTCTCAATGAGAGACCATGATTCACAACAGGGTCTATCAGTGTTGCCCTTACTGTATTTCATCAGACATTACAGCTCTATGTCTTCTGGGTCTTCCTCCACACATCCACACTCTCACTGCCACACTTCTCCCTCCAACAACCAACAACATTCATTGGTCCATTTAATTTATTTTAATTTTTGAGCCTTCCCTATACAGTATGTTCACTAAAAAGTCCAAAACAAGACGCCTTCTTAGTGTTTCATTTGAAATTGTAATCCGCAATGTTTGAAATGCACTATAGGCTGAAATCCATTCTGTTTTTTTTTTTCATTTTTCATTTAACTTTTATTAGTCTGGCTTGACCACTCCCGCCAGCGTCAACGCTACGCCTCCATTGGCTGCTTCCCGGGGTTAGCCCCGCCGTAGATGATTGTGATTGGTTTAAATAAATAAAAACAGGCCAGCCCAGTTTCCCCCCCGAATAGACGGCTCTAAACGGAGTGCTTCCAGACCATACTACTTGCTGTAGTTTGGTCTGGCTTTGCGAGACTAAACTTTTATTTATCCTCGAGAGACCAATTGAGGGCTGACCCTCATTTTCAATGATGTCGAGTCAAAACAAATTCAAAACAACAATACATACAAAATATTCAATGCAAATACATCAAATACACAACAAGTGAAGAGAAGAGAAAAAAAAACAAAAAAAAAACAATTGAAACATTTACAAAGTGGTGAAGAGTGGCAGCAATTAAAAGGAATAAAGTACAATATAGCCTAATGAATGTGTGGTTTACAGGTGTGCCACTAGTGTTTTAGCATTTGAAGACAGAGCTAGAAATCCACAGTGTTGTGCAGGCTGTGGTTAAGCCATGAGATGAAGTGTGTAGAGTTTTGAAAATTGTGTTTAAGCAATGAAAAACGAGCTACAGTTTGGTCCACATGAACCGCTGCGGTGCATAGTGTAGTTAGAGTTTTGCACTTGTCGTTCCAGTTGTGCCCACTGTGGTTTAGCGATCAAAAAAAACCGTAAGAAAAAACTCAAAATATAATAGACTTTGATAGAATACAAAAGAACACAATAGATTGCTTTTATCATCCAACAAAGGGTCCTTTGCCACATTCATGCAAAAGCGTATGTACAATTTATGCTCTTCACTGCGTTATCAATTGATGATTTTTTGTATGTTTATTTTGTGTTTCCAAGGTCATAAGACTTTGTGAAATTTTAACATTATTTAGGTGGAGGCTTCAAATAAGCCCATTGGGTTTTCTGCCTCTCCCTGCACTGTATGTTATTTGTATTCTTTGCCATTCTTTGTGTATGTTTCCTTTTTAATTGTGCAAATAAAATAAATAAATAAATAATTCCTTATATCATGTAACTGATTGTTATCTGTTTGTTAAGTGTCTCACGTATTTACTGTTTTGCTTTCTGACCTATCGGTAACCTTCTTTTTTGTTTTGTTTTTTGCTTTATTAGACAGATTTGGGGCGGACAGTGGCGAAGTGGGTAGGGAGTTCGCCTCTGGTGTGCAGGGTCTGAGGTTCGATCCCCCGTCTCCCCGCTACATGATGTCGAAGTGTCCCTGGGAAAGACACTGAACCCCGAATTGCTCCCGATAGTTAGCTTAGTTAGCTTAGCACCCTAGTGCTAGGCCTACCCTGCGTGGTATAGCTGCTGCTATCGGTGTATGCATGTGTGTGTGACTGGGTGAATGTGTACAAAAACAATGTAAAGCGCTTTGGGTCTGTGATAAACGGAGATATAGCGCTATACTACGGTGGCCCTGAGAGGTCACAGCACGCAACAACAGAAAACACATGCAAGTTTTCTAAATGCTGCGCGTGTTGTCAAATTGATGAAGGAGTTTTCTTCATTTGCTGGTGTTTTCTCTTCTTGCATGTGTTTTCTGATGTTGCGTGCTGTGACCTCTCAGGGCCACCGTACTATACAAGTCCATTTACCAACATTTACCAGATGTGTAGGATGTCAGAATTCCTTCTTGTATGACTTCCGCGTCATCATTTCATCACTTGAGAACATGATGATGACAGTTTCTCACTGAAAAAATGATTTATCACATTCAAGCAAATGATGATGTCCAGTCGTCCTATTTATTTCTTAACTAGCCTATTTATTATATATTTTTAAATGATCAGCTTATGTGCAATACATTTCTTTTTTACTATAGTATGTTGAACGTTTCGTATGTTTGAGATGCATGTTTGAATGTAAAGTGTGTGTGTGTGTGTGTGTGTGTGTGTGTACGCTGTGGCACCATGGTAGTTTTGTCAGTAGCCAAACAAATGTATTTTAATTTTTGTTATTGAAAATTAATTAATTTTCATAATCATTGGCCTAAATTCACAATTACACCTTTCATGACATGTAATAAACTAACTAAGAATAAAATGATAAATTTAATTATATAAAATTAAAAAAAAAAAATAAAAAAAAAAAAAAAAAAAATAAAAAAAAAAAAAAAGAAAATAAGGTCGTCGACCTAACTTTCAGTCGTCTGGAAAGTAGACGAGAGTAGGTGTGAGTGGGGGTGTGGATGCCTGACTGAAGCCGGACAGCTCGAGTGGGTAGCCTTTTTGCGGTCAGTCTTTTCTAGCCAAACAAATGTATTTTAATCTTTTTATTGAAAGTTAATTAATTTTCAAAATCGTTGGCCTAAATTCACAATTACACCTTTCATGACATGTAATAAACTAACTAAGAATAAAATGATAAATTTAATTATATAAAATTAAAAAAAACAGATCATAAAAATAGACATAAATATAATATAAAAAAAAAGAATAATAAACTTTTCTGGTATCCGGAACCTTTTATCCAATCAGGAGACAGAACGCAACAAAGGGGGCGGGGACTAATCTATCTACCCGCGAACGCAAAGAGATGAATGTTTACTTGGCTACAATGGCGGAACTGCAGGTAAAAAAATCATTCCCAATGTCTGTTTTTAATGGTTTTTATCATGTTTTTATTGTTCTTACGGATCTGATGTGACGCTAGATAACTTGCTTGAACTTTCTAAAAGACCGATTCATGTTAATTTAATGACGTAAGGACGAGGGAGGAGACTGCTAACTGCAATCACTTACCGGAAGTTAGCTAAAATCATTCAACTACTTAGCCTACTTATTTCGTAAAGTATTTAGTTTGAAAATTTAAAGTTGTGAATGTAGAATTAGGGAAGAAGTTAAATGTAATTAATAATATAGGAGAAAACTGTTTTTACTAACATCCAAATACGAGTGTAAATGTGATGGATTTTGGCCATAATGAAAAAATGTATCGCTGTTGTCAGAAACCATTTCAAGCTACATACCGCCATCTTGTGGGTGTTATGAATATCATACAAAATACGTGTTTTACAGTCAAATTAAATCAACTCGTGTCGTTCCTATGACTTAAATTTAGGTATATATAATAATAATAATGTAATAAATGAAATGGCATGTGGGTTATCCAAAAAACATAGTCCCTTTTAAAATTGGGCCTAGATGATTGACGTGTCGTGGTTTAGGTGTAAAAGTGCATAAAGGCTGTAACTGTGTATTGTGTGTATATTAAAAGCTACAGCCCTCTTCAATAGTATCCAGCTGCAGCCCCGGAGACAAGCACCCAGGCGTGACGGAAGTAACTGTGGTGTGACGGACGTTACCTGTAGATTTTATTTTTGCAACGTCATAAACTTCTAAGTTTTAAACAACGTCAAACAATAACAAGACAGCAGACCGATACTACGTTTGTGTTATTTATATTGTTTTGGCGATTAGGTTCAGGCATCACAGTTGGGTGGTTAGGGTTAGGGTTAGCGTTAGGGTTTGGGTTAGGGTTAGTGACATAGCAGACATGTCATAGAAGCTAAATAGTCAAAAATCACGTCCGTCACACCACAGTTACTTCCGTCACGCCTGGGTGTCGTTGTCAAGCCAGTGTAACTTGTCTCCGGGGCTGCAGCTGGACCCTACTCGCCCTCTTAGTGTGGATTTGTTATACACCATCTGGTGGGTATTGTTCATACCATACAAAATATGTATTTTACAGTAAAAAGTAAATCAACTTAAAATGTTTTGATTACATTTGAATGCAGTTTTTAATGTCTAATCTCGATGTATTTCTTGCCCCTGTAAAGCGCTTTGAATGGCCTTGTGTCTGAATTGTGCTATAGAAATAAACTTGCCTTGCATTTATGACTTAGGTTAATAGGCATATAGAAAATAAATAGGTCAATAATACATCTGTCACATGGGTTATTCAACTAAAAAAAATATTAAGAAAAAGTAGTCCCTTTTAAAACGAGACATCATGGTGTAGGTGTAATCTAGTAGGCAAAATAGTCGGTAAAAAGGCTCCAAAATATGTATTTAATATATATATATATATATTTTAAATGCCGCGCTCATAGTGAGGTCGCTTATATAGCCTACAGTGCCTCCTGGTGGATTTTTAAAATATCACACAAAATATTTTTTTAACAGTAAAAATGAAAGAAAAACTCGTTATTTCTTTATGAATAAAATAAAATTAAATATACCATCATTATAATCATATGGTTCATCTTAAAAATATATATATATAAAAAAAGAAAAAAAAGTAGTCCATTTGAAAACGAAATAGCTAACATGGCGTAACAGTCGGTAAAAAGGCTATAAATATATATTCTACTTATTTTAAAAGATGCACTCGTTACTAAGGTTGTCTAATGTCTTGCTTGTGTATCTAACAAGTCAAATAAATATCCATGTCCGCCTTTTACTTGTGGATATTGAGGAGGAGCTCACTCTCTCTCGGTCGGTTGTTTATTCATTCACGTCAGCTCTCTCGTTCCTTCCCTCTTTCCTGCGTGCAACACAACGGGGACCCGGGCCGCTTTACTTAACGGCTTCATTTTTACACGTTATAAATCAACCACGCATCACGCCGCCACCATAAACCGATTTTGGAATCAGGTAAGTTGCGATTTTTTTGGGCTTTTTTTGCCCTCTCTCTCTCTCTCGTCTCTCTTCTCTTTCCTGTTTCGATTATAAGCTATGTGTGTGTGTGCTGTGACTGTGTGTGTGTGTGTGTGTGTGTGTGTGTGTGTGTGCGTGTGAGAATGTGTGTGTGTGTGTATGTGTGTGTGTGTATGTGTGTGTGTCCGGCCCGGCGAGGCATAGCAGTGTTTCAACCGTAACTTATTAAAATTCCTTTCGACCAAGGAACCATATTTTTTTTAGCGGTAGTGTGCACAGATCATGGCCGGCTTTATGCATCGTTTGACGGGCGTCTTTGGGGCTGCGACAAGCGGTCGATGTAGGTCAGCAAAACAGTCAAAATGTCGCCTTTTTCTTTTTTCTGTTTTTTTTTCGCTTTTCACTTCCACATTCTATCATGCCACAAACAGATGACGTCTGGAGAGAGAGAGAGAGACAGAGAGAGAGAGAGAGCGGGAGAGAGGGGGGATGGATAGAATGTGGGAAAGAGACGCATAAAGGAGAGGAAATAGGGCTACACCAGGCCATATTAGCCAGCCTGGGTCTTCCTGCCCCATCACAAATCTACACCGCCCACCACCTCCCATGGGTAGACATGGCAGGCCTGGCCGAGATGTCTCGCACAGGCCCGTCTAAAACAAAAGTTTTTAGGCAGTTAAGTTAAAGCTACAGTGCGTAACTTTTGAATTTGAAATGGTTGTCAGTTGCCTTCAAGCTAACGTTGACACAAAGTTGATAAAAGCCTATCAGCTTACCACAAAACTCCCTCTGTATTTCTCAGTATGGCAGCGTTTACAAACTGGTGTCCCTGGCATTATTCTATTGTTTTAAGTTGGCATCAGGCTCTCGATTATGGCATGTCTCCGTATTGATGCAGTTTCAAGTCCACTTTGCGATGCATCTTATCAAGAAATGTCCACACCTCTTACACACACAGCGTTACCTACTATTGCATTGGGTGTATTTAAAGGTGCAGTGTGTAATATGACATCATCAAGAAAGTTCTACAAAGTTCTAGAATGCAACGCTCCCTGGGTAACCCCAACCCTTTCGAATAATAACAGAAGCTACAGTGGCCTTCAAGGACAAGAACAATTCTACATTTTAAACATTGCACCTGATGACATTCCAACTATGACACTTTCAAGATGGCGGCACTAGGCCTTGGTCCAAAATATGCAGAAATATGGACATATATGAGACCCTTTCTAAGGGAAAAAATAATAATTCCAAACATTTTTTTCAGCTATTATGCACTAAATTAAATGTACTTATGGATATTATAATTACTTTCTACAAATTATGCTAGGAAATAAAACCCACAATTCTACACACTGCAGGTTTAAATACAAATCCAGGTTGAGCTGTGTATCTACTTCTTTAATGCTAAATCCATGCAAATAGACGGACAGAATCAATTATTAATTTTTATGCTGTACATTGAATACACTTTTGTTGATCATCATGATGCATCTTATAATTGAGACATTTCCACACCTTTTGGGCCTTCCTAGCTTTGGACATATTTAAAGGATTACTTCACCCGTACAGAACCGGCGTTGTATCATTTTAAAATCACTACTATAATAATATAATGAATGAGGTTTTTCTTCCCTCAGTCGTCCCTTGGCCCAGCTGTCCTGTTAATCCAGTAGAAAGTGATGCCATAAAACACTCTTTCTGCCTTTTCTCAGGCCAGGATGAACCGATTTCTAAAATGTTTGCACATTTATACTACATAGGATCTCGGAGTTCAATTCACCGTCATATTTCCACCGGTGAAGTAGGTCTTTAAATTCAACCATGATTATCTTTGGCCTTGCTGCCCCTCTTTACATACCCGCCATGCACAGTGATTAATCATGTCATATGGACGTTTCACCCACACATACTGTGTTTAAAGACCTACTTCACCGGTGGAAATATGAAGTTGTATTGAACTCTGAGATCCTATGTAGTATAAATGTGCAAAGATTTTAGAAATCGGTTCATCGTAGCCTGAGAAAAGGCAGAAAGAGTGTTTTTATGGTCTCACTGTCTAACCCTACATTTTACTAACTTGACATCATACTAGTAAACATGTAGGGTTAGTATTAATAGGACATTATAACATTCATTATATCATAATAGCAATTTTATAATGATAGAACGCCGGTTCCGTATGGGTGAAGTATTCCTGTAACAGTTAGCTGCCTGGGGCCTATAGATGCCATGATGCAAAGAGGTGTCAGTGCACTTGAGTGGATGGCTGTTAATAGAAAGACACACCTCCCCTATTGTTCTCTATGGGTCATTCTATTGTTGGTCATCTAACAGGGAAATGTTAGCAATGACTCAGCATGGTTAGTTAAAGGGGACTGTGGCTCAGGTGGTAGAGCAGGTCGGCCAATGATCGAAGGGTTGGCAGTTCGATCCCCGCCCTGCCACTTTTGTCATGTGTCCTTGGGCAAAAGACTTCACCCACCTTGCCTTGTATGAATGTCGATAATAGGCCTGCTGCCATCGGTGTATGAAAGTGTGTGTTAATGGTAACGTGTCTCCGGTCTCAATGGGAAAAAAGTTAAAAAAAAAATAAAAAAACTAATAGTTCAACATTTTACATGTTTAGCTTTTTGCTTCAAGAAAAAGAGACAGAAACCATTCCTGTAACTGTGCGTTCATCTTTTTTTTTTTTTTAGATTTTTTTTTGGCATTTTAATGCTTTATTGATAGTGTAGAGACAGAGTTGAAATGGGGCAGAGAGGGGAGTGACGTGCAGAGAATGACCGCGGGCTGGAATCGAACCCGGGTCCGCTGCTGGCCGAGGCCCATGGGGGGGACGTCCTACCAACTGAGCTAAGGGCGCCCCTTCCAGTATGTTTTTGATTCCAAATTTGACATAACGTGGTAAATAATAAACAAGACCCAACAAGCACAGAGGAGCGTTTAGTTTAGTTGATGTTGTAAAGTTTATCTTTTGACTGTCAGCATAGACAGGCTAATGCTCCCCTTGACTACCAGTGTTTGAGCTAAGCTAACCTGGATGAGAGACCTTTGCCGATTTCTATGATCAAAAATGCACACAGCACAGTTAAAGGAATGGTTTATGTCACCCTTTCTTGATCAAATCAAATAATTTTTATTTGTATAGCCCAATGTCACAAATATATGTTAGCAGGTTTGAAAATTAGTCATTTTCTTTGGGCATTTTCAAGCTTTATTGGGAGAAGAGAGAGAGAGAGAGAGAACCTGCAGTAAAGGTCCATTGAAGATCGGATTTGATCCCGCGACCACTGCAACGAAGACAGGAGCCAATATGGCACGCGCTCTATCCACTACACAACCGGAGCGCCCCGAAAATGAGTGATTTTAAGCCCCGAGAAGATGAGTTAAATGACTGGATCACCTCAGCACCCAAGGGAGAGCAACAAGGGCCTCAACTACCTTGGCCTAGCTCACCCTTTTCTGGTAGAAATTGTCCTTTCACACTTATAGTTTTTCTCTGTATGTGTGAATCAGTTGTTGACATAGTTGTGCTCCATATAATACTTTCATTGTGTTTTGGTATTTTGGACAGCACTACTTTGCTTAATGATGGTAAAATATAGCATTTGGCATTGTACATCATGATCCCCTGACTTGATTTAATAACGTCGTAGCTTATACCAAAGAATTGTCAAGATAAATAAAAAAAGCAGCGGCCAAGTTCTCAACAACTTAGCAGGATTTATTCCCCTTAATAATAATAATAATAATAATGGATTGGATTTAAATAGCGCTTTTCTAGGCACTCAAAGCGCTTTACAGGGCTCCAGGTTCCATTCATTCACACACAGGTTGCGTTCCGAATGCGTTCAGAGTATTGAACAAAAAACTAATGTTGAGATAATGGTTGTGTTCCAAATCGCATACTTTCTACTATATAGTATGGTAGAAAAAAGATTTAGGATGTCCCGATTCTTGTGGCCAGATTTAGGATGGTTAGAAGTACCCAGATGTCCTACTTCATGCGGCCAAGAAAACTGCATCCTATTTGGGCGATTCTGACCCACAATCCATTGCGCACGTGAATTGACGTCACATCGACGAAGCCTCCATATGAAAACAAACAGGGATGCGAGGGATATAAAAGCAAGAGGCAAGATCAAGGCGCAATGTTATGATGAAATAAGAGAGTAAAGTATGTCCCAATAGCATGCCTATTGCATCCTAACTAGATTCTTTTTTATCGTCGGATGTAGTATGTAGAATAGAAAAAATAAAGAGTATGCGATTCGGAACGCAACTACGGGCCCTCCGAACACCACAAACTTACAGCAGTCATACACATTCACACGGCTTAAGTTGAACTGTACTGTGTTTTAGTATTTCTTGCCTGTCTTGACTTGTACAATGATGAATGAATTTTCCCCAAGTTTGGATCGATAATGTGAGAAAGCACATTTTGGACATCCATAAATATTCTTTAAAGCCCCTTGTAACTATAAATCCAAATCCACAAAACCCTTCTAACTACAGTATGTCATTTGGTGAGTAAGTAGCATGATAGTAAGTATCTATCTATCTATCTATCTATCTATCTATCTATCTATCTATCTATCTATCTATCTATCTATCTATCTATCTATCTATCTATCTATCTATCTATCTATCTATCTATCTATCTATCTATCTATCTATCTATCTATCTATCTATCTATCCTTCTAACTATGTAAATGGGGAGTAAGTAGCATGATAGTAAAGTAAAAAATAAAGTAAAAATATTGCCATTTAAGTTTGATAAACTTTACAGAAATGCAGTGGGCTATGCTCTGGTTCTTATGACACAGTTAGTATTTTGAACCAATCACAGCCGTTCTCTGCCACGAACGTTCTATAAAAACAATGACTGTTGCCATGGTTTTTTTGCCACGCCCACACAGTCCTGTCAATCAAGCCGTAGTCTACTCTAGACTTTTAAAAGCCATTTTTTAACTAAGTTTAATAATATTTTTGAACATTAATTTTCAATCCGATTTTTTTTGTAAAAGCTTATATTGAGAAAACCAACTTTGATAACATTGATTTAAAAAAATATATATTTTAGACCAAATATCCAGACTGTGGCTTTAAAAAGAAATAACCAATCACTTTGCCAGATTGTAAATTAACACGCATTTAATTAAGATAAATGAAAATCAAGCGTTGCCATTTTCTCCCCCCTTGTCCCTTCTCTCTTCATCAGGAAGTGGGAACAGAGCTGTGTGTTAAAGGGTTTAGAATAGCTGATGATGGTGTCAGCACATTGCAGCGCGACTGGCTGTGCTGCAGGCAGGGTTTAAAAAAAAAAAAAAAAAAAAAAGGGCTTGATTTTTCTGGAAGCACAAAGGCTACTGTTAATGTGTAAGGGCCTGTTGGTTACTGCCGCGCTCAAATGACCTCTAAAGTGCAACGCCAGTGTGTGTGTTTGTGACTGGATGAGGGTAATAATGTGCCTTTTGCAAATGCTACAATACCCAAGCATTTTAAGGGAAAAAAGGCTTATTATATTGAATTGGTGATAAATGGCTTGAATACCTACTTCACCGGTAGAAATTTGAAGGTGTATTGAACTCTGGGATCCTATGTAGTATAAATATGCAAACATTTTAGAAATCGGTTCATCCTAGCCTGAGAAAAGGCAGAAAGAGTGTTTTTTTGGTCTCACTGTCTAACCCTACATTTTCCCATCCGTGACATCACACGTGGTAAAATGTAGGGTTAAGATTAACAGGACAGCTGGGCCAAGGGAAGACTGAGGGAAGAAAAACCTCATTCATCATATTGTAATAGCAATTTTATAATGATAGAACGGTTCCGTATGGGTGATGTATTCCTTTAAAGATGGATTTCTGTTTGCTGCTGACCCTGCTGTGGGAAGCTGTTACTAGTCGTGTGAGTCACTTAGTCTGTGAGCCTCAGTGTGTCCTTCTGTTTAAATCCTGCCAGGAACTCTCAGAGCTCCTGGACTGATTCCACTGCAGTTTAAGATCAATTTGATTTTATATTTAATTAAGTTTCATTGGGACATTGTACAGTCTGTTTATTACACAGCTGAACGTTGAGATTTTTGGTTCAGAGTATTGAACAAAAAACTAATGTTGAGATAATGGTTGCGTTCCAAATCGCATACTTTCTACTATATAGTATGTAGAAAAAAGATTTAGGATGTCCCGATTCTTGTGGCCAGATTTAGGATGGTTAGAAGAAGCCGGATGTCCTACTTCATGCGGCCAAGATTGTTAGTGTTGAAAAGTGCATCCTATTTGGGGCGATTCTGACCCACAATCAAGTGCGGACGTGAAGTGACGTCACATCGACGAAGCCTCCATATGAAAACAAACGGGGATGCGACGGATATAAAAGCAAGAGGCAAGATCAAGGCGCAATGTTATGATGAAATAAGAGAGTAAAGTATGTCCCAATAGTATGCCTACTGCATCCTAACTAGATTCTTTTTATCGTCGGATGTAGTATGTAGAATAAGAAAAAAAGACAGAGTATGCGATTCGGAACGCAACCAATGTCTGTTAAAGATGGTTGTATGGGAGAAATATACATACTCAAACAGACAAGGTTTAGTCAAATACACACCTGAATGTACATTTTGGACCTTTTGATTTATACTAGTATGAAAGAAGACATGTTATGGAAGATAAATAGACAAAAAATCTCAAAATTGACCAGTGCGTTTAAGGACACTGTTTTTGCTTGCCTTGTCTAACCTTAATATATTTGCCTCCTGATGTTATTAGCCTCTGTATTATTCAATTCAAATCACTTTACTTGTCCTCGAGGGGCAATTTAAAGGGGGGCACATGACAGTAGCTTAAAACAACACAAGACACTTACTATCAACAAAAATAAGCAGCGCACACACTGTATGATCAGCAACACACACACACACACACACACACACACCCAATCACAATCAAGCAGCACACACAATTTAACAAATCTTTATAATACTCTTACTGGGAGTTTTAGGAGAAGGGTAAGGGGAGGGACATAGATAGATAGATAGATAGATAGATAGATAGATAGATAGATAGATAGATAGATAGATAGATAGATCAATAAGGGCACAGGGTGTCATACTGTATGGAATGTAAAGCCCACTGAGGCAAATGTCTATTTGTGATATTGGGCTCTACAAATAAAACTGATTTGATTTAACAATATTCAACACACAAGTAATGATTTATAAAGTGCTCAAGCCCAGATGATCGGCCTACAATCATGTGCGTTGTCAGTATTGATCTATCCCTGCGTTCCAATCCCCTTACTTCCCTACTATTCAGTATGCCAGAAAAAGAATTAGGATGTCCCAATGCATGCACGTCAATTGCAGTATGCTGAAAATACATAAATGCCCCACTTAGTCCAATAGCATTTTGCAGTATTCGTCTTTATTCTTGACATTTCTCAAAAAAAAAAAAAAAAACTTCCTTATCTCGTTTTTTTTCTCTCCTGTCTGTGGCCCTAAAACTCTTCTGTACTTTAGTATGTAGTGTAGTAAAAAGACTAAAACTCTTCTGTACTTTAGTATGTAGTGTAGTAAAAAGACTAAAACTCTTCTGTACTTTAGTATGTAGTGTAGTAAAAAGACTAAAACTCTTCTGTACTTTAGTATGTAGTGTAGTAAAAAGACTAAAACTCTTCTGTACTTTAGTATGTAGTGTAGTAAAAAGAAAAAAAGTATGTGATTTGGAACGCAGGGGACTGTGTTGTCAGCTGACGGTTCACTGACTTTTGCTAGCTAGCTGCATTCACTGTTAGCCTTCAGGTCTCTGCAGGCCTCCGCTCACTTAGCTAGCGACCACTTTGCAGCAGCATAGTGCAGAGCAATGGCCTAGTTCAAGCCCTTCTCAATGTAATTTTAGCTGTGTGTGTGTGTGTGGTGTGTGTGTGTGTGAGAGAGACTGTGTGTGTGTGTGTGTGTGTGTGTGTGTGTGTGTGTGTGTGTGTGTGTGTGTGTGTGTGTGTGTGTGTGTGTGTGTGTGTGTGTGTGTGTGTGTGTGTGAGAGACTGTGTGTGTGTGTGTGTGAGAGACTGTGTGTGTGTGTGTGTGTGTGTGTGTGTGTGTGTGTGTGTGTGTGTGTGTGTGTGTGTGTGTGTGTGTGTGTGTGTGTGTGTGTGTGTGTGAGAGAGACTGTCTGTGTGTGTGTGTGTGTGTGTGAGAGAGACTGTCTGTGTGTGTGTGTGTGTGTGTGAGAGAGAGACTGTCTGTGTGTGTGTGTGTGTGAGAGAGACTGTGTGTGTGTGTGTGACTGTCTGTTAGTGTTTGTGAGTGTGTGAGACTTTGTGTGTGACTGTCTGTTAGAGTGTGTGTGTGTGTGTGTGTGTTGTCTCATTCTCTTATCGTCTCTGTTACATTCACACTGTCCCTGTGTGTGTCTGTTACATTGAGTATGAGGTTACATTGAGTATGAGACTGTTTTGATGACGTTTTTTGATTATAAAGATTATTCAAACGTGATACTGGCAGTTATCAGCTTATTGCAGATACAGTATATATCTTTGTGTGTCTATCTGTACCATTTAAAGGCCTACTTCACCAGTTGGAATATGAAGGTGTATTGAACTCGGAGATCCTATTTAGTATAAATGTGCAAAAAAAATTGAAATCGGATCATCTTAGCCTGAGAAAAGGCAGAACGAGTGTTTTATGGTCTCACTGTCTAACCCTACAGTTTCCTTACTGTGACATCACAGTAAGGGTCAGGAATAACAGGACAGCTGGGCCAAGGGAAGACTGAGGGAAGAAAAACCTCATTCATTATATTATAATAGTGATTTTGTAATGATAGAACGCTGGCTCCGTATGGGTGAAGTATTCCTGTCATGTGTATGCCTACACTGTTAAATACACCTGTTGGTATCTTGATCACTATTAAATTCAAATACATTTGGAAAAAAAATATTCTTGGCTCAATATCAAGATTGTTGATTAGTTATTTTATTTATTGATTATTATTATTATTATTATTATTATTATTATTATTATTATTATTATTTTAATGTTTTTATTAATCGCTATAAAGAGTTCTAATTTATTTGATCTCTTTATTTTAAATTGTTTTAGTTTTACAGTCTCTAGTGTTTTCTCTCTGATGATGGCGTTTCTTCAGCGCAGTTTCCTTCCTGTTTTTAATGAATTTCTTATTTTGGGGTATGGATGGGTGGGAGGGGGAATGTTTTTGCATGTATGCATATCTCTGGGTGGGGGGTGGGGTGGGGGAGGGGTTGTATTAAGCACTTTGTGTTACATTTGATTGTATGAAAAGTGCTATGCAAATAAAGTTTGATTGATTGATGCGTAAAAATACATTCAGCTGATCGTTATCTGATTTCTAAAATATCAATATCGGCTTCAGCATCAAATCTCCTCTATAATCTGAGCTATGATGTAGATTTATGGCTGCCATCTTGATTAAATTATCATTCATGTGTGTTAAACATAATGACACGTGCCCACCGCTGCAAATCAATCCAGAAATCCTAGCCTCAGTGCTTACAGTGCTAATACCAGGTTCACTCAGTCACTCTGCATGTGAGCAAGTAAGTACATTTTTTATTTATATAGCACACCGTTAAAAAGTGCTTTACATGGTACACACACAGGCCTATTTAAAGGAATATTTACATTAACAACAACACAAAACCAATTACAATATATCGGAAAATTACAATATAAAACAGTGAAGTAGGAGACAAAATAATCAAAGCACAGGAATATACAGACAAAGCAGAACAATCCTCAACATGCAAATCAAATTAAAAACAAACAAATGTCTAGAATCTATAAAAAGACGTATTTGCTTATATAAATAGGTTTTAAGGAGCTTTTTGGAACAGTCGAGCGATTGTGTGATCGTGAGCAAGATGCTGACGAGCTGCTGAATATAACGCTGTGGATTTACATTCAACTCAGACATTTAATCCAAAAGATGCTGCAAGGTGTAGAATCGGCTAGAATATGGGATGATGGTGGATAGATTAGCCCTGCATTCCAAATCCCATACTCTTTCTTTTTACTACACTACATACTAAAGTACAGAAGAGTTCTAGGGCCACAGGAGAGAGAAGAAAAAAGTCAGATATGGAAGATTTGTTTTCATTATGTTGTGAAATGTCAAGAATAAAGATGAATACTCCAAAATGCTATTGGAGTTAATGGGGCATTTATGTATTTTCAGCATACTACAATTGACGTGCATGTATTGGGACGTCCTAAATCTTTTTCTGGCACACAAAATAGTAGGGAATTATGGGTATTGGAATGCAGTGTATGTCAGAGCTTCCCCCCCCATCCCCCTCCCCTCACATGACTGGCCAATCGAAACACACTGCATTGTTGTTTATGGTGAACTGAATGCATTGTTGTAAATCGTATAGAATATGTGACTTGCTTTCTGAAGCTATGTAGAATCCTATGATACCAAACATTGTATATATCTTGAAGTGTTCAGGATGTACCCATAAAAAATCTTTAAAAAAAAGCAACTTTTCTCATAATTTCTCCCTAAAATTGCATTGGGATTTCCCAGTTTTTATTACTATTTCCTACTCAACTCTATCTGTATGGACTTTCTGTAAAGGTCTTTCCCCTCTCAAATTCCAGTACAATTTCTTATTTTTAGCATGACCCAGTTTTGAGATGGGATTGCTATATTTGGCAAATAAGCTTTGAAATCAACTCAAAAGTTATGTAATGAAAATAAATTGTTAGCAGCTTTACTCGAGTGTGTCCAGTGTTTGGAGGATTGTGGATTTTAGTGGACGGTCCAAAACGGGATTAGAATCAAATGGAAAGACTTGGACAATGGACCGTAATGCACTAACTACTAAATGCATTCTGTGGTGAAACGGTTTGGTCATTTAGGATAGAATTGTTTGGATTTTAAAGCTTAAAGGTGCAGTGTGTAATATGACATCATCAAGTAAGTTCTAGAAAGTTCTAGAATGCAACACTCCCTGGGTAACCCCAACCCTTTCAAATAATAACAGAAGCTACAGTGGCCTTCAAGGACAAGAACAATTCTAAATGTTAAACAATGCACCTGATGACATTCCAACTATGACACTTTCAAGATGGCGGCACATAGGGCTGGGCGATATGACGATATCATATCGTGGACGATATGAAAGTGTCTACCGGGAGAGATTTGGCCATACTGTTTATATCGCGGAGAAAAAAAGTTCATGTGGCGGGAGCATAGATGGAGCGGGAGGCAGCTGTCCCTCCGAGTCCCTACAGTTACACTGCAGTTACACCGCCGCGCCACATGGGGGCTCTGCAGCAGAGTTCTGGGCTGCAATACAGCTTCTCTACCCGCAACAGAAGAAGCCTCATCTGTTGCTCTAGCTGTCTGGTCTAGTTTCGGTGCGCCGTCACTAAAGTTAACAAACCAACTCTGTGTCACGGTGGCAGAGCAGCTTTTAACGGTCAAAAATGTCATCGGGCAAAGGAAACTTGCTTGCTGCTTCAGCGTGCTGTTGCCGTGACGCAGAGTTGGCTTGTTTTAAGCCGCAAACTACATGGGTTAGCTCTCGTGAGCTAGCTGGCTAATAATGACATCTTTAGCCTACTCGGGGCTTCACCCCCGTGCTGTTATTGTTGGAGACAGCCAGCAAGGCTGGTTTTATGTAATTTTAAAACATGTCAAACTTGAAAATATTATTTATGTTGAAGCTGGAGTTAAAGTATTACCAGACATTTGCTCATTAGTTAATTGACAGCTTTTTTAAATGAAGATGAGCGAATACTGCAGGAAAATTCAAGTCTTTCATTATTTTGATATAGGCTACTATCAATTAGGGCTGGCCCGAATTATTCGAATATTCGAATACTCGTTCGGAAAATTAGTATTCGGAGCTTAAATTAGTATTCGGAGCTTCGTTTTTTTTTTTTTAATTGAGAAAATGTAATGAATGGTGTGCTTGTTGTTGTAACTGGGCGACTTGATTGTCCAGTAGGTCTCGCATTATACAATGGTGCCATCTACTGGATCCATTTGGAACGGCAGAACCACCTTTGAACTTTGACCTAGTTGGCTGCTGAACTTTTCAAAGCCGGTGATACACCAGCTGTATGCTACGTGACGTTACCAGAGCAAGAGATGCAAACTATAAGCGACACCAAGCAGAGAAGCGAGAGAGGTGGAGGAAGAATAGATAACTTGTTTTCATTAACTTTATAACACAACATTAGCGGGATCTCGGGAGGAAAAGTAATGCTTAGCTAAATGCTAACCTTAGCTTAGCTGTATGTTTACGTACAGCACCGCACCCATAAGCTGTGACTGGCTTGCTGCAGAGCGTGAACGTCTTGGCAATACCCGGTCAATATAATGGATATAATATGGACACATAAGACAATCAATAATTCGGTACTTGTTATGGATTTATTGTATAAATTCCCTGAAAACAAAGATGCACATTCCAGGATTAATTGAAAAGCTCCCGTTACGTAAGAGAGGACAGCTGATTTGGACAGCTGTTCGCGTCCACGGGGAAAAGGTAAGGAACTCCAACTTACTTAGGCCTATTAATTAACGTTCAAAAGCTATTAAATCTTCAACAAAATAATATGCAGATATTGTCAAAATCGGTTCCAGGGAGTATAGGGATTATTAACGTTTTTTTTTTTTTTTTTTTTTTTTTTTTTTTTTTTTATTAATGTTGTTTTTGATGGTGTTTTTCTGGACCGAATATCCGGATATTCGCTCGGAAAAACCAACGAATATTCGGAGCCTGAAAAATGGTATTCGGGCCAGCCCTACTATCAATTGGAAAATGTAGGCTATTTGGTTGATGCTGTCATTTTTATTTTGTGCTGACTGACTAAAGCCAGACTGGTGTGGTATTTTGCACCAGTTTCTCTTTTGTATGGAAATTTAAGTTCCAAGCAAAAGATGAAAATAATCTAATGTGATTAAAGTTCAGTACGGTTATTGTAATCCATTGAATTTTAAGGAAAAATACTATATCGTGATATATATCCATATCGTGATATAAAATTACCTATATCGTGATATGAGATTTGGTCCATATCGCCCAGCCCTTGCGGCACTAGGCCTTGGTCCAAAATATGCAGAAATATGGGCATATATGAGACCCTTTCTCAGGAAAAAAAGTAATAATTAAAAAAAAAAAATTCAGCTATTATGCACTAAATTAAATGTACTTATAGATATTATAATTACATTCTACAAAATCTGCTAGGAAATAAAACCCAAAACTCTACACACTGCAGGTTTAAATCTATTATTATTATGAACACAATAATCTGCCTGATATTCAAACAAATATAGAATAAATTGTGTCTCTGGAGGTGCTGTTGTGAAGTCATCACACTTTGCCCACTAAGTAGCAGATTGTGAGGAGATGTTCACTGATTTGATCAAAAAGTGATTTTGAAAACAAGCGTTCCCCAGAATTTCTGACTCAACCTCTGAAATGTGTCTTTCCCTATCATTCCTCTCAAGGTGATTCTGTTTAATCAGGGTTTTTCCTAGCTCATTATGGGCCTTTGGGGGGTGAGAACACGGAACAACTTTTTTGGGGTCGCGAATGCAACAATAAAGGTGCAAAGTTTGTGAATGTTAAGAGCGGTGTGGTTGAGAAAGGAGAGTTTCAATGATCGTTTTATTAGGATTATTTTGTTTTCATGATGGAGGGAAATATATCAATTTAAATGCAATGCATCCTCCAGCCCTACAAGAAGGATGCCTTGTATTGGGCTCAACTAGAAACACATTTGGAGAGGTTTTAAGTTGCTAAATATATTCTCAATTTTTGTCATTTTGGCGCAGGTGATTTTCCTTTGGGGGAGGCATAAAACCACTTTGGGGGGCGCCAAATATTTCTCTATGCAGGAAAAACCCTGAGGACTCAGATTATATTATGCTCTTGTTCACTGGAGTACTTTTTTTACATGAAGAGGTGAAACATGGTCTGAAGAAATTGAAATCGGGCACCGATGGTTTCAATGTTGTTAGATTAGGTTAGGCCCAGCCTGACTGCTTTTAAGTCAAAGCTAAAAATAATCTTTTTATATTGCCTTTTCCAACCTGTAATTTAGCTTTTTCAATCGTTTTTTTAATCAGCTGTATACCTTTGTTGGTCCATTGATGTTTTATAGGGAAGCACTTAAAGTTGCTTTTGGTTACGAAATGTGCTTTTCAAATAGTTATTGTAGTAATAGTAAAAGTAATTGCCTAGGTTGATTCTGATAAATGATGTTTAAAAATTAGGCAAAGATTTGGGCCCATATCACTGGTCGGTCAGATCAATCTCTTCAGATTGATTTGCGGCGGTGGACACGTGTCATTATGTTTAACGCACATGAATGATAATTGAATCAAGATGGCAGCCATAAATCTACATCATAGCTCAGATTATAGAGGAGATTTGATGCTGAAGCCGATACTGATCATCATCATCATCATCTTCAACCGCTTATCCGAAATCGGGTCGCGGGGGCAGCAGCTTGAGCAGGGAACCCCAAACTTCTCTTTCCCGGGCCACCTCAACCAGCTCTGACTGGGGGATCCCGAGGCGTTCCCAGGCCAGCGATATTGATATTTTAGAAATCAGATAATGATCAGCTGAATGTATTTTTACTCATCAATCAATCAAACGTACATTTTAACTCTTCATGAATATATTATTCTTGCCTCAAGCGCTGCTGCATCTATGGCAACTCAAAATCTAACATTAGCACTGGCATAAGTGGAAGTTTCATTTGTTAAAGGGTTCAAACTATGGAATGCATGTGATACTGAATTAAAGCTGGTGTAAGTGATTTATGATTGGTCAAAGTTAACATGAGCTGTACACTGACTTTGACCAATCAGAGTGAGGCTCCGATTCTCTGTTCTTATTGGCTGTTGGGACTGTCCATTCACTTTGGCACGACTTTGTTGGTGTAGAGCGTGTCAGGGAGGGACCATAGGGGAGGGGCCAAAGAGAACAAGTGGAGCGGTTGAGGTATTTGGATTCGAATCTCTATCCCAACTGCCATTTTATCCCCAAATCCTCCACCCCAGCTTTAAAAGACATATTTTTAACACTATTATTTTTTTGGCCAATTCATATTACAGTTAAGAAAAGTTAATGCACTTTGTAGCAAGCATTAACATTATAACTATATTTAAGAGATCAAAACAGTTAAGTAATTCTTTTAATATATTTTTTACATAAATAAATATCCATACCAGTCAGTCCTACTATAAACATGAATTTGAACTTACCATTTTAAGACAATGTTCAAAAATGCCCTCGTAAATACATTATTTATCCTTATTTTGCCCCCTTAGCCAAAAAAGGAAATATGTGTAAAGGGAGCACAGATAGGCACTTCCAACCTGATACTTTAGACTTCATAGTTTTCTGTATTTCCACTGGGGGAAGCTATAGAGAAAAGAGTGTGTTGTTTATGGGTCAATACAGTTCGACCCACGACCGGTGGAGCAGCCATATTGAAGTGTGAAATTGATATTTTTGTGGCAGAGCTGCTGAATGTCTGTTCCCTTCATATAGTGTAGATTCGTAGCATTTATTGTTTGCTTGGAGTTTGCATTGAAATTCAAGGCCTCTGGAAACCTGGTCTCAATTTGTAAACATTTATATTTCAATAATAGGTGTCTCAGTAAGCTTTTTAAAAAATCTGATTTGAAAATGAATGCTTATAAAACTTCAGCTTACTTACTGTATGGACTGTTTGACAGGACTGTGTGGGCGTTGTCTTAACAACCGGTCTCCATGGCATCAAGTGATTGTTTTATAGAACGTTCGGGCAGAAGACTGCTGTGATTGGCTCAAAATACTTATTGTGTCATGAGAATCAGAGCATAGCCCATAGCCTCTTCTAAACTGAATTCCTGTTAAGTTTATCTAATGAATGATATCTTTCATTTGGATTGATAGACATGCCTATAACTCTTTTCAGATGCTTTACTATCATGAAACTAACTCCCCACATTACATAGATAGATAGATAGATAGATAGATAGATAGATAGATAGATAGATAGATAGATAGATAGATATAGACAGTTTTACTATCATGCAACTAACTCCTTAAATATAGTTAGAAATATTTTGTGGGTTTGGGTTTACAGTTAGAGGTACTTTAAGGACCACATGATTAACTTAAGTTTACATTTAGTGTCTTCCGAACTAGTGGTCGTTAATTTCAAAGCAGTGCTGCGAGCCGTAGAGAATGTAAATATAAATTGTCACCACAGGCCTCCATAGCAGCTTAAGTGCTACAACCCAAACAATTCCTCCAAATTATATGCACTCATTAAACCATTCAGTGCCCCGCTGTGCCCTGTATCCAAACTTTTGTTATAGTCCTTAATTAATTCAAATAAGTTTTTTCATTTTTAATTTGTCCCCTGTCTGTTTAAACACAATGTTAGTTATATATGAAATCGTATGAAACCAAACCCAGTATACAGAGACTGTTTTAAAGTTTAAAAACTTCTCTCATACACTATTCAGTTTCAGAGCATTTGTTTACATTCACAGAGCCTGCAGTTACTTTACAAAACATATTTTCTCTACATGTAATTCTTAGTATTGAATAATTCTATCATCATAAATCAAGTCTAAATTATTTTGAGGAACCTGGAACCAAATATAAGACTAGAATATGTTTGCAAGGCAAGGCAAGTTTATTTATATAGCACAATTCAGACACAAGGCCCATTCAAAGTGCTTTACAGGGGCAAGATTAAAATACACAATACACATTAGAAAAGCGAATGAATAAAACATTTAAAAGCGAACGTTTGTAAACCAAACTGTGGGCCCTGCTGCTGTAAACAACAACAGTGAAACAGTAACTTTACAGGAAGCTTTCTTACTTCAAACAGTGTTCCAGGGTTCCAATTTACCCAAGAGAGAAGTTATGAGAATATACCTTAGAAAATGTTCACTTCTCTGACACACACAAAGTTACATAGTACGCCTTTAATGGTGGTGAGCTCTGAGCACTACATTATTTACTTTAACTGTAAGTAGTGCATTAATTTACCGTTGCTACAACTCTTCAGCGACCATGTGTGAAGAGTGAACTCTTGTGACCTCTCTGTATGAAACCCACTTGGGTTTATTTACTAGTGTTGGCTCTTAAGATCTCAAGGAGAGTTGAAAATATGTAGCTTGAAACTGGTCGGTCCTAAATGTGTTTGAAAATTATGTTAAACTTTTAAAAGTTCCACAAAGGCAAATCAAACTGATTGATAAACACATTGTTAAGTTACTTTATTAGTAAATGTATTGGGAAGTAGTATTTCTGCATATCCCCTCTCAAGTTACCACACTCCAGAGGGGGTCAGAGCACAGGGTCAGCCATAGGTCAGCGCCCCTGGAGCAGTTTGGGGTTAAATGTCTTGCTCAAGGACACAATAGTATTGATTGTGGGCACCGTAGCAGCCACCACTAGTTTTGCTACTAACACCCTCCTGTCCAGATACCCCATGGTTACTGTTAGGAACCAGAGACCTCATGGTTACTGGGAGGAACCAGAGACCTCATGGTTACTGGGAGGAACCAGAGACCTCATGGTTACTGGGAGGAGGAAAGAGATATGGTTACTGGGAGGAGGAACCAGAGACCTCATGGTTACTGGGAGGAGGAACCAGAGACCTCATGGTTACTGGGAGGAGGAACCAGAGACCTCATGGTTACTGGGAGGAGGAACCAGAGACCTCATGGTTACTGATTGCTTCATTGGATTATCAATCAATCAATCAATCAATCAATCAATCGTTTAGTCCAGATGTGTCCAACCAGGTGTTGTCAGGCAGGGAGATGCAGAAGAGCGTTTTTAGAGACACTTTGGATTGTTGCCCGTTTTCACACTCGGTGCACCTCACACCTGAACCTTCGCTGTAGAAACTGCATGTGCTCTCAATCTGGGGTCTTTTCTCCACGGGGCCAGAGTCGGTCTGATTTAGCTGTTAACTCCTCGAGTGTGTGTGTGTGTGTGTGTGTGTGTGTGTGTGTGTGTGTGTGTGTGTGTGTCAGTGTGTGTGTGTGTGTGTCAGTGTGTGTGTGTGTGCCATCAAATAATATAGACATCTTCCTTTTCCAATAACATATATGTTGTCTCTTCGACTGTCTATTGATATTTGTCTGAAAATTACAAAGAGAATGCGCTAATAGTTAATTTGCCGTACGTACATACATACCTGTTCACAGAGCCTAGGCTGTGTATCAACACTGGATTTTTTCTGATTAGACATACATTTAATGGTTCCATGGTTTTTTTGTTACTGTCTGCAAATAGAAGCAGCTGATGATGAATCGCTTGCACCGAGCATCTCAGCAGGTGAGGGATAAAAGATTTGGGCCTTTTAGTGAGGCCTAGCGCACACACACACACACAAACACACACACACTCTACACCTGAATGGAGCTGTTTTCTGTTGTCACCCTGCAATGATTTTAACATGGGTGATTAAGTGATTCCGGTGTGTGTGTGTGTGTGTGTGTGTGTGTGTGTGTGTGTGTGTGTGTGTGTGTGTGTGTGTGTTGGGTCTGAAGGTGGCAGTGCTGTTTGGGATGTGATGGCCATGTGGTAGGATAGGGAACAAGTAAGTTAGTATGTTTTTTTTTTGTTTCTTTTTTTCAAATTCTACAATAAGGTTAAAAGTGACGTCATGATTTAAATCTAATGACAGCCTGTGTGTGTGAAAGGGGAGATTTAGCGTGATTTGTTAAAAAATAAAAACCCATTCTTCCTCTCCTTTCTTCCCTTCTTTTTGCTGCGGCCATGTTTGTGAAAACCGACAGAACAGAACGAGAGAGAGATTTTGTTCTCTCTCTTTCTCTTCCCCTCCCCCTCTTTCTCTTTCTCTCCCTCTTTTTTCTCTCCGTTTCCATCACGCTTCACCCCTCCCTCCCTCCCTCTCTCTGTCTCTCTGTCTCTCTCTCTCTCACGTTGCTCTCTGCCAGTGTTGCCAGATCTGCTGAAAGAAACAAGTAACCAGGCCTATAAAAACAATGACAAAATACTCCTTCATTCCCACTGCCATGAACATATAAAATAAAAGGTCATTATCACACACATAAACACTATTCCACTATGAACACATACTACATTTTTATCCTGTGTAAATTATTTTTTATTAGGTATATAATTCAGTTTTTTAGTAACACATGTTGTATGTTGATTGTCCGAGTTTATTTTGGATTGTATGTTGAGCCACGTCTAAAGACCATTTTCTGAATCTAAAATACAAGACCCAAAGAAGCAACCTCGATTAAATGATAGATGGATGGATGGATGGATAGATAGATAGATAGATGGATAGATAGATAGATAGATAGATCCTGGACCATTTCTTTAACAATTGCAAAAAGTGTTATGTGTTATTAACGTTATACACACACACATATTTATAAATTTTGGCCCATAATCTTCCAGGTTACACATATATCCTTCAATAAAGTCAATCTTGCGACAAGTAACCAAAATAGTGTAAGCGACTTTACTAAGGGTGTAAATAGTCGACGGTTTGATGGTATTAGCCTGATTCGACTGATAATCTCACAGTTGAATAGTCTCAAATTGTGTTTATGAAACAAGGATAATTATATTCTGGATATGGGGTGCTGAATGTCACATTTCATATGCAATAGATTGGTTTCTCCCCTAATTAAATCATGATGATAGATCGCCTATTGTGGTATGAATGTCAGCCTAATACAGCCTACTGTTGATACCATCTTTGAAAATAACTAACTAGGTCTAGACAAAGACAAACTGTAATTTAAATTGGGTGTTCGACCCTTTCTGTCTGTCGTGGGAAAATTGGTTGTCAATGTCACAAATGAGAATATAGATGGATCAATAAGCAGAACAAAACATGATTATTTGACTATAGGCAATATTCGACCAATCATATTGGACTATGTAAATTCTTAGTCCGGGTCACCCCCCTAGACTTTACAAAAAAAACAAGCCCAAAATCGCTTGTAAATAGCAGACTTGGCAACACTGCTCTCTGCCCTGTCTCTCTCTCTCTCTTTCTCTCTTTCCTTTTTTTCTCTCTTTCTCTTGCTTCTCTCCCTTTTACATCCTCCCCTCCCCCACTGCTGCACACACACACACACACACACACAGACTCCCTCACACACACACGGACACACACACACACAGACTCCCTCACACACACACGGACACACACATTTTCACTCACCCTCCCTCACTCGCTCACCCCCTCCCATCGTGTTCCCTTTATCTCCTCCCCTCCCTCCCGTTTCAATCCCTCTTTCATTCCATGCAATCATCTGTTCTCTCTCTCTCTCTCGCTCTCTCTCTCTGCTCTCTCTCTCTCTGCTTCCTCTATTCCGCCCCCATTTTGTCCTCTGTCGTTTCTCTCTCTCTCTCTTTCCTCCATGTTCCCTCTCTCCTGTTGTTTATCAGCTCCCCCCATGACATTAATCATACAAACTTTATTAAGAAGAATACAGTTTTTTCTATCACAGAATAAACGGTAGAATATAAAATAAAAACCATTTTTTTCTTTTATAGCTTGACAATAAAATATTTAGTACATTGACCTGACCTGCTAAAAATGAATTGCCCTTTGGGATGTATAAAGTTGTCTGATCTGACCATCGTTAAATATATCTAATTTGGTCATGTAACCCTTTTACTTTGCTTTTTACCAGCCACTTATTCCCATAAACCCAAATATACAATCTGCCCAATAGCTGGATGTTAACCCAAACATGGCGTCTGTTTGGTTTTTATTCAACAAGTGGCTCTAAGTTTAAAATGATACAAATGGCATTGTCATCTTCTTGAAGGAATGTATGTAAACTACTATCATGTGAAACACTCGTATTAAATGAGCTGAGTTAGTCTTTCTGCTTGGCCTTTCTTTTTCATTTGAATTATTTTTTTTTTCTAAACCTTTATTTATACAGGTAAATCCCATTGAGACCGGAGACTCTTTTTCAAGGGAGACCTGTTTTCATTTACACAATACCATTCACACACCGATAGAAGGTTAACTATCGACATTCACACGAGGCAAGTTGGGTGAAGTGTCTTGCCCAAGGACACAACAACCATGACCCAAGTGGCAGGGCGGGAATTGAACCGCCAACCCTTTGACCATTGGCCGACCCGCTTTACCACCCAAAAATATAATACTAGAGAGGTGATGAGTAATGCCATGTCCACATATACCCCGTTACCATATGTTTTCATGTGGATAAAAGTCAAAATCAATCTCACGCTCCGGTGGTGTAGTGGGTACAGTGCGTACCATATCAGCTCCGGCCTTTGTTGCAGTGGTTGCGGGTTTGAATCCGACCCGTGAACCTTTACTGCAGGTCATCCTCCCCCCCTCTCTCTCTCTCTTTCTCTTTCTCTCTCTCTCTCCCTCTCCCTCTCCCTCTCCCTCTCTCTCTCTCTCTCTCTCTCTCTCTCTTTCTCTCTCTCTCTCTCTCTCTCTCTCTCTCTGTCTCCCCATTTCAACTCTGTACTGTCCAATATAGCTTGAAAATGCCCAAAAAATAAGCTTAAAAAAAAAAGGCAAAATCACACTTAGAAAGTTACGGTTATAAAAATATCTGTGTTCGGTGGACTTGGCCGAAGACAAGCTATTTCAGGTGCCAAGAAATGGAAGTCCCATTCATGTTATGGTAAATGGTAAATGGACTTGTATAGCGCTATATCTCCGTTTATCACAGACCCAAAGCGCTTTACATTGTTTTTGTACACGTTCACTCAGTCACACACACATTCATACACCGATAGCAGCAGCTACCACGCAGGGTAGGCTTAGCACTAGGGTGCTAAGCTAACTAAGCTAACTATCGGGTGCAATTCGGGGTTCAGTGTCTTGCCCAGGGACACTTCGACATGTGGTGGGGAGTAGAGCTGCAACGATTAATCGAAGAATCGATTATTAATCGATTATGAAAATAATCGCCAACTATTTTGATAATCGATTAATCGTTTTGAGTAATTTTTTAATAAAAAAAATTCCAAATTCTCTGATTTCAGCTTCTCAAATGTGAATATTTTCTGGTTTCTTTAATCCTTTTATGACACTAAACTGAAATATCTGTGCGTTTTGGACATAAAAATACATTTGAGGACGTCAACATGGGCTTAAGAAAACTGATCAACATTTTTCACCAATTTCTGACACTTTACAGACCAAAACACTAATCGATTGATAATCGATTAATCGAGAAAATAATCGACAGATTAATCGATTATCAAAATAATCGTTAGTTGCAGCCCTAGTGGGGAGACGGGGGATCGAACCTCCGACCCTGCACACCAGAAGCGAACACCCTACCCACTTCGCCACTGCCACCCCTATCCAAAGACAATGGTACGTGTAATCTGGCACACAGAAATGAGATGCACAAATCAGAAAAATGTCAGTTCCGATCTGATTTTGATACCAGAGCTTCTTTTTCATGAATATGATTGATTGATTCTTGTAATGCCCACACAGCCAGGCTGGTGGAATTTGTTGCTCCTTGGTACAGGTTCCAACTTACAAAACATATAACACAAATATACATACAGACTTACACACACTACACAATACATAAGGGCCATGGTTAAAGGTGCAGTGTGTAATATGACATCATCAAGAAAGTTCTACAAAGTTCTAGAATGCAACGCTCCCTGGGTAACCCCAACCCTTTCGACTAATAACAGAAGCTACAGTGGCCTTCAAGGACAAGAACAATTCTAAATGTTAAACAATGTACCTGATGACATTCCAACTATGACACTTTCAAGATGGCGGCACTAGGCCTTGGTCCAACATATGCAGAAATATGGACATATATGAGACCCTTTCTAAGGGGAAAAATAATAATTTGAAAAATTTCAGCTATTATGCACTAAATTAAATGTACTTATGGACATTATAATTACTTTCTACAAAATCTGCTAGGAAATAAAACCCAAAATTCTACACACTGCAGGTTTAATCCTCAGAGTTCAGAATGTTTATTGCAGTGGGAATGATACAGTTTTTGAACCGGGTTATTCTAAAGGCAATTGTTCTCATATTGTTGTTGGTCTAGAATGGATTGTAAGAGTCGGGACAGACAGACGTTTCCACCTGGCATCAGGAATTCATCGTTCGCTCAGGTTTCACTTCCCGTTCCCCATTTGATTTGCATCTGTTAGAAACTGTGACGGCTGCCGAACTGCTCTTTCCTTTTCACAGACAGAAAGGAGGTTTGCAGTTTTGGCCAGTGGGTTATGTGGTTTTTTTTTTTTTTTTTTTTTAATTCAAGTTTTTTTATTGAATTTTTTCGCTTTGGTGCATGACGGTACAACGTTACACAGAGACATTTGTTATTACAGTACAAATAAAGTCTTTGCCATAAAAGAAAAAAAAAATATATAAAAATACTTGTAGCTGTAAAATCAAGAGATAGCAAGAGCAGCTCATTCATATTGGAGTGACTTGAATTTTAGGTTTATCTATGCAGAGTTTTTACCTTTTTTATTTGTCCCAAGGTTTATTTTGTGTTTCGGAAGTTTGTTGCATGAACTGCAAAGTAATTCAGATCCTGGGGAAATCTTATTTATTATTATTTTTTTTTTTAACCTTCATTTATACAGGTAAATCCCATTGAGACCGAAGACTCTTTTACAAGGGAGACTTGTTCCCATTCTCACGTTACCATTCACACACACCATTCATACACCGATAGCAGGCTAACTATCAACATTCACACGAGGCAAGGTGGGTGACGTGTCTTGCCCAAGGACACAACACCCATGACACAGGTGGCAGGGTCGGAATCGAACTGCCGACCCTTTGATCATTGGCCGACCCGCTCTACCACCTGAGCCACAGTCGCCCCATTTTAAGGAAGTGGCTTTTTGGATTGTCTGTTGTAAAATGCAGCTGGATATTATCGTATAGATTCCATTCAGTGGAAGCATCTTGTGTTGTTTGGTGCCTGATTGTGCTGTGATTGACAGGAGGTGGGTTTGAGCATAAACACAGAGCACATTAACTGTTTGTGTGAAATAATTTTTTTGGGGGGGGGTTAAAAACAAATCATGCATTTTGGTTCTTCCCCCTCTGTCTGTCTGTATGTCTCTCTCTCTCTCTCTCTCTCTCTCTCTCTCTCTCTCTCTCTCTCTCTCTCTCTCTCTCTCTCTCTCTCTCTCTCTCTCTCTCTCTCTCTCTCTCTCTCTCTCTCTCTCTCTCTCTCTCTCTCTCTCTCTCTCTCTCTCTCTCTCTCTCCCATCAAACACTTGCATCCAAGTCCATACACTTGCATTTTGGTTCTTCACAAACTGATTCAGACGAGATTAAACGATATGTGTGAAAGAACCAAACAATGGATCATTCTCACATCTGGTGTGAATCAAGGAAATAGACTAGAAACAGGTTCTCTCTCTCTCTCTCCCACTCTCTCTCTCTCGCTCTCGCTCTCTCTCTCTCATATGATGGGCCACTGATTGACACCCTCCAGGATCAAGTGCAAATGAAAAACGACCTGCCGTAGCTGCAAATATATCTGTTGCGCACTGGATTGTGGGTCAGAATCGCCCAAATAGGATGCGGTTTTCAACACCAAAAATCTTGGCCGGATCTAGTAGACATCCGGGGGTTTTTAAGCATACTAAATCTGGCCACAAGAATTGGGACACATCCTAAATCTTTTTTCTACCATATTAAATTGTAGATAGTATAGGGGTTGGAATGCAGGGTTAGTTCCTCAACTGCTCTTCAATTCAGTCAGAATTTCCAAAACTACAGAAAGAAACTACAGGAAGTAGATGGTCTTCCTTTCATCCCATAATGCATTGCGGTGCTAACTATGACAGTTTGTTATGCTGGGCTTTCTGCAGTTGGGTCGGTTCAATTCGGATGGATGGATGGTTAGGTGGATAGATAGATGGATTGATAGATTGATGGATGGATGGATGGATGGATGAATGGATATATGGAAAGATAGATGGTTGGACGGATAGATAGATGGATAGATGGCTGGATCGATGGATAGATAGATAGATGGGTAGATAGATAGATAGATAGATAGATAGTAGATAGATAGATAGATAGATAGATAGATAGTACATTTGGAAGTGTACCGAGACCTCCTTTTCAACAAGGTCTTGTTTCGCTTGTTTGGTCCGCTTTTGGTGCCAAGTACGTTTCCTGTGTTCTCACCTGCGTTCTCACAAACATTGCAGGTGTGAAAGGGCCCTTAGAGAGGCACAAGACCTTTTTTATTGCCTTCCTCAACTCTCAATCCATCTTTCTTCCCTCCATCCATCTTCCATTTCTTGTTCTTCTTTTACCGCATTCTGCTCCACTCTTCCCATCCCCCTCTGCCTTTCTCTCTCTCCGTTTCTCTCTCTCTGTCTCTCCACCCCTCCCCTCTCTTTCCCTTCAGTATTATTTCCTCCCTCCCTCCCTCCCTCCCTCCCTCCCTCCCTCCCTCCCTCCCTCCCTCCCTCGCTCTCGCTCTCTCCATTTTGTCTTGCACTCTTTTCCAATTCGCTCAACTCCTTGTCAGTCACCCTCTGTCTCTCTATCTCTGTCTGTCTGTCTGTCTCTCTCTTTTCTCTCTCTCTCTCTCTCTCTCTCTCTCTGTATGCTCTCTCTCTCTGTCTGTATCTCTCTCTCTCTCTCTCTCTCTCTCTCAATCTCCCATCAATCACTTGCATCCAAGTCTGCGCACGAAACAATCTTCCAACACTTTTTCGGTATTCATAAAAAGCCTTTCTTGATAAATGAGGAAGTGAGAGATACTAAATAGAAAACAGAAAAAAAGGGATGGATGGATGGAGTGGCTAGAATAGACAGATAAAGAGTGAGTAATGGAAGAAAAGAGGGCAAGTAGTGAGACTGGAGTTGGATGTACACTTTCAGACGGATTTGATGTTGATTTTGATTTCTTATTGTTGTGACTTAGAGGCGACTATCAATGAGCATTAGCGGCACACACAAGCTGTTTAGTTATTAAGGTTAGACAAAATATATCATAAATCAGACAGTGAACAACATATGAACAAATCCTTCTGTAATAACCTTCAGAATAGTGCTGAGAATGATTATGGAAAGTTTAGTTGATGTAAGTGCTTTTAGAAGTTGAGATTCTTGGTTTACAGTATTGAAAAAAAAAAACTAATGTTGAGATAATGTCCGTTAAAGATGGTTGTATAGGAGAAATATACAGACGCAAACAGACAAGGTTTAGTCAAATAAACACCTGAATGTACATTTTGATTTATACTATGAAGGAAAACGTGTTACAGAAGCAAAATAGACTCAAATCTAGCCAGACAATTGACCAATACTTGAAAAAAACAATGTTTTATTCTCGCCTTAAACCCAACACAAGATACATGCTCATTTGTCAGTAGGAATATTTGTTTGTTTTCTTTGCCGTGAGCACTAGACTAGCGTCACTACACACACACACACACACACACACACACACACACACACACACACACACACACACACACGGAGAGAGAGAGAGACAGTAACAGAGAGAGAAACAGGAAGACAAAAAGAGAAACAGAGCGAGAGAGAGAGAAACAAACAGAGTGAGAGAGAGGCAGTAGCAGAGGGAGAGAGAGGGAGCGAGAGAGACATACAGAAAGAGAGAGAGACAAACACAGAAAGAGAGTCAGAAACAGAGAGAAACCGAGAGAGAGAGAGAGAGAGAGAGAGAGAAAGACAGAGAGAGAGGGGGGAGGGAGAGAGAGACACACACAGAAAGAGACAGAAACCGAGAGAGAGGGGGAGGGACAGAGAGAAAGAGAGGGAGAGTGAGAGAGGGGGAGGGAGAGAGCGAGAAACACAGCTAGAGAGAGAGAGAGAGAGAGAGAGATAGTCCCGCCTCTCCCTATAAATACCAGGCTCGCATAGCGCCTGCTCTCACTCTGAAGGATGAGGTCCTTAAAGCACCTGAAACCGCACAGCAGGCGCAGCGCGGTGAGTTCTCTTGACTCTCAACTCCACTACCAACTCTTTGCTGTGTTAACTTTAGCATCATACAGGGAACACAGCCTAAACAGCTATGCTAAGCTAACTACAGATGTGTTTCTACCCTTCCCTAGGCATTTGTATTTTGCACTTTTAGGGCTCTGTTGGTATATTGTGGTCTGGTCTCAACATGTATTTTATTTTCTGTAATCTTGGCTGGATTGTAAACAAGAGCTAGCCCTCAATTGTGCCTCCTAGACCTAAATAAAGGATCTATTGATTGATTTTTTTAAAAAGTTGTCTTACTCAGTAAGGTTTGACTGTTTGGCGTTAACGTTGTAGATTTGTCCCATGATTCAACTCTTCTGAGTGTTCTACCGTTCCATTATGTCTAGGTTTCATTTTGTCATTCTCTGTCTCCTTGTGTCTCATGGTTGCTCACTGCCTCTCTCTCCCTCCCTCCCTCTCTTTCTCTCTCTCATTCCCTCCCGCTCTCCCTCCCTCTCTCTCTCTCTTCCTCCCTCCCTCCTCTCTCTCTCTCTCTCTCTCTCTCTCTCTCTCTCTCATTGGCTCCCTCCCTCTCCCTCCTCCCTCTCTCTCTTTCCCTCTCACTCCCTCCCTCCCTCTCTCACTCACTCCCTCCCTCCCTCCTGCTCTCTCTCCCTCCCCTCTCTGTCACTCTACCCCTCCCTCTCTCCCTCCTTCCCTCTCTCCCCCTCTCTCTCCCTCCCTCTCTCCCTCCCTCCCTCTCTTTCTCCCCTGCTCCCTCCCTCCCTCCCTCTCTCTCTCTGTGTCTACATATCTTTCTTTCTCTTCCTTGCTCTTGCTCTCACACACACACACACACACAGTGCTGCCTCACACTCACTCTTTCACTCAGCTCTCTCTCCCTCCCCTCCCCTTTTATTTTCCTTATCTCTCCTTCACTCTCCTTCTACCTTTCCATTTTTTCTCTCCATTTCTTAATCTTGTTCTGTGTTTTTTTTTTTAAACTTCCTTCCTTCCCTCCTAGTCTTGAATGTGTGTGTGTGTGTGTGTGTTTGTGTGTAGATCAGTAGGCCATCTAATCCCTCACAACACACACACACACACACACACACACACACACACACACACACACACACACACACACACACACACAATACATGGTTACCACGCTGGATTAGTATGCTGTCTTTCATAGTTCCTGTGTCTCAGAATCTCGGTCAATGCATCTAAAGGTTTCAGACTTGATTCAGGTCATTTCCTTGTACCACATCCAGTGAATGTGAGTGAGTGACTGAGTGAGTGACTGAGTGTGTGTGTGTGTGTGTGTGTGTGTGTGTGTGTGTGTGTGTGTGTGTGTGTGTGTGTGTGTGTGTGTGTGTGTGTGTGTGTGTGAGAGTGAATGAATGTGAGTGTGTGAGTGAGTGAGTGAGTGTGTGTGTGTGTGTCCTTAGTGTAGCAAGGAGCCATTTGGGGTGGTCAAACTTGAAGGAGGAAGACCCAGGACTAGGTGTAGAGATTGGGTTAGTTCTCGAACACATACATCTTCGGAAAAAATGAAGAGACCACTCCAAATGTTCAGTGTCTCTTGTTTTACCCTTTAGAGGCATATGTTTGAGTAAAATGCACTTGAAATGATCAATGATAACATTTTGGTTTTATAATATAAACTACTGACAACATTTCTACCAAATTCACAATAAAAATAGTGTCATTTAGAGCATTTTCAATAAGTAATGGAGAGATACAGATTGAAGAAATATCCAGACTGGACAATACAGAGGAGCTTGGGTTAGGGTTATATCTGAGTTGGGAAAGGGACGTTTGGGGTCCCCTGCTTGATCTGATGTATCCCCTCCAATCAATAAGCAATGGGTGACTTTTGTTCTGCCCATATAAGATTAAAGTGACTGTGTGTGACTGAATAGAACCTGGATCCCTGTAAAGTTGACCAGTTTTAAAAACGTTGCTGAAGACTTTTTTTTGCATTGGCCTTTAACAAAAGTTGAGACTTTGACACTCCTCCCTTTTGTTTCTATAGAAATAATTTTGACTTTGACTTTTAAACCTGGACCCTGACTCGCATCCCAATTTCCAAGACTCGTGATTTGTTTGGACTTGTGCATTCTCACAGACGATGACCAACAGCTTAAATATTTTTTTTAGACTATTATTATTTTTCATTTTCATTTTCCTTTTATTTATTCTCGAAAGATCAATTGAGGGTTACCCTCTTTTACAATGACGTCGAGACACATTACAGATACACAATATACAATGACAATACACAACAAGCTTACAAAGAGACAACAACAATTACAACATTCAGATCAATTGAATAAAGCAGAACAATAGCCTAATTAAAACAGTTACAAGTGGAGTGGGTCTGATTCAAAATAATAACTTTAAATTCGTTAACAGTTATTAGATAGTACAGAGTTGAAATGGGGAGACAGACAGAGAGAGAGAGAGAGAAGGGGGATGACCTGCAGTAAAGGTCCAGTCGGATTTGAACCCGCGACCACTGCAACGAAGGCCAGAGCCAATATGGTACACGCTCTATCTACTACGCCACCGGAGCGCCCTGGCAACAGTTTAATTTACACCAATATATCCCTGAAGAGACCATTTGGTTGCAGTTTGTAATCTGTGTATTGACAAATGTGGGTTGTTTTGAAGTCCTCATGTTTAAAGATAATTGTTTGGGCATTTTAAAGTTTTATTAGTCAGTACAGAGTTGAAATGGGGAGACAGAGAGAGGGGGGATGACCTGCAGTAAAGGTCCACGGGTCGGATTCGAACCCGCGACCACTGCAACGAAGGCCGGAGCCAATATGGTACACGCTCTATCCACTACGCCACCGGAGCGCCCCTGAAGTCCTCTTATTTAAGAGATGCTGTCTTTTTTCGATCTGTTTTTTTATCTTCAACAACCCAAGTTTGATTTGAGAATTTGTCTGGAACAACAAAACAGACCTTTAGCTGAACTCTAGATGATATTTTCTTCATTTCTCCCCGTGATGCCAGACGGTAGAATGAATCATAACTAACTGAGTTTTACTGACTGAGTGTATCTCTGCAGTTAGAGATATATTCCTTAATTGCTTCCCTGGTCATCAGGTCGGCTTCTTGTACCAGTCATTGATTTGGGATGTTTGTGTCTAGAGGAAAAAATGTTCTGTGTGTGTGTGTGTGTGTGTGTGTGTGTGTGTGTGTGTGTGTGTGTGTGTGTGTGTGTGTGTGTGTGTGTGTGTGTGTGTGTGTGTGTGTGTGTGTGTGTGTGTGTGTGTGTGTGTGTGTGTGTGTGTGTGTGTGTGTGTGTGTGTGTGTGTGTGTGTGTGTGTGTGTGTGTGTGTGTGTGTGTGTGTGTGTGTCTTAATGATGCAAAAAAGGATAATGTTGTCTTTCTGATTGTTTTTTTTTTTTACATTTTCCAACCCAAGTTTATTCATAAATCACAATAGCGAAAATAAAATCACTTCTCCACGATACCTGGCAGTAGAAGGAATTATAAACCAATTTTGCTTAGTACATTTAAGACACACCGTATATTTGTTAATCGCCTCCCTGCAGTTCTAATGTATTCTCTCTGTTATGTGTCTGTCTCTCTCTGTCTCTCTCTCCCTCTCTCTCTGTTATGCGTCTGTCTACCTCTCTCTCCCTCTCTCTCTCTCTCTCTCTCTCTGTCTCTCTCCCTCTCTCTCTGTTATGTGTCGGTCTACCTCTTACTGCTATTTATAGTATTTGTTAAATGACTTTTTTTTTTATTGTGAGACTGGGAACTTGGAACTAAATCCACCCATCTTGAGATGGATGGATGGATAGAGATAGATAGATGGATAGATAGATAGATAGATAGATAGATAGATAGATAGATAGATAGATAGATAGATAGATAGATAGATAGATAGATAGATTGACAGATGGATTGATAGATAGATGGATGGATAACTGGATGGATGGATGGATAGATCGATGGATGGAGGGTATGGATGCACAAGTTTTTTCTGAATCTGATTCTCTGTCTCTCTCTCTCTCTCTAGTTTACCACCACCGGTATGACTGTGTGAATGAATGTTACCTGTAACCCTGTAAAGAGCTTTGAGTGCCTAGAAAAGCGTTACATAAATCCAATCCCTAATGATTATTATTATTATATATGAATTGCTAATATCTCTTCCATCTCTCTCTCTCTCTCTCTCTCTCTCCCCCCCAGGAGGAGGCGAGCCGTCGGCTGGGTAGATGTGAGCCCAAGGCTATGGCCCGCCTGGTGGACTCAGGCACACAGACTGATCCGGTGGTGGTTCTGTCTCTGGCTCAGGCCGCCGTCCTCGGTCTCATCTCGCAGAATGAAGTGTTCGGCGCGACCATAGCACCCAACGGCTTCTACACCGGCGAGCCCAAAGAATCGCCCGCAGCGCCCGTCGACGATTACGAATACGCCGATCAACTCATTGGCGCAAACGGAGATTATTTGGGAGATAATTTGGGAGAAGACGGAACAATGCAACCTAGCTGTAGTCAACGGAGGTGGCCCCCTCCACTTCAACAACAACAACAACAGCAAAATCAACATAATCCAGACGCTAAAATGGTGGGACCTATTGATCGTCACGGGCTACAACAAGGGGGCGCGGTTGACGTAGTGTCCGCGTCACATGTGAAAGGCGAAGTTGTTGGGAACTCGGCGATGTCGTCTTGTGTTCATATTCTGAACAATATGGCGCCCAGAGGAGGGTTGGTTCAAGTGGATCCGGCTTCGCTACGAGGCGCCGTGAAGAACTGCACGGAGTGTGATCGGGAAACCTCCGGGCAGCAGCAGCAGCAACAGCAGCAACAGCCCAACACACACGTTCACCCACCTGGTAAGTGTCTAGTCTTACTCAGGGTTTTTCCTCCATAGGGAATTTTTTGGCGCCCCCCCCCCCCCCCCCCCCCCCCCAAAGAGGATTTATCCAGCGCCAAAGGAAAATCCCCAGCGCCAAAATTATAAAAATTGAGAATAAATGTAGCTAAAAATCCTTGAGAAAAAATGCTTGAAAGAATACTTGATTGATGGTGATTTGGGAGGACTTTTCACTTTTTGGACCCCGCTATTGACATGAGTGACTGAGCTTTTTGACTATGAGACATTAAAAGTTACTATCAGTGAATTCACACAGAGGCTCTGGCTTAGGGGACCCCCTTTGTGCTAGAAATTGCTGGAAAGGGGCTTGAATTTTAATCTTAAAAAGCTGTAGTTTTGTTTAGTGATTGGATGCCACAATGTAATCATCTTGCTGCAAAATAAATCTAGCCTTGGGTACAAATAAAGTTACCTTACCTTAATAGTAGAAGTGCTGCATGTGTGATACATCGGACCAATTAGACACAGCATTTATCAGTGCTGCTATGAAATTAATAAAGTAACCTAACCTTCGCCTTCTCTCCTCCCCTAGCATCTTAAACAAATGCAAAAAAAGTCACCTTAGCTTAACCTTTCCTTAACCATGGACAGGTGTTGAGAAATAGCATGTAGTCAATATGCTTAAACACTCAAACAAAGCATCTGGCTCGTCCAGTGTATTTGTGATCTCCATATCAAGTCAAATCTAAATCTAACTACCTTTTTACCCGTTGAAGGGTTTTTTACTGGGAGTTTTTTTTTCTCAGGCAAGCTAAGGGTCTAAGGGCAGAAGGTGTCGTGGATGGATGGATGGATGGATGGATGGATGGATGGATGGATGGATGGATGGATGGATAGACAGACAGACAGACAGACAGACAGACAGACAGACAGACAAGGGCAGAGGGTGTCATACTGTATGGAATGTAAAGTGGACTCCTGATTAATGACATAAGCGACCATTTACCTGTTTTTGCTATATACGATTGGAAACAAAAGTTGCAGCAGAGAACAAACAAAGAGATATTTGTAAGGTTGGAAACTGATGAGAGGATAGAAGCACTGAAAAATGACTTATTGACGCAAAGTTGGGACTCTGTATACAAGGGGAAGGATGTTAATGCAAGTTTCGATTTATTCCTGCAGATATTTCAAAGGCTGTATGATAAAAATTGTCCACTTAAAAAAAGGGCCTTAAAGCAAAGACATGATAAACAGTGGCTAACTAAATCCTTGATAAATGCTTGCAAAAAGAAAAATACATTGTACAAAAGATTCATAAAAGCAAGGACACCAAAGGCGGAGTTAAAATATAAAATCTATCGTAACAAGCTAAATAACATTCTCAGAGACTGTAAAAAGAAATATTATGGTAAGTTGTTAGAAACAAATGCAAATCAACCCAAAAAATTGTGGGACATAGTAAATACAGTGTTAAGAAATGACAGCAGAATACATAATTATCCTCAGTATTTCCATGAAAATAACGTTAAGTTTGAATGCATGAACACTGCGGTAAATAAACTAAATGAATTTTTTGTTAATATTGGACCTAATTTAGCAAAAGGGATCTGTGGGAAGAGTGTAGGGGAGTCTAGTGAAAACGAAGCGTCTCTTCAACACTCCTTGTTTTTTGAAGCCAGTCGAGGCCAACGAGATAAGGGAGATATTGCTTGGAATGAAAACAAAGACCTCTAGAGACGCGCTAGGGTTTCACATGAAAGTAATCAAATCAGTGCAAGATACTATTATTAAACCGTTAACACACCTTTTTAACCTATCTTTTCAAACAGGCATTTTCCTTCTAACATGAAAGTAGCAAAGGTTATACCATTACATAAGAATGGTGATGAACATTCATTTACTAATTATAGACCAGTCTCACTTTTAACACAATTTTCTAAAATTCTGGAAAAGTTATTCAGCAATAGACTTGATGAATTCATTACTAAACATCAACTTCTGTATGACAGTCAATTCGGCTTTAGAAAGAATCATTCCACCGCACTGGCCTTGGCTGAATCGGTAGAAATTATTAGTAATGCTATTGATCACAAATTGTACTCTATAGGAATTTTCTTAGACCTCAAAAAAGCATTCGACACTATTAATCATGACATCCTTCTTAATAAATTGGAGAATTATGGCATTCGAGGTTTGGCACATGACTGGGTCAGAAGTTATTTACATGACAGGAAACAATTTGTGAAATTAGGGGAGTTCACATCGACATGCTTAGATATTGTTTGTGGGGTCCCTCAGGGGTCAATCTTGGGGCCGAAATTATTCCTGCTTTATATAAATGACATATGTAAAGTGTCAAAAGTCTTAAGGTTAATTTTATTTGCTGACGACACAAACATCTTCTATTCGGGGAAAGATCTGAATAATATGGTTGAGATCGTAAACATTGAATTGACTAAGTTACATGAGTGGTTAAACCGAAATAAGTTATCACTAAATTTAGAAAAAACTAAATTCATGATGTTTGGCAGGAGAGCATCAGATGTCGCTGTAAAAATCAAGGTAAATGGGATTGAAATTCAAAGGGTCAAGCAACACAAAGTCCTAGGGGTAATAATTGACGATAAATTAAGCTGGAAACCACAAGTTAGCCATCTCAGGGGCAAAATAGCCAGGAGTATTTCTATACTTTGGAAAGCACAACATTGTTTCAATCAAAAGGCCTTACTTGTATTATACTGGAGTTTAGTTTCCCCACATCTGCATTACTGTGCTGAAATATGGGGAAACACTTACAAAGGTACATTGCACCCGTTGGAGATTCTTCAAAAGAAAGCAATACGAATTATTTACCAAGCCAATTACAGGGCACACACTAATAACTTTTTTATTGAAGGTAGAATTCTCAAATTACGTGATGTGGTAAATTACCACACAGTACAAATTATTTACAAGGCTTCAAAAAAAAGCCTTCCAAACAGTTTACAAGTAATGTTTGAAGACAGAGAAGTTTTGCATGATTTAAGAAGAAAAGATAAATTCACTGAGAAAAATATACGGACCACACTTAAATCCTTTTCGATTTCTATAAAGGGTATTAAGCTGTGGAATGGACTTGATGAAGTTGTCACAGGGAGTTGCAGTTTGCGCAATTTCAAAGCAAATTATGTTTCAAAAATTATTGAAAATTACAGACTAATAACCTGAGCACAATGTCAATGTCACTTACATATCAATATTGTAAAGAATAATACAGGCCAGCTGTCAGACTTGTTTTTGAATACTTTTGCAGAAGTGTTTTGACTACCAGTTAAGAATTGGAACAGGCCAAATACAAGGCCACTTCACACTTTATACACTTGGCATTGTCACAGAGAAACTGAACTGTGCTGAACTGATCTTAAAAGCTGAAGCAATTACATTAAAATTGATTGTGTATTGGACTGCAGATTCTTAAAAAAAAAAAAAAAAAAAAATGTATGTGTATGTATGTGTATATATGTGTATATATATATGTGTGTATATATGTATGTATGTATATATATATATATAGCTATATATAAAAAAAAAATGTTTTTTGTTTTATTTTTATTTTCTGTAACAGTAACTGTGTATCTGAATTCGAATTTGATGAAAATGGGGGCGGTACCTGATAAGCCTTTGGCTTCTTCCGTCTCCCTTCGGACAACACAAAGTATGATGTATGAATATTTTCAAGAGAAAATTGTGTATTGTGTGGAATTGTCCGAAAGAATAATAAATAAATAAATAAATAAATAAATAAAGCCCACAGAGGCAAAATGTATATTTGTGATATTGGGCTATTCAAATAAAAACTGATTTGATTTGATTTACCTTCTCTCTAAATATCAGCGCTATGTGATGAATAAAGTAACCTAACCCTTCCCCTTTCTAAAATCTAAATCTCCCCTTCTCTCCCCCCTCTCTAGCAGTGGTGGGCCATCGCGGTCTCCAGCGGCCAATGGGAATCCACCAAGTGAAGGATGCAGAAGATGTGGATCACCACGGCAACAACAACAACAACAACAACATGATGAAACCGACGCAACAGGAAGAGGCCATCAGCAGCTACTTCCAAACCAGTGAAGTCGGCAGCTACGATTCGGGCGAAATGGGAATGCCCTCCGAATACGACGACCAAAGCAACCAGAGTATGATGTGGAATGATGGTTCTAGCAGCAATGCAGGAGGAGGGGGAGGGGGTGGGGGAGGTGGGGGGGATCCGGGGGGTCCGGGCGGGCATCAACCCCCGCCAACACACCCCCAAGCACCCCCACGGAGACACGGGGGGCGAAGAGTGGATCGATTGGACATCAACATCCAAATCGACGAATCTTACTGCGTGGATGTAGGGGACGGCTTGAAGCGCTGGAAATGCCGAATGTGCGACAAATCGTACACGTCGAAGTATAATCTCGTCACGCATATCCTGGGTCACAACGGGATAAAACCGCACGCTTGTCCCCACTGCGGGAAGCTATTCAAGCAGCCCAGCCACCTCCAAACCCATCTGCTAACCCACCAAGGGACGCGACCGCACAAATGCACCGTATGCAAAAAGGGCTTCACGCAAACGAGCCACTTGAAACGCCACATGCTTCAACACACCGACGTCAAGCCGTACAGCTGCAGATTTTGCCGACGCGGTTTCGCCTACCCGAGCGAGTTGCGAGCGCACGAGGTAAAACACGAGAGAGGGAGGTGCCATGTGTGCGGGCAGTGCGGTATGGAGTTCCCCACGTACGCGCATCTTAAAAGGCATCA
>CM049395.1:39975000-39977500 GCA_026929865.2 Hyperoplus lanceolatus
TGTTCTAGTTACACACATTGTAAATATGACCTGTTTAGAGTGTTTGCTGTGAGGGTTTTTGTGAGGATAATTGAAACTATAATGAAATGTATTTGTGTTTTCGTTGATGGACTACTTTATTTCATTCCAAAGTTTTTACATAACAGCCTTTTTACAATTTATAAATAAAAGCAAATCACTACGCACAGGCCTTTAAAATGGATTATCCTCAGATCCCTTTTAAATTATACAAGGCAAGGCAAGTTTATTTCTATAGCACAATTTAGAATGAATTACATAAAGTATAGAATACACATTAAAAAAGCGCGATACAGAGCAATGAAAGAAGGTAACTACTCCTCTACTTTAAGATACATTTAGTTAATTAAACAGTCAAATAGCAAAAAGTAGGGGGCGCCCTTAGCTCAGTTGGTAGGGCGTCCCCCCCCATGGGCCTCGGCCAGCAGCGGACCCGGGTTCGATTCCAGCCCGCGGTCGTTCTCTGCATGTCACTCCCCTCTCTGCCCCATTTCAACTCTGTCTCTACACTATCAATAAAGCATAAAAATGCCAAAAAAATATCTTTAAAAAAAAAAAAAAAGCAAACAGTGAAGTAGAATAGATTGGATAGATTCTGCACATCCACAATACAGTGTGCGTGGTCGTGTGTTTTTCATTATAGCCTCATTCACTCACAGGTAAAGTAACCAGAGTCAGACAAGGACACAATTAATTCAATCTTCTCCCCCGGTCCTCTGCCTCACTTTGAAGCCTTGATAGTTGGTTGTCATTTTGAGAAGTGATGTCTTGACATTTTTCTGAAACCGTTCTGTCATTTCACGATTGATGGATAGATGGAGAGATGGATGGAGAGATGGATGGATAGATAGATGGATGGATAGATGGAGAGATAGATAGATGGATGGATGGATGGATGGATGGATGGATAAATAGATGGATGGATGGATGGATAAATAGATGGATACAAAGATGGATGGATACAAAGATGGATGGATGGATACAAAGATTTATGGATGGATGGATAGACGGATGGATAGATGAATGGATGGATAGACCACCATCTCTACCATTGTGTCCTTGAGCAAGACACTTGACTCCCAAACTGCTCCAGGGGTGCTGTACTATGGCTGACCCTGCGCTCTGACCCCCTCTGGAGTGTGGGAATTTGAGGAATGCGGAAAAAGACAAATTTGTATGTGCCCTGTGTACAATAGACTACATTGGCTTACTAACGTACTTACAAATCTTCTTATTTAAGGCACTAATAGTCAAGGAACTAAAACTAAACAAGCATACCATTTTTATTTTAATTCTAGGCTTGTCTTTAGCATCGATGTCAGGGGACTACAGATGAAAAATAGCCTTTTGCCTAATTCTGGCATCTTTTAACCCATGTATGATCATGTGTTTTATTCATTTGCACTGTCCCCTGCTTAGATAAACTGAATCCAGTAAATTGGAACGATTTGTGGGGACAAGAGATGCACCAAATTGAAAATTCTTGTTCGAAAGCAATAACGAAAATAAAGAAACACTCGGCCAAAAGCTGAACACCAAACACGGTTTAACTTTTCACACCGTTTTACACTTATTTTGCCAATTTTTCAACATTGCAAAACAATAGCTCTCTCTCTCTCTCTCTCTCTCTCTCTCTCTCTCTCTCTCTCTCTCTCTCTCTCTCTCTCTCTCTCTCTCTCTCTCTCTCTCTCTCTCTCTCTCTCTCTCTCTCTCTCTCTCTCTACACAAAACATTTAATTTAGTACATAATAGCTGAAAAAAAATTTGTATTATTTTTTTTTTCCCTTAGAAAGGGTCTCGTATATGTCCATATTTTGGACCAAGGCCTAGTGCCGCCATCTTGAAAGTGTCATAGTTGGAATGTCATCAGGTGCATTGTTTAAAATGTAGAATTGTTCTTGTCCTTGAAGGCCACTGTAGCTTCTGTTATTATTCTAAAGGGGTGGGGTTACCCAGGTAGCGTTGCATTCTAGAACTTTGTAGAACTTTCTTGATGATGTCATATTACACACTGCACCTTTAAATAAACTGAATTGAATTGAAACATGACATAGCAGTTAGTTAATGTCCCTTTATTGTTGTGTGGCCTGTTCATTAGGCTGCTTTCTGCTCACTGCTCCCCCCTGGTGGCAACAGTAACACACTGACTTTGCTTTGTAGACAGTCAGTCCCTGTGTTCTAATCCCCATACTTCCCTACTATTTAGTATGCCAGAAAAAGATTCAGGATGTCCCAATACATGCACGTCAATTGTAGTATGCTGAAAAATACATAAATGCCCCACTAACTCCAATAGCATTTCGGAGTATTACTCTTTACTTTGACATTTCTCAACATAATAAAAAAAAAAATCTTCCTTATCTGATTTTTTTTTTCTTCTCCTGTGGCCCTAAAACTCTTCTGTACTTTAGTATGTAGTGTAGTGAAAAGAACGAGTATGTGATTTGGAACGCAGGGTAAGAAAAACAGTCAGTCTGCTGTA
>CM049395.1:39980000-39995000 GCA_026929865.2 Hyperoplus lanceolatus
TGAGGCAGGGGTGGATGATGTCATCTTTAGTAACTAGTTTCTTGTCCTTGAAGGCCACCGTAGCGTCTGTAAATTATAATAAAAAGGGAGGGGTTGGCAAGGGAGCGTTGACATCTACAATCTCACCACTAGATGACACTAAATACAATGTTGATGAAAAATTAAAAAATTCAACAACATGTACAACCTGTTGGGGCGCATGCTAACTATAGAATAAATAACTAAATACATCTTCACCTCATCACAGACATAAATTATTCCATAAGGGAGGGGTTAGCAAGGGAGCGTTGAAATCTACAATCTTACCACTATCTGATGCTTTTTGTACAGTACAGTTATTAGCGGTATTGACATTACGAAAACTGATTTTGAACTTTTAGCTTCTTGTCCTTGAAGGCCACCATAGCTTCTGTAAATTCTCCCAAAAGGGAGGGGTTAACATCTACAATCTTACCACTACCTGCTGCTAAATACCTACAGTTATTAGTGGTATCGACATAATGAAAAGATATAGTTTATTTAAACAGATTTGAACTTTTACCTTCTTGTCCTTGAAGGCCACCGTAGCTTCTGTAAATTCTCCCAAAAGGCGGGTTTCACCATTAATTGAATTTTTTTTTGACTTGTTCTCTTTAGTATCTAGCTTCTTGTCCTTGAAGGCCACCGTAGCTTCTGTAAATTCTTCATTAATGTTTCGGGCACTGGTTTTGAAATTCATCTATTTGGGATTTATAAAAGAGCTTATACAGACTGGCAAAAAAAAAACTGACTGGCGGACTGTTCTATCTGTGTGTTGTATACGTATCAAGTTATTCCAGAATACACATAATAAAAAATTAAATGGCATTGTTTACAGTTGATGTGATAAGACATTTGTTTACCATTTTGCCATTTTTCATCATTAAAGGGACACTGTGTAACATTTGAAGTAATGTATTAGCTAAAATCAATATCCTCATTCATAAATATGTCCTCATTGGTGTAAAATCACCTCTGCCAATAATCTGAATTATCCTCCTGAGCGGAGAATTACAAATATTAATATAACATTTTGTACATTGAGCAGGCAAGTCTTATGGAGGCATCCATGTTGGTTGGAATGTCATCAGGTGCATTGTTTAAAATTTAGAATTGTTCTTGTCCTTGAAGGCCACTGTAGCTTCTGTTATTATTCAAAAGGGTTGGGGTTACCCAGGGAGCGTTGCATTCTAGAACTTTCTAGAACTTTCTTGATGATGTCATATTACACACTGCACCTTTAATGTGTTTTCGTTCCCCAGGTGTGTGGCAAGTCGTTCAACAGGATGTACAACCTGTTGGGTCACATGCACCTGCACGCGGGCAGCAAACCCTTCAAGTGTCCGTACTGCACCAGCAAGTTTAACCTCAAGGGAAACCTCAGCCGACACATGAAGGTCAAGCATGGCATGGACGTATCTCCAGAGGGACAAGGTGAGGACGGATAGACAGACAGAGAGAGAGAGAGACAGACAGGTACAGACAGACAGACACATACATACAGACAGAGAGAGATACAGATACAGACAGACAGACAGAGAGACACAGATACGCACACAGACACACACATACAAAGACACAGATACACAGACACACACACACACACAGACACAGACACATGAAGGTTAAGCATGGCATGGATGTGTCTCCAGAGGGACAAGGTGAGGAGGGACAGACACACACAGACAGACAGACAGATACAGACACACAGATACAAACAGACTCATAAAACACACACACAGATACAGACACACACACACAGTTATTTATTTTGTGAGAGGGAGGGAAGATATTAAGAGGGTTGTAATCTAATTTGTTTGATGCAATCTGACAATTTTTTTTATAAAGGTGAAATAAGGATAAGGATACAAAAATAAATTCTTTATCATTTTTGCCTGAAGTCTTTTTTTTTTTTTTTTTTTTAACCTTTATTTATACAGGTAAATCCCATTGAGACCGAAGACTCTTTTTCAAGGGAGACCTGTTCCCATTTACACGTTACCATTCACACACACATTCATACACCGATAGCAGCAGGCTAACTATCGACATTCACACGAAGTCTATAGACATAATACTGCAGATAAAACCTGATTAAGGGCTTCTATAGACAAAATGAACTATAGCAATAAGTCAACCCAAATGTCTTTATCACTGTTAATCTGATTGTACTTACTGTACAGAAGAAAGTAGCTTTTTAAATGTAATTTTCTAATGTCTTTTTGTGTGTGTCTGTGTGTGTGTGTGTGTCTTTGTGTTTGTGTGTCTCTATCTATCTATCTATCTATCTGTCTGTCTCTGTGTCTCTCTGTGTCTCTTAATCAATCTATCTGTCTGTCTGTCTGTCTGCCTGCCTGTCTGTCTCTATCTCTGTCTGTCTCTCCATCTTTCTTTTTCCCAGACGTCCTCCCAGAAATGGAGAACCAGGGGGATTACGAAGGACAGAGCTTTGGCTTTACGGCAGCCAACACAATGGACAATGGCGGAAACCAAAACCTCACCAAACTCACCACCGCTAACATGGATGATATGGAGGAATATTACAACTTTGGGAAGGATGCTAGTAGCTACTCTGCACCTTGAGATTCTGTGCTTTTACTTTGAAGGCGGCACGAAATGACAAGAAGTCGTTGTCAAGGAATTTTGGGGGATTTTTGCAGGACTTTTGTTTTGGCGATTTTCTTAGAAAAAGTCAGAATTACCAATGGAACTCTTGACGGAGATGAACTTTGGAAAATAATAATAAAAGTTATATTTCGACAGACAGTGAAACTATGGACGCTGGTTTTTCGAAATTCATCTATTTGGGATTTATATAAGCGCTTATACAGACTCAAAAACTCTCACTGGCGGACTGTCCAACCTGTGTGTTGTATGTATGTATCAAGTTATTCCAGAAGAAATAGAAAAAATTTGGGTTGCGTTCCAAATCGCATACTTTCTACTATATAGTATGTAGAAAAAAGATTTAGGATGTTCCCGATTCTCGTGGCCAGATTTAGGATGGTTAGAAGTACCCGGATGTCCTACTTCATGCGGCCAAGATAGTGTTGAAAACTGCATCCTATTTGGGCGATTCTGACCCACAATCCATTGCGCACGTGAAGTGACGTCACATCGACGAAGCCTCCATATGAAAACAAACGGGGATGCGACGGATATAAAAGCAAGAGGCAAAATCAAGGCGCAATGTTCTGATGAAATAAGAGAGTAAAGCATGTCCCAATAGTATGCCTACTGCATCCTAACTAGATTCTTTTTATTGTCGGATGTAGTATGTAGAATAGAAAAAAGAAAGAGGAGGAGATTCGGAACGCAACCTAAATTGCAAAGTCACTGGTTACAGTTGATGTGATATGACATTTGTTTACTATTTTCTTTTTGCCATTTTTGTCACTCGCAAACCAATGTAAGCCCTTATTATATATATATATATAAACAGCTCTGGAAAGAATTTAGAGACCAGTCTGGATTTTTCTTCAATCTTCATCTCTACATTACTTAATGGAAATGCTCTTTAATGACAAAATTTCTTGGGGGGAATTTGGTAGAAATGTTGTCAGTAGTTTGTAGAATAAAACCAAAATGTTAATTTTACGCAAACACAAACCTATAAATAGTAAAAGGAGAGACACTGAACATTTGGTTGGAACAGTGGTCTCTTAATTTTTTCCAGAGCTGTATATATATATATTTTTTTCTTTTTTTTTTTGACTGAAAGTGCCGGCTACATACATTATTTCGTACAGCAGAAAAACGTCATTTTAGTTTTTTCAAATGATAATACAAATGCAAAAAATAAATAAATAAATTGCACGCACATTATTTTTGGCCCATTTTTTTTTCAACAACAAAGTAAGCCATGTAAAAAAAAATCAAGATTGTTAGTTGAGGGGTTTATTTTGAATTAAAAAAAACAGAGATACATTTTTTTTAAATTTTTTATAAATAGTATATCTGCATCTTGAATTTCAGGAATTAGTTTACCTTTAATTCCTATAATTGATAGAGAGAAGTTACTGAGAAGGTTTTGGAATTGTGAATCCTCTTGAGGTATGGTTAAAAAATGTCTTGTTTTGGTTCCAAAACAGTTGCAATTGGAGCCAATTTTGCAGAGAAAATATAATTTTTACGGCACTTTTTTCATATTCAAGTGGCTTACTTTTTTTTTTTTTTTTTTCATAAATCCTGGAGCAGAAGCGATGTGCAAAGTGTAAAATTTGGAGCTTGTATAACCATTTGAAAAAATTATTTCACGTTTGCTGCTGATCTACATTTGCAACTAATACCCAGGGGGCAAAGTGATTTTATGGGCATGGGCTGTTGTAAAAGGTTGTTCACCAGAAATGATATCTAGGAACCTGGGTGGACAACCTTTTACAACATGCCATGCCTGTTTTCCCCAAAAAAAAGGCGGTTTTGCCACCTGGGTATAAAGCTTCTTCTATCGGGGTCAGTTGTTTACTCATAATTTGAATTTTGGAGAACCTTTAACAGTTCCTAATCCTAGTTGCTATCCATCAGTGTGGGGCCGTATATGGAAAAGTAGTGTTCCCATTTCAAGTGGATGTGAAAGTTTTATTGTCTCCTTCTAAATTGAACAATTCAATAGAACAATTTTGGTTCGAGTATCAAGAGACCAGATTTTCTTTCCTTCTTTTACTTGAATTAAGACCCTCAAAAATTCATGATTCGATCGCGGCCATTTTGGAAGATGGCCCCCCAAAAAAAAAAAAAAAAAAAAAATTAATTTGGTCAGGTTTCTTTCTTGACACCTTCGATTTGGAAGAGAAATGAAACTTTCACATCAGTTTGAAATGACTGACCCTGCGTTCCAATCCCCGTACTATCTACTATTTAGTATGGCAGAAAGAAGATGTGGGATGTCTTGTGGCCAGATTTAGTATGTTTAGAAATACCCAGGTGTCTTAACTACATCCGGCCGAGATTTTCTTGAAAACAGCATGCTAATTGGGCGATTCTGACCCATAATCCAGTGCGCACCGGAAGTGACGTCACATCGACGGAGCCTCCATATGAAAACAACCGGGGATGAGACGGATATAAAAGCAAGAGGCAAGATCAAGGCGCGAATGTTATGATGAAATAAATAAAGTAAAAGTATGTCCCAATTGTAGCATACTACTGCATCCTAACTAGATTATTTTGATGGTCAGATGTAGTATGTAGAATAGAAAAGAGAGAGTATGCGATTTGGAACGCAGGGTGAGTATCCAGGCACCACACTGCCAGTTTAAAAACACTCAGTTCTGTTCAAATGTGTGTGTACCTTTTTTTTTTTTTTTTACTTTTCTCATCCGTGCACTTGCTTTCAAAAGCTACTGCTGTCTTGTTTAATGTCGTCTGATATCAGAAAAACAAATGTACAAATTAAATTTTTTTTTTATCAACAATGCATTTTCTCACAAGGTTTTAGCTAGACATCAACAGGGACTTTAAGCAGCGGTGTTTTAGGGACGGCTACGGCGCCAGGGAAAGATTCCAACGGGCTCCACTATCACCTAGCAACACTTAGACCGGCTACTTGCTGCAGTTGGTGTAGCGCTCACAACGTCAAAAACCCATTCTGCCGTTGTAAACAGACGGACTGCGGCTCTGACTCGCTCTGACTACAGCGATAGGAGGTGATGACATAAATTCTCGAATGCTCAAAATTCTACTCGACCGCCGAAGCCGTCCTCTCAACCGTCGTTGCTTAAAGTCCCTAATAACCCTAATCCCCCTGTAGTGAATATACCGCTCTAGTTCTTTTTTTGAATTTCTGAAATTACAATACAATAATACAAAAGCACTTTTAGTACATTGAGAATTTCAATTTTGTCCTGTCAAAGCAAACAAACTAAGGGGGTGAAAAAAAAAATGTGGTTTAGGAATTTTCCCATCCCCCCCCCCCCCCTCCCACTTTAACAAAGATATTATTAAACACAAAAGTAATATACTTTCTCAATAGTGTTTTCCTGTGTACTGCAGTTACCTTCATATGAATATTTCGCAGTTTTCAGATGAAGAATGAAGATTTTTTTTTTTGTTTGTGGTTCCAGCATTCGTAAAGCTATAGTGCGTAACTTCTGTCGTCCCCCATAAGTATTTTTTTTTTTTTTTTTTTTTTTTTTTGGGCATTTCTTATGCTTAATTGATAGTGTAGAGACAGAGGTGAAATGGGGCAGAGAGGGGAGTGACATGCAGAGAACAACCGCGGGCGGGAATCGAACCCGGTTCTGCTGCTGGGCCCGGCCCAGGGGGGACGCCCTACCAACTGAGCTAAGGGCGCCCCCCTCTCCCCCCATAAGTAATTCTGAGTAATTACAGGAACACTGTCGGTGCATCACCATCTACATGAGGTAAAGCCTTCAGTGATGGCACATGGATGTTATACCTTCTGCTGTACGTCCAGGTTTTTTTCTTAGCAGTAGAATCAACAACTGAAACATTTCTTGGGCTCTTCTTGGGATTTTTCTGAGCTCCTGCACCAGTGTCAGTGTCAGGGGGAGGGGGGGGGACACCAGTTTGTAAACGCTGCCATACTGAGAAACGCAGAGAGAGTTTTGTTTAGCTGATAATAGGCTTAATCAATTTCGTTTAATCAACTCATTTGGCGATGGCTTTAATATAACCAACATTCACTCGTATGAAAAAGTTACGCACTATAGCTTTTGACAATCCATAGCTGCTTTTCAGTTCACTTTAAATTGAATTCATTCAGAGAGACAGAAGATATCAACATTGTATAATGGGTTAGAGATATATAAATAATAAAAAAGACATTGTTATATCTTGGATTTTTTAGAATTGGATTAAAAGTGGACTGACAGTAGCCCTGAAATTCATTCTACTAACGTCCTACTCATACTAAAAGCCCTACTGACGTCCTACTCATACTAAAAGCCCTACTGACGTCCTACTCATACTAAAAGCTCTACTGTCGTCCTACTCATACTAAAAGCCCTACTAACGTCCTACTCATACTAAAAGCCCTACTAACGTCCTACTCATACTATTTTTGACGTCAATTTGAGTATGTTGTGGTTGTGTATGCGAGTTTGTGTCGGCGAGAAATGTCCGGATGAGTACTTACTCTCGGGAAGATTTTGTTTATGGTTCGATAGGTTACTTTTCCTACTCAACCGCCCCCACAATGCATTGCGTCCTTTTCAAACGGCATGGAAGTTTTTTTTAATTCTTTATTGCTTCTGTATACTTCAGTGTAAACGGTCTGACGAACCTCGCATACACAATGGATGGTTAAGTAGACGGTATGTAGTATATACATGTTGTGTATGTAGGAGGGAGGACGTTAGTAGGGCTTTTAGTATGTAGTATATACATGTTGAGTATGTAGGAGGGAGGATGTTTGTAGGGCTTTTAGTATGTAGTATATACATGTTGAGTATGTAGGAGGGAGGATGTTAGTAGGGCTTTTAGTATGTAGTATATACATGTTGAGTATGTAGGAGGGAGGACGTTAGTAGGGCTTTTAGTATGTAGTATAAACATGTTGAGTATGTAGGAGGGAGGACGTTAGTAGGGTTTTTAGTATGTAGTATATACATGTTGAGTATGTAGGAGGGAGGATGTTAGTAGGGCTTTTAGTATGTAGTATATACATGTTGAGTATGTAGGAGGGAGGACGTTAGTAGGGCTTTTAGTATGTAGTATATACATGTTGAGATGAGGGGGGGGACGTTAGTAGGGCTTTTAGTATGTAGTATATACATGTTGAGTATGTAGGAGGGAGGACGTTAGTAGGGCTTTTACAACACAGCCATTGTTTCGTTTTTGGGGATGACAGTAAGCTCCCCCTGTCCTGCCATGTAGGTCAGTTTGAATATGCACACACACACACACACACACACACACACACACACACTAAACCATTCGAATGGTTAATACTAGTTCTTTTATTTTGAAATTGAGGAATAATCAAACTGAGACCTCATGGAAATGGACCATGAATTATTTAATAAAGGTTCTCTTAGTTTGAAGGAGGGAGAGTGGTGGTGTTTTTTGGGGGGGGGGGGGGGGGGGGGGGGGGGGGGGGGGGGGGGGGGGGGGGGGGAGTGTGTGTGTGTGTGTGTGTGTGTGTGTGTGTGTGTGTGTGTGTGTGTGTTCGTACAGTGATCTTTGTGAGGACCAGTTTTGGCTGTTGACCATCGTAGTGAGGACATTTTGGCCGGTTCTCACTTTGGGACAGTCCTTTAAAGGGCTGTTTGAGGGTTAACACTAGGTTTTAAGGTTCAGGTATGAATTAGGTTTATGTTAGGGTTAGTGTAAGGGTTGGGGTTAGGCATTTAGTTTTGATGGTTAGGTTAAAGGTAAGAGTCTAGAATACATTAAATCAATGAATGTCCTCACAAGTATAGCTGTACAAACATGTGTCTCTTTTTGTGTGTGTGTGTGTGTGTGTGTGTGTGTGTGTGTGTGTGTGTGTGTGTGTGTGTGTGTGTGTGTGTGTGTGTGTGTGTGTGTGTGTGTGTGTGTGTGTGTGTGTGTGTGTGTGTGTGTGATCCCTGGAGGCTGGTATTTTTAGCCACTGTAGCGACTCTAGGGATAGGGTAACCACTTTGTTCCGGACTGAAATATCTTTTAACAATTATTAGACGGATTACAAAGAAGCAAAGAATCCTTCCACAGACATGAATGGTTCCTGTGAGAATCAGTGGATCATCTGACTTTGACTCTAGCGCCACCATGAGGCTGAAATATGTGCTTTTTAAGTGAAATATCCAAACAATTTGGGGCTACTGTGGCTCAGGTGGTAGAGCGGGTCGGCCAATTATTAAAGGGTCGGCGGTTCGATTCCCGCCCTGCCACTTGAGTCATGGTTGTTTTGTCCTTGGGCAAGACACTTCACCCACCTTGCCTCGTGTGAATGTCGATAGTTAGCCTGCTGCTATCGGTGTATGAATGTGTGTGTGTGAATGGTAACGTGGGAAAGGAAAACAGGTCTCCCTTGTAAAAGAGTCTCCGGTCTCAATGGGATTTACCTGTAGAAATAAAGGTAAAAAAAAATATATATATATATATTTGATGGATAAAATGTTATGGTCGAACTTGCAATATGTCCAATTCTTTGGCTTATGTATGACTTTGACAAACGCATTCAAATCTACAGACGTTCGACCACAATTTCGTGCCAATTGGAAGACGTTGGAATTCAAAGAGTCTAAACTGAGGCTGCATCTACTTTATCCTGCTCTATAACCCTTAACATATGACTTAGGCAATATGCTATTAGGCTAACAAACAGTAGATGCAGAGTAGAGTAGATGTAGAGTAGAGTAGATGTAGAGTAAAAGTAGAGTAGAGTAAATATGATTTAGGCAATTATGCTATGAGTCTAACGAAATAGGGGGAAGTACAATGAAGTATACGCACACTGATTGTGTCCAATGTCGCCATCTGCTGGTGTTGTACAGTAGTTGTCATCCCAGCAAAAAAAATATTAAAAAATGCTTTGTCAAAACCACAGACAGTCTGACTATATGCCATAGCAGCCTGTATATGGTTTTGAGACAGTTTTTTTTTATTTAAGAAACGATAATATCATCGATAACTTGGGCGACTGTGGCTCAGTTGGTAGAGCGCGTCGGCCGATGATCAAAGGGTTGGAGGTTCGATCCCCGCCCTGCCCTGTGTCATAGTTGTTGTGTCCTTGGGCAAGACACTTCACCCACCTTGCCTCGTGTGAATGTCAATGGTTAGCCTGCTGCTATCGGTGTATGAATGTGCGTGTGAATGGTAACGGGTAAATGGGAACAGGTCTCCCTTGCAAAAGAGTCTTCGGACTCAATGAGATTTACTTGTATAAATAAAGGTTAAAGAAAGAACTAATTAAAATTGACATGAAAGAACATCGAAATTAATGGGCTGCGTCTTAACAACTTTATTTGTCACTGCACATGTCACAGAGCAACGAAATTTTGTTAACAGTTGCACCCCGCCAAGAGACATAAAAAGACAGTGACCAATAACAGGGGGAGACAGGGGGGGATACACTGATGGCTCGTCTAATGTGCACTGCGCAGAGGTTCTGTTCAATAATTTACTATAGCCCTCCGAGGATGTTTTAAAAATCAAAATAGCTGAAAAATTCCTCGATTTGGAAAAATATTACAGCCATTAATTAAAACAAGCACAGAGCACTGTGTAAATGCACCACCAGACCAAGGCTCATAGGTGCACGTGCAAGAAATTAAAATTTTAAATGAAATCTCACAAAGATGGCGTTTACTGCTAGTGATTTTGATGCTTTGTGGCGCCCTCTTGTGGAGGAGTTGGAGGTTAATTATTGGTTCAATTTGAGATGGAAAGCTACGTTCCTTAAAGAGGACCTATTATACTACTTTTCTGGTCTTAATTTCTTGTTTTACACTGCTATAGAGCAACCTGACACGAATCACATCACAAAAAACTATGTAGATTTTCGGGAAGCTCTTTCTCTTATTTTGGCGATCCAGCACGTCCTGTCAACACTTGAGTGTGTGTGCTTCGGGCATCTCCGCTCGCCCCCCCCCCCCTCCGCAAACCCCACTCCGTTGTGATTGGTTACCTTCCTTCCGGAACACTTTCAGTGGCGGGAAGCGCGAGCGTGGACCTATAAGGGCGCGAGGCAGACGCGAACCGGGAAGTGACAGCATTACTATACATGGAAACATCCGCGTGGTGACTTCACGAAGTTACATGCGACGTCACGAAGTTACAAAGCGTCAAGCCGCTTTGAACATGTGACTTCTCGAATGGCTAGAATAGTGTCTAGTGCTCTGCACAGACACCCCAGACGGTCAGCAGGGAATACGTCGAAATGCATGTAAGTCATTATTTGATAATTTAGTATGGTTAAGCATGACTATAAATCATCATAACAACGTTTATAGGTCATAAAAGTCAAAAAGCATCATAGGTCCGCTTTAAAGGTGGTAAATCCAGTTTTAAAACACAGCCTAGGCTCTGTAAACAGGTGTGTAAATAAAGGGTGCACCTGTAGCTAGGGATAGGGTAAAACGTTTTACTTTTTTTAAGACTTTATTTTTAAAAATAGTACAAAAATATATACAGTCAGAAATTTAAATTGTTTTTCCAAAGCCATTTATTTTACTTGTTTTGAAATGTTTCAGTACATGAGTTCAAAAGCATAACAATATCATTTCAACATCAAAACTCTTTTATTTGAAATAAAAGTGCAAGAGATACATATCTCAACTATCACAAAAACCAAGGTTGCGTTCTGAATCTCATACTCTTTCTTTATCCTATTCTACATTCTACATCCGACAATAAAAATAATCTAGTTAGGATGCAGTAGGCATACTATTGGGACATACTTTACTCTCTTATTTCATCATAACATTGCGCCTTGAGCTTGCCTCTTGCTTTTATATCCGTCGCATCCCCGTTTGTTTTCATATGGAGGCTTCGTCGATGTTACGTCACTTCACGTGCGCACCGGATTGTGGGTCAGAATCGCCCAAATAGGATGCAGTTTTCAACACTAACAATCTTGGCCGCATGAAGTAGGACATCCGGGTACTTCTAACCATCCTAAATCTGGCCACAAGAATCGGGACATCCTAAATCGTTTTTCTACATACTATATAGTAGAAAGTATGCGATTCGGAACGCAACCCATATCAAATAAGTTAAAACAACATGGCTGCTTTCTGAAAATCAAGTTGGGTTGTACTCTAATGCAGCACCAACAATTGTACAGAAAAGACTGAAAAGTATTTTATGATTAACATTAACATTAATGGGACGCTCCGGTGGTGTAGTGGATAGAGCGTGTACCATATTGGCTCCGGCCTTCGTTGCAGTTCAAATCGCAGGTTCAAATCCAACCCGTGGACCTTTACTGCAGGTCATCCCCCTCTCTCTCTCTCCCCCCCCCTCTCTCTCTCTCTCTCTCTCTCTCTCTCTCTCTCTGTCTCCCCATCTCAACTCTGTAGTGTCAAATAAAGCTTGAAAATGCCAACAAAAAATTAATTCAATTTTAATTCAATAATTAATAAAAGTACAACCACGTCATTGTGCAATATAAAAGTTGGTCCGTCGGCAACAGAAAAAGGAATGTGAGCTATACAAATAGAAACATTTAAAACGTGGTTCCTTCAAACTGGATGCAAAAGGTTCATACAAAACGAAGGTTAAAAGGTTCATTTAATCTGACGAGATAAACTAACTTGAATGTTCTTATAAACTTGTAGACGGACGAGAATTAACTTTTAGTACCTTAAAGGTGCAGTGTGTAGAATTTTTTTTTTTTTTTTCATAGCAGACTTTGTAGAAAATAATTATAATATCCATTAGCAAGTTTAATTTAGTGCATAATAGCTGAAAAAATATATTATATAAAATATTTAGATTTTTTTTCCCCCCTTAGAAAGGGTCTCTTATATCTCCGTATTTCTCCATACCATGGACCAAGGCATGGGCGCCGCCATTTTGGAAGCGTCATGGTTGGAATGTCATCGGGTGCATTGTGTAGAATTTAGAATTGTTCTTGTCCTTGAAGGCCACTGTAGCTTCTGTTATTATTCTAAAGGGGTTGGGGTTACCCAGGGAGCGTTGCATTCTAGAACTTTGTAGGACTTTCTTGATGATGTCATATTACACACTGCACCTTTAACCTGTTTTGACTGCAAGACCTGCTAAAAGTTAATAGAAAATTCAAGTTAAAAATCTACAAACAGTTTTTAAATCCCTCCATTGGTTGTGATAGTTGTTCAGTTGCCCAGAGCGATGTCCAGGTTTCTCTTGATGGCGTCCATGAAGTCCGTTGTGTTGACGTAATGTTCATTCAGTTTAACGCTGCAGGGAAAATCACAATGCATGGGTAAGATGAGCTGCACACACACACACACACACACACACACACACACACACACACACACACACACACACACACACACACACACACTCTCTCACTCACACATACAAAGAGAGACACACACACACACACTCACACACATACAAAGAGAGACACACTCTCACACATACACACACACTCTCACACATACACATACAAAGAGAGACACACACACACACACACACACACACTCTCACACATACACACACACACACACACACTCTCTCTCACTCACACATACAAAGAGAGACACAGACACACACACACACACACACACACACACACACAGACACACACACACACACACACACACACACACACTCTCACACATACACACACACTCTCACACATACACACACACTCTCACAGACACATACACAGAGAGTCACACAGACACATACACAGAGAGACACACAGACACATACACAGAGAGACACACAGACAGACACCTTCACATACATGGATTCATACAGGTTTTTAAGAGTGATATCCAAGGACTTCTCTACACACTTTCAAGATATAAATGAGTATTTCAAGAACTTCAAAGTTAAAACCATTTAGAAGGTATTGAACAAACTTGCTTCAAACCTTGAAAAACACCAGATTTAAAAAATAAAGCATTACACACACACACACACACTCTCCCTCACACACACACACACACACACACACACACACACACACACACTCTCCCTCTCGCACACACACACACACACACACACACACACACACACACATATTAACATATAAACTCACTTGGGCAGTCCGTGGATGCATCCTGCTAGATCTTTGGTCATCACTCCGCTCTGCACAGTGTCCACACAGACTTTCTCTAACGTGTGAGAGAACCTACAGAGACACAAAGGATCATGACGGGGTTATCCTTTATATGTGAAACGTTTTGTTCATTCTATCTCTCTCTCTCTCTCTCTCTCTCTCTCTCTCTCTCTCTCTCTCTCTCTCTCTCTCCACATACATTTAATTTAGTGCATAATAGCTGAAAAAAATTTGAATTATTTTTTTTCCCTTAGAAAGGGTCTCGTATATGTCCATATTTTGGACCAAGGCCTAGTGCTGCCATTTAATTGCGCAGCGCGACATTTTTACTCTCGTGGCTTTTACCTTAAAGGAATACTTCACCCATACGGAACCGGCGTTCTATCATTATAAAATCTCTATTATAATATAATGAATGAGGTTTTTCTTCCCTCAGTCTTCCCTTGGCCCAGCTGTCCTGTTAATCCTAACCCTTACTGTGATGTCACAAGAAGGCAACTGTAGGGTTAGACAGTGAGACCATAACACACTCTTTCTGCCTTTTCTCAGGCTAGGATGATCCGATTTAAAAAAAAAAAAAATGCACATTTATACTACATAGGAGTTCAATACACCTTCACTGGTGAAGTTGGTCTTTAAGCACATCAAACAAAATATACAAGAATAAAATCCCCCTTGTTGAGTTGGTATTCTGTCTGGCTCCCCCTGTAGGCCAGGGTTATTATTGTATTCATTCACCTAATGAAGGGATTTAAATCACCTGGTTGTATGTGAGACAGAGGAGAGTGAGACGGGGAAGCGGGACAGTTTTTTGACCGCAAATCGCAAATGTTAGTTTTAGAGCGAATTAAGAAGAATATTTAGTTTGAAGCGTTGCCTAATAAAGCACTTTGGTTTGAACTTTAATTCAGCGATGGCTTTGTTTTGATTTTGGATTGCGCGTCATCTACCCCGCTCCTATAGTGGCTTACAATCTCTCACAAAAAGGGCCACTATACAAACTTTATCAGGTCCTGGTTGCCGTCCAGTTTGCCTCTGTGCTCCAGTCCTCTGGTCCAGGCAAAGATACTGGCGATCGGGTTGGTGCTGGTTTGTTTCCCCTACGGAGCAAAGACAATGTTATTAATATAGGATATTTACACTTTAACACATTAAAGGGGCAGTGTGTAATATGACATCATCAAGAAAGTTCTTCAAAGTTCTAGAATGCAACGCTCCCTGGGTAACCCCCCCCCCCCCCCCCCCCCTTTAGAATAATAACAGAAGCTACAGTGGCCTACAAGAACAATTCTAAATTCTAAACAATGCCAATGAAATTCCAA
>CM049395.1:40010000-40012500 GCA_026929865.2 Hyperoplus lanceolatus
GCCTCTGTCCAAAATATGCAGAAATATGGACATATATGAGACCCTTTCTAAGGGAAAAAAAAATAATTCAAAACATTTTTTTCAGCTATTATGCACTAAATTAAATGTACTTATGGATATTATAATTACTTTCTACAAAATCTGCTAGGAAATAAAACCCAAAATGCTACACACTGCAGCTTTAATAGGCCTTACATTGAGAGGGCAATCCAAACAAAATGTGATTGAGATATTCTTCATATATTTCTTTGTTGTGCAGGTGTGTGTGAGTGTTGTGGAAAGAAAAAGATCTTCACCCAAAAAAATAACTTTCCACCAATTTATTTTTTTACTGAAATCTGCAAACAGGTTTTTACAGAGAATTGACAGACAGCTGGACAAATATGATTGGAAAAAAATCACTTTCTTGATCTGAAACCAAAACCCAATTACAATCAATTTATAAAGTCCTTTTAAACATATTTTCTTAAAGGCCTACTTCACCGGTGGGAATATGAAGGTGTATTGAACTCGGAGATCCTATGAAGTATAAATGTGCAAAAAAAAATGAAATCGGATCATCCTAGCCTGAGAAAAGGCAGAAAGAGTGTTTTATGGTCTCACTGTCTCTGTGATGTCACAGAAAGAGAAATGTAGGGTTAGACAGTGAGGCCATCAAACACTCTTTCTGCCTTTTCTCAGGCTAGAATGAACCAATTTCAATTTTTTTTGCACTTTATATTACATAGGACCTCAGAGTTCAATACACCTTCATATTCCTACCGGTGAAGTAGGTCTTTAAGGAATAAACACAGATACCTAAATCACACCCTCGTGGAAAATAATCAATCAGTAACAACAGGGCGCGTAAAACACAAATTAAAACAGTAACTTAGAACCAAATGAGGAAAAAACACCCTGCGTTCCAAATCACATACTCTTTCTTTCTACTACACTACATACTAAAGTACTGAAGAGTTTTAGTCTTTTTACTACACTACATACTAAAGTACTGAAGAGTTTTAGTCTTTTTACTACACTACATACTAAAGTACTGAAAGTTTTAGTCTTTTTTACATACTAAAGTACAGGAGAGTTTTAGTCTTTTTACTACACTACATACTAAAGTACAGAAGAGTTTTAGGACCACAGACAGGAGAGAAAAGAAAATCAGATAAGGAAGATTGTTTTTCATTATATTGAGGAAAAGATGAATACTGCAAAATTCACTTGGAGTTAGTATTATTATTCTATTATTCTTATTATTCTTGTGGGGGCCTTTATGTATTTTCAGCATACTACAATTGACCTGTATGTATTGGGACATCCTAAATCTTTTTCTGGCATACTAAATAGTAGGGAAGTATGGGGATTGGAACGCAGGGATGTTTTTTTTTTTTAAAGGCACTTTTAGGGAGACTAGGCTCTTACAACTCTAATCAACAGATTTCTCGACATAAATTAAAAGGTGATAAAACTATCAAACCAATAGAAACTGACTTTAAAAAACAATAAGATAAGATAAGGTAAGGTAAGGTAAGGTAAGGTAAGGTAAGGTAAGGTAAGGTAAGGTAAGGTAAGGTAAGGTAAGGTAAGGTAAGGTAAGGTAAGGTAAGGTAAGGTAAGGTAAGGTAAGGTAAGGTAAGGTAAGGTAAGGTAAGGTAAGGTAAGGTAAGGTAATAAGGAATGAATCGGAAAAAAAAATTGAATAACAATGAAAATTTCACTGTTTCGCTGTAATTTGATTGAAAAAGCAAAAACTTTCATATTATTCTAGAATAATTACACAAAGTGAAATGAATCTAGAATAAACATACTTTTCAGATTGTTGACATTTCTGTATTATAAACCCTTTTTTTAAAATTGGTTTAAATGTATTTGTTCTAATATTTTGAGATACCGGATTTGTTTAAATTCCATGTAGCTGTAAGCCATAATCATCCACATTTAAAACAAAACAAAAGTCCTGACATATTTCACTTTGTCTAATGAATCTAGAATATATGAAATTCTCTGAAAATGGACTTTTCTATGATATTACATTTTTTTTAGGATGCAGCTGTATATTTGTCATAGTTTTTTTTTCAGAGAGCAACATGGTTCCTTTTCAATAAGGTGTAAATTCATGAACAAGGCATAATTTGTAAACCTGCTTTTATGTTGCCTTTGTGTATAAAATAAAAGAATGGAATAAATAACCTGTGTAAAGGCCTTTGCACACCGAGCGGGACGCGAATAAACGCAACGTAAAAGCGAATGTTTTGAAATGTGAATTTTGTCGCGTCTCACTTTAAGAAGCGGCGTCCCAGAAAAATCGAACTCATTTCGAAAAAATTAAAAACGCAAATTTGCGATGCGAAATGACGGCGCTGGTGTGGAAGCTTGTATTGACTCTGTATACGTTCGGTAATTCACGGATTAATCGCACGAATAAAACGCGCCCGGTGTGCAAAGGCCTTCAGGCTGAGAGGTGTGGATGTCATTTTAACCACCAGTACAATCGCTGTTTGTTTTCCGTTCA
>CM049395.1:40017500-40022500 GCA_026929865.2 Hyperoplus lanceolatus
GGACATCTTAAATCTTTTTTTCTACATACTATATAGTAGAAAGTATGCGATTCGGACCGCAACCCTAATGTTTCTTTTTCTTTTCTACCTGCCAGGGACTACAGGTGAAAATTAGCATTAGCACTGCATGGCTAAATCTGGCACATTTACATGTTGAACTGTGGTGCTCATGTTTATCAATGTGTCCTGTCCGTTTTAAATAAAGAAATAGGAGAAATAGAAACTTTGAAAATGTAAGTTTTTTTTATAGTTCTCGAGTGCAAGGTATTTATTTATTTATTTATTTTTTTTTTGGGGAAATTATTTTGTTTCTGTGCAAAGTATATACATATTTGTATTCTTTATTTTTATTTTACTATGGAAAAGGGGTAGGATTAAATAAGTATATACTTCTTCCTGCTCCTTTTCAGGCATATCTCAGCAATGCAGATAATTTGTTTTCTTTTATTTTTAATTTCTTCTGTGAAAACATAATTTGTTTACTGTATTTCCATGCTTTTCATTTTGTTTTGTATGTTTGATATGTCTGAAATAAATTGAATCAATCTCAATCTCAATCTCAAAGTGAAATCAAGTAAAATCATCCAGAATAGAAGAAGGATGTTTGGAACAGATGTTTGACAGCAGTTGGGAAATACTTTTAAGAAAAAAAATGTAATTTTCAAAGAGGGGTTAATAATACCATAGAAACAAAAGAACAAACATATAGAACTCTATCAGCTTATTGTCAATTATTCTGATACATGTGAGACATACATAATAATCGAACTATGACAGACGGACGGACGGACAGACAGACAGACATATAAGCAGATAGATGGATAAACAGATAGATAGATAGATAGATAGATAGATAGATAGATAGATAGATAGATAGATAGATAGATAGATAGATAGATAGATAGATAAACAGACAGACGGATAGATAGAGAGACAGACCTTGTAGACTCCTCTCATGGTTGTGGTGTGAGAGAAGCTGTCGTACTGTTTCTTCTGTTCGTTGTACAAAACGTTGCCTTCAGGGTCCGTCACAAAACCATCAACATCGTAGTTCCCTCCCGAGACCACCTTTAAACACACACACACACACACACACACACACACACACACACACACACACACACACACACACACACACACACACACACACACACACTTATAAGTAAAGAACATTTTTAAAACAATAAAAGCGTATATACTATATAGTCGTTTGAACTACTTTGTAAAAAATTATATTGACAATGTACATATGAAATTATAACAGAATAAAATACAAATCTATTCTGGGGCTTGTCAATGGGTCAACCAGAGAAGCAATGGTCACATTAAAAAACAAATTGTATCCCTTCCATATATGGCCCTACACTACTACTACTACTACTACTACACTACTACTACTACACTACTACAATAGGTAACCGACAAGAAAATGTCAAACAAGTAATTGAACTACTTAAGATTACTATGCAGATATGGAGGTAGTGAGACCACCGTCCAGCTACTGTTAAAGGACTACTTCACCCATACGGACACGGCGTTCTATCATTATAAAATCGCTATTATAATATAATGAATAAGGTTTGTCTTCCCTCAGTCTTCCCTCAGTCTTCCCTTGGCCCAGCTGTCCGGTTAATCCTAACCAGTTAGACAGTGAGACCATAAAACACTCTTTCTGCCTTTTCTCAGGCTAAGATGAACCGATTTCTAAAATGTTTGCACATGTAGGCTATATTACATAGGATCTCAGAGTTCAATACACCTTCATATTTCCACCGGTGAAGTAGGTCTTTATATGTAAACTAGGCTACAAGTAGTTTCCTAACATGGAGTTGACTGCTACACAACACTGTCAAATGTATCCTCAATAAACAGCGCTGCATTTTGATGTTATGCAAGAATAATTCAAAGTGTGCAATGTAACGGGAAACCACTCGAATAGGGAAATGACAACTGCAAAAACTGACAGACAGACACTCAGACAGACACTCAGACAGACAGACAGACACTCAGACAGACACACAGACAGCACAGACAGACAGACAAACACTCAGACAGACAAACAGACACACCACTTACAAGAAATGACAACTAAAGAAAACTGTCAGACTCTTTTGCTCACACACACACACACACACACACACACTCTCTTTCACACACACACACACACACACACACACACACACACACACACACACACACACACACACACTTGGCTCACCTGGAAATCTATGTCAAACTTCACGTCTTTTTCCAGCTCTTCGAAGAAACATTGTTTTTCGTTGTCCGGGAGTTCGAACGTGAGTTCAGTCGCAAATACCGAGAACATATGTAGCATAAAACATAATCCCGTACACAGTAGCATTATGCAGGCGGCTGTAGGAATAACACACACACACACTCAAGGAAGGAGCCGGTAGAACATTATAGGAGGATTTTAATCAGCTCTGTTGCTCTGACGTGGCAAGCGCACAGACGACTTCCGGGGTAGCTTTGTTTATTTTATTTTTATTTTTTTGGTGAGAAATTCGCTAAAAAATTATACAAACTTGAATTATGGTCAAGAATAATTCCATTTTTAAGAATGAAATTATTTGTTGGATTAGTGAAAGCTCTTATAATAGGTTTATGGCGTTAAATTAACAAAACGACAAATTGAAAGCGTCATATCAAGCACTGCGATCAGCTAGGAGAGTTATGTGTCAAAATAAAAGCCCAGTGTTTTAAAGTAAGTCGGTTTTATGCTTGTAGAAAATAAAATCAATTAATTAATTAACCAATATAACAATAAAACTATTCAAAAAGACATGGCAATAGGAATTTAGAATTTATATAATACAACAACAGAGGGTCCAAATGTAACAGGAGTCTTAATGTGAAAAACCCAGCTGGCGCACTCACTCGCCGCCCCGCCTTGCATACAGACAGTCATCATAATACGGCAGAGGACACAACCCCTTTCCCTTGGGCTGTTAACATTTTTGGAATTTTGATCCACTTTCTAACTTATTTAGACAGTTTTTTTTATAATCTTTATTGTTTCGGTCTTCTTAACACTGAGGCGTGTCGTCATTTAAAGTTTGTTTATAATTAATAATAAATAAAACAGCAGCCGTTAAAATGCAAAACTACGCAGATGCGATACGGGACTTTATAAGTAACCACGCCACCGTGCTCACCGCTGCTCTGGTTGCAGGTAAATACATGTTTTCATCATAAGGAGTTTTTTTGTGTTGTGAACTTTTCTACTCTTTCTTAAATGTCAATTTCAAGGAAATACTCTGTTTGTTCGTATGCTACTGTAACATATCTGTATATTGTTATCTGTAGTCTGTATTGTTCTCCATCCTGTCAGTCACTGTGGCTGCATAGTGGGGCGTGTGTTTTGGGTATTGTACCTTGTAAATTTGTTAACAATGAATACATATCATTTCATAGGGGGTCATTTCTATCGCTCATTCTCCACTGATGGAATTAATTTTACAACAGCATAAAGAGAGAGAAACAGTAAACACACACACACACACACACACACACACACACACACACGCGCGCGCGCACACACGCACGCACACACACACACACACACACACACACACACACACACACACACACACACACACACACACACACTAGCAGCAAACAAAAAATGATTCTATACGTAAAATAAGAAAAATAAAAAAAAAAATAAAACAAGAGAAACACTGACATTGGCAGTCATAACGTGAATGTGAAACGACCCTGAGTGAATCACGTCCTTCAGAATTTCCCCGCGGTGTTTGTTATTCTGTTGTTTTTAACTGTGTTAATAGTATCCCTCCTACTAGGCGCGTTCTGGCCTTGTTATTGTTTGTTTAGTAATGTGGTCTTTGCGATAATTTTCTTCCACTATCTATCTATCTATCTATCTATCTATCTATCTATCTATCTATCTATCTATCTATCTATCTATCTATCTATCTGTCTGTCTGTCTGTCTGTCTGTCTGTCTGTCTGTCTGTCTGTCTGTCTATCTATCTATCTATCTATCTATCTATCTATCTATCTATCTATCTATCTATCTATCTATCTGTCTGTCTGTCTGTCTGTCTGTCTATCTATATCTGTCTGTCTGTCTGTCTGTCTGTCTGTCTGTCATTTTGAACTGAATGTGGCAATACATTCAGGGTTAAAGGTGGAGTCAGTGATTCTGGAGAACGCTTGTTGTCAATTAGTGTTTCGTCAAAATCTGTGAATATCTCCTCGTGATCCGCTACCTGTCTGTACTGTGTGTGCTCTGAAATCAAACCCAGTGTTAATACACAGCCTAGGCTCTGTAAACGGCAATGTTCCTAACGGAGCCCCCTTTATTTACATTCCCTTTGTTAACATGCCAGTTTACAGAGCCTAGGCTGTGTATTAACACCACATTATTTCAGTGGATCATGAGGAGATATTCACTTGATTTTGACACAAAGCGATTTTGAAAACAAAGCGTTCTCCAGAATCACTGACTGCACCTTTACAATTTCCTTTCCCTACCTTCATTTACCCGTTGTGTCTTTTGTGTGTGCGTGTGTGTGTGTGTGTGTGTGTGTGTGTGTGTGTGTGTGTGTGTGTGTGTGTGTGTGTGTGTGTGTGTGTGTGTTTGCCTTTCAAGTTGTGTGTTTATGTTGTTATGGTTTTGTTCTAGAAGGTAAAAAATCCATAAATTAAAGGGGCACTGTGTAACATTTTAAGTAATTTATCAGCTAAAATCAATATCCTCATTCATAAATATGTCCTCATTGGTGTAAAATCACCTCTGCCAATAATCTGAATTTTCCTCCTGAGCGGATAATTACAAATATTAATAATACATTTTGTACATTGAGTGGGCAAGTGTTATGGAGGCATCCATGTTTTTGGAATGTCATCAGGTGCATTGTTTAGAATTTTGAATTGTTCTTGTCCTTGAAGGCCACTGTAGCTTCTGTTATTATTCTAAAGGGGTGGGGTTACCCAGGGAGTGTTGCATTCTAGAAC
>CM049395.1:40027500-40035000 GCA_026929865.2 Hyperoplus lanceolatus
TTACATTTCATACAATATGATACAATATGACACCCTGCCCTTACACCCTTAGCTCGGCTGAGAAAAAAAGGCAAGGCAAGGCAATTTTATTTATAGAGCACATTTCAGGCACAGGGCCACTCAAGGTGCTTCACAGGGTTAAAATCAAATAAAGAATACAAATACAAAAAAAAAGGAACAAATTTAAAACATGGATAAAAATACAACATTTAAATAAAAGAATTAAAACATTTTCCAAAAAAAAAAAAAAAAAAAAAAAGAGCCTATTTGAGTTTATTTTGAAAGAGCAATACCCCTTGGAAAAGTCTGTTTTTTGTGTAGTCAATATCCGACAATACGGCTTCTTCTGGACATTGCATGAATTCACCCACACGCGTCAGACTTCCGACTAACCCTTACCCCTCGGTAATGCTACAGGAAAAGCCATTACCGTTACTTTTGGTTGTATGCGTCTGTATGCTTAAACTTTTTCACGTGTGTTGATTTTGAAATGGTTATGTGTGTTTTTAGATCTTTAATGTATTTTTTTTTATATATACTTTATTAAAACATTTTACAGAACACAAACACAGTGAAAAAGTCAACACGCAAACAAAAGAAAAAACTTATCAAACAGCCAACATGGCGTGATCTACTCGACAGGTTTCTAAAGCTAAATGTTAAAGGGGCACTGTGTAACATTTTAAGTAATGTATTAGCTAAAATCAATATCCTCATTCATAAATATGTCCTCATTGGTGTAAAATCACCCCTGCCAATAATCTGAATTATCCTCCTGAGCGGAGAATTACAAATATTAATATTACATTTTGTCCATTGAGCAGGCAAGTCTTATGTAGGAATCCATGTTTTTGGAATGTCATCAGATGCATTGTTTAAAATGTAGAATTGTTCTTGTCCTTGAAGGCCACTGTAGCTTCTGTTATTATTCTAAAGGGGTGGGGTTACCCAGGGAGCGTTGCATTCTAGAACGTTGTAGAACTTTCTTGATGATGTCATATTACACAGTGTCCCTTTAAGCAAAAAATAAAAAGTCAAAGAGGTGTCGCCGGATTTCTTTACAGACCGGTAGCAGATCGTGAGGAGATATTCACTGATTTTTTTTTTGACAACAAGCGTTCTCCAGAATCACTGACCAATATGTTATTTATTCATTGATTTATTCCACATTAATGTTAGACAGGCTTTCCTAGGTCGTCCCTAGTTGTTTTTATTCTCTCTCTGCAATTTATTCTCTTTTTAGCTGTTTTATCTACTGCTGATTTTAACGTGTCTGATTTATTTATTTTTTTTCTCTTAGTCTTCTGTTTATTTTGTTTCTGGTTTCTGTAGCACTTTGAGATTACTTTCTGAAAAGTGCTTTACAAATAAAATGTATTATTATTAATTTATTATTAATGTGTTTTGTGTGCCTGTCAGGGATCATGATGTGTCCCAAGTGGGCGACAGAGGACGGGTTTGAGATGCAATTTGGTGTGAATCACCTCGGACATTTCCTCCTCACAAACTGTCTCCTGGATCTGCTGAAGAAATCCACTCCGAGCCGCGTGGTCATAGTGTCCAGTCTGGTCCACGAGAGAGGTGAGATATGAGTGTGCTTTGGTTTTAAAGGGGCAGTGTGTAGAATTTGAGCATGATTTTATTTTAGAAATGGAATGTAGTATTAAAGGAATACTTCACCCATACGGAACCGGCGTTCGATCACTATAAAATCACTATTATAATATAATGAATGAGGTTTTTCTTCCCTCAGTCTTCCCTTGGCCCAGCTGTCCTGTTAATCCTACACACATAGGATTATGCCAAAATGCATATGTTGTTAGTATTACTTGCATTTATAGTACTTTTAATTTCAGAAAATGCCAAAAATTCCTAAAATCTTAAACTGCATTGCTTGTATTTCAGGCCGTATTCACTTTGATGACATAAACCTGGATCAGAGCTACCAGCCGACGGAGAGCTACAGACAGAGCAAACTGGCCAACGTGCTGTTCTGCAGGGAACTGGCTGCTAGGCTTCAAGGTACTGGAATGTCCCACGCTCACTGGGTCCCACGAACACACCGCTATTCAAACATATGTGTACTGCATTAATGTATGGTATTTTGTGTGTTTTTATAACAATTTCTGATTTACTCAATGTTATGTGTGAAGCACTTTGTAACTGTATGTATTAAAAAGTGCTCTATAGATTGTGCTTACTTACTAACTATTTGAAGGTGGAGTCACTATTATCGAGAAGTGTCAGTGAATATCTCCTCATGATAAGCTAGTGCTACCTGTCTGACACTCTGCTGTTAAAACACAGCCTAGGCTCTGTAAACTGGTCTGTAAACAAAGCCCACCGTACACACAGTACAGACAGGTAGTGGATCATGAGGAGATATTCACTGATTTTGACAACAAGCGTTCTCCAGAATCACTGACTACACCTTTAATAGATCCCATGTACAAGAGCTTGCCTTACATTACATTACGTAAATGCAATGTTTCACCCTATTGCAAGATTGAAGATCACTAACATGAAGTCTACATTAATTATTAATTATTAATTAATTCATGTATTTCTTATCAATGAAGCGTTTCTTGAAAGGTTTCTTGAAAGGCGCTATATAAAATGAAGCTATTATTATAATTAAAATGTTTCATGCATTCTTACTATGTATCGTAATGTCCCCCTCTGCCCCATAACACAGTGGTAACAATAAAACAATCTAACAATATAATATTAATACTGTATATCCATGTTCCCTTTTATCCAGGCACCGGTGTGAGTGTCTACAGCCTGCACCCAGGGGTAGTGCGCTCTGAGCTGGGGAGACATTTCTTCCCTGAGCTGGCTCTGTGGAAGAGGCTGCTGGCCTGGCCCTTTATCATGCTGATGAAAAACACCAGACAGGGGGCACAGACGACCATATACTGTGCTGTGGATGAAAGACTGGCTGATGAGAGCGGGCTGTACTATAGGTGTGTACATGTGTGTGTGTGTGTGTGTGGGGGGGGGGGGGCGTGTGTGTTAGAGAGAGAGAGAGAGAGAGAGAGAGAGATGGCACAGACATCCATATACTGCGCTGTGGATGAAAGGCTGGCTGGTGAGAGCGGGCTGTACTATAGGTGTGTGTGTGTGTGTGTGTGTGTGTGTGTGTGTGTGTGTGTGTGTGTGTGTGTGTGTGTGTGTGTGTGTGTGTGTGTGTGTGTGTGTGTGTGTGTGTGTGTGTGTGAGTGAGAGAGGAGAGAATGAAGGAGAGAGAGAGGGAGAGAGAGGGAGCACAGACATCCATAATACTGTGCTGTGGATGAGGGACTGGCTGACAGTGGGCTGTACTATAGGTGGATACACATTTAACAAACTTACCAGCTTTACACGTGTTTTTATATATAGTGGGCGTCCTGGGGAAATGCACCTGTTGGAAGACCAAGAAGAAGAAGAAGTACTATAGAATAAATAACTAAATACATCTTCAGAGGAGGGGGATTTGTTTACATTCACAGAGCCTGCAGTTAGTTTACTAAACATATTTTCTCTACTTGTAATTCTTAGTATTGAATAATTCTATCATCATAAATCAAAATTAGATTATTTTGAGGAACCTGGAACCAAACGCTAAGCCTATAGAATATGTTTGTAAACCAAACTGTGGGCCCTGCTGCTGTAAACAACAACAACAGTGAAACAGTAACTTTTCAGGAAGCTTTCTGACTTCAAACAGTGTTCCAGGGATCACATTTTCCTTTTTTCAAAGTTTGTTTATTCAGTTATGGAGAATAAACCTTAGAAAATGTTGCAGTTCTCTGACACACCCAAAGTTACACACTGCACCTTTAAGACATGTCCATAGTGTATTTTTTAATATGACTTTTTTCTCTCTCCTATACAGTGACTGCGCTCCTAAAACAGCTGCACCTCAAGCCTTGGACGACGCTGCAGCCAAGAAGTTATGGGAACTCAGTGCTTCTATGGTCGGCCTGGCGTAAACACAGCAAGCTCACTGTTAAAGTCTATCTTAAAGCTATAGTGCGTAACTTTTCCATATAACTGAATGTCTGTTACATTCAAGCCATCGCCGAACAAGTTGACCCAAAGTTGATTAAGCCTATTATCAGCTCCATAAAACTCTCCCTGTGTTTCTCAGTATGGCAGCGTTTACAAACTGGTGTCCCCCCCCCCCCACCCTGACAATGGTGCAGGAGCTCAGAAAAATCCCCAAGAAGAGCCCAAGAAATGTTTCAGTTGTTGTTTCTACTGCTAAGAATACAAACCTGGATGTACAGCAGAAGATATAAAATCCATGTGCCATCACTGAAGGCTTTACCTCATGTAGATGGCGATGCACCGACAGTGTTGTTGTTACTTAGAATTCCTCATGGGGGTGGGGGGGGGGACAGAAGTTACACACTATAGCTTTAACCCAATGCAAAAGAACAATGCATTTATGTATAAGGATGCTTCATGCTGTTGCAATCTTAAAGAGCTGAAAGATATGCAGATGAGTGAAGAACAAATTGCACTATTTAATCTCACAAGCCAGTCTGTTGATTTGATATTAATGCTTCCACTTTATATTCCCTGCACATACAGTTTTATTATTATTATATACAGCTCTGGAAAAAATGAAGAGACCACTCCAAGTGTTCAGTGTCTCTCGTTTTACTCTTTATAGCAGGGGTGTCAAACATACGGCCCGCGAGATGATTTGATCAGGCCTGCGACCTGTAGAGCATAAATTTCTGAGTATGTCAAAAAAAAAAGTAAGTCTCTTGCCCATTCCTGTGAGGAGTTATGAATTTTTAAAGAAATAACCGAAATGCTCACTCCTGCCGCTAGGGGGCAGCCTAAATAAAAAAGCACATTTTAGCAACGTGGGAAATGGTAAATGGCAATCCTGCTTCACCGCTATTAATGTTTCCTCCAGTGCTTTATGGCAAAGTAAAAACCAAAAAAAAAAAAACATTTTTATTTTTAGTACATTTTATTTTATTACTTTTTAATAAAAATAAAACTGTTTTTATTTTTAGTGCTGAACAATTAATGTACTAGCAAGCGCGGTGTGTCTGCGGCTCTGTGTGCGCAAAACGAGCAGGAGCATGCTAGTGTAGGCCTACAAGATTTATTCCCTAATTTTCAATGCTGCTTTATTTTTATGTTTTAAATTGGGAAAAACGAATTCCAAAACAACCAATAACCTCTGTATTTAAAAATAAATCAAAACAGTAGAAGTTGCACTTGTATTTAATTGTATTTTGTACAGTCTGCATGTTTGCACAAACTGTGTCCCTGTACATATAGCAAACCAAATTGGACAACTGTAAGGTCAGTGCCTGTTGTATTTGTGTATTCAAATAAACAGTTGTTTATTTCATTAGTGCACATTGGCATCTTTGAGCAAAATACCCCCAAAACCTCCTATTCCCATGGCCAGCAGCAACCTTTACTAAGACATTTCCTGGGGGGTACAGAGATCCCTTGTGATCCGTGATAATGTAGGTTACTAATGTAGGCTGAGTGATAAAGCATATTACTGAAAAACAAAGTTAGGGATTTGGAGTTATTTTGCCATTATTTTACTGGTCCGGCCCACCTGAGATCAGAGAGGCTGTATTTGGCCCTCCAACCAAAATGAGTTTGACACCCCTGCTTTATAGGCATATGTTTGAGTAGAATGAACATTTTGGTTTTATAATATAAACTACTGACAACATTTCTACCAAATTCACAATACATTTTTTGTCATTAAAGAGCATTTTAATTAAGTTATGTAGAGATGAAGATTTAAGAAAAATCCAGACTGGTCTCTTAATGTTTCCCGGAGCTGTAGAATGCTTTATTATAAAGGGCTTGATTGTAGGGGTTTGGTGTCCAGCTATGTCCTTAGCATAATGAGGTAACACTGGCTTTTTAAATGCACTTTTTGGGTGGTTGTTCACCTTTAAAAAAAATTCAAAAAATCTAGGGCAGAAAATTTGTCTTAAAATTTGAGTTTTCCTAACTTTTTTAGATTTTTATAGTTTGCACTACTGTGTGTGTGTGTGTGTGTGTGTGTGTGTGTGTGTGTGTGTGTGTGTGTGTGTGTGTGTGTGTGTGTGTGTGTGTGTGTGTGTGTGTGTGTGTGTGTGTGTGCGCCTGTGTGTGTGTGCGCGCCTGTGTGTGTTTGTGTGTGTTGCTGCTTTCATTGTTAAGGGTGAGAGAATCGAGCATACTTAACAAAGCATTCTACAGCAATATATCATACTTTAAGCAAGAAATGTCAAATTAAAAGGGATTTTTCTTTCGTGTGGCAGTTATTAAATAACAAATGCAATAACTAAACCACTTGTTTGTGTGTTTTTATTTAAAAGCAGTGACTTGCAATTTAGAAAACAATCGAAAACCAGTCTTTTAGAGTCGCGTCACCTTGCAACATTCACCAAGTCCAGGCGTTTGTTGCAGGTACCAGTTTATTGGCACATGTTAAACTGAGGGTGTTTCTAGAGCAATATGTTGAGGGGAAAGAGCTTGAAAAGTGACTGAAGATATTAACCATGAAATATTTAATTTTGCACTGCAACTGCTAGTTTTATTTAAAGCTGCAGTGTGAAGAATGTTGGGTTTTATTTCCTAGCAGATTTTGTAGAAAGTAATTATAATATCCATAAGTACATTTAACTTAGTGCATAATAGCTGAACATTTTTTTTAAATTATTATCTCATATTATGTCCATATTTCTGCATATTTTGGACCAAGGCCTAGTGCCGCCATCTTGAAAGTGTCATAGTTGGAATGTCATCAGGTGCATTGTTTAAAATTTAGAATTGTTCTTGTCCTTGAAGGCCACTGTAGCTTCTGTTATTATTCTAAAGGGGTGGGGTTACCCAGGGAGCGTTTCATTCTAGAACTTTGTAGAACTCTCTTGATGATGTCATATTACACACTGCACCTTTAACTTTACTCTTCTTATTTTAATTGTATTTCTTTACGTGTGTCTGTTTGTGTCTTGTGGTCTCCATGTCTTGTATCACATTTTGGTTTCTTGTATTGTCTCACATAAACTAATATCTGAAAAAAAAAATGTGTTTGAAAAAGGGTGAATCTGGCGCCATCCTGTGTTTGTAGGTGGCACGTGCATCTGAAGATGTAATGTCCCTGCGTTCCAAATCTCATACTCTTTCTTTTTTCTATTCTACATACTACATCTGACCATTAAAAATAATCTAGTTAGTATGCAGTAGTATGCTACACTTGGGACATACTTTAACTTATTTATTTCATCATAACATTGCACCTTGATCTTGCCTCTTGCTTTTATATCCGTCTCATCCCCGGTTGTTTTCATATGGAGGCTTCGTCGACGTGACGTCACTTCAGGTTCGCACCGGATTGTGGGTCAGAATCTCCCCAAATAGAATGCAGTTTTCAACACTAACAATCTTGGCCGGATGAAGTAGGACATCCGGGTACTTCTAACCATCCTAAATCTGGCCACAAGAATTGGGACATCCTAAATCTTTTTTTCTACCATAAAA
>CM049395.1:40042500-40045000 GCA_026929865.2 Hyperoplus lanceolatus
GATATCTAAAAGTTAGAGATGCTACCCTTTCCACCTACAATGTCTCACCTTTAAGAAAAAAAAAAATCAAAAATTCCCCAAACCCAAATTCTTTATGCTTGAAGTTGAAGTTGCCGTTTCTCTCCCGCGAAGTCCTCTCAAAGAATGGCGTGCTGTCGACGTTGTAGAGTGAATATCTATACAGCCAAAGTCTACGTTAACCTATCACGAAAATGATCAAAATGAGCCCATTTCTAAGCAATGAACTGGTTAAGTTTCCAACAGGCCTGTGTGGGACCTTCTAGCTCTATACACCTTCACAGTTTGACTGCTGGCAAACTTTTGAGACACACCCCGAAAAGATGAGTTTTATTTGACTGCTGCCCCGCCTTGTTCAAAGGGAATACTCTACTCTGATTGGTTCAAATTTTTCTGAGCTCTCCATACCTGCCCCCGAGCTCTGTGTGTGTGTGTGTGTGTGTGTGTGTGTGTGTGTGTGTGTGTGTGTGTGTGTGTGTGTGTGTGTGTGTGTGTGTGTGTGTGTGTGGTGTGTGTGTGTGATGTGTGTGTGTGTGTGTGTGTGTGTGTGTGTGTTGCCCTAGTCACATCACAGGTGTGGCGGGGAAGCAGCACATTCCAATATGAACATACCTGTCAGCTCCTCTGGTATTCAGAGACCTTTGTTGACCATTCTCTCTCTCTCTCTCTCTCTCTCTCTCTCCCTCTCTCTCCCTCTCTCTCTCTCTCTGTCTCTCCCTCTCTCTCACTCTCTCTCTCTCTCCCCTCGGGGCCCACGCAAAGGAGAGGAAATACAGTGTGTGTGTGTGTGTGTGTTTTAGAGAGAGAGAGAGAGAGAGAGAGAGAGAGAGAGTGTATGTGAGTGAGTGTGTATGTGTGTGTGTGTGTGTGTGTGTGTGTGTGTGTGTGTGTGTGTCTGTTGACCAGTCACTCTCTCTCTCTCCATGGGACCCACGCAAAGGAGAGGAAATAACTCGCATTTCAGTCGCACAAATACAACATTGGCTGTGTTGTAAAAGCCCTACTAACGTCCTCCCTCCTACATACTCAACATGTATATACTACATACTAAAAGCCCTACTGACGTCCTCCCTCCTATATACTCAACATGTATATACTACATACTAAAAGCCCTACTAACGTCCTCCCTCCTACATACTCAACATGTATAACTAAAGCCCTACTAACGTCCTCCCTCCTACATACTCAACATGTATAACTACATACTAAAAGCCCTACTAACGTCCTCCCTCCTACATACTCAACAGATATACTACATACTAAAAGCCCTACTAACGTCCTCCCTCCTACATACTCAACATGTATATGCTACATACTAAAAGCCCTACTAACCCCCCTCCCATCCCCCCCCTCCTACATACTCAACATGTATATGCTACATACTAAAAGCCCTACTAACGTCCTCCCTCCTACATACTCAACATGTATATGCTACATACTAAAATCCCTACTAACGTCCTCCCTCCTACATACTCAACATGTATATACTACATACTAAAAGCCCTACTAACGTCCTCCCTCCTACATACTCAACATGTATATACTACATACTAAAAGCCCTACTAACGTCCTCCCTCCTACATACTCAACATGTATATGCTACATACTAAAAGCCCTACTAACGTCCTCCCTCCTACATACTCAACATGTATATACTACATACTAAAAGCCCTACTAACGTCCTCCCTCCTACATACTCAACATGTATATACTACATACTAAAAGCCCTACTAACGTCCTCCCTCCTACATACTCAACATGTATATACTACATACTAAAAGCCCTACTAACGTCCTCCCTCCTACATACTCAACATGTATATACTACATACTAAAAGCCCTACTAACGTCCTCCCTCCTACATACTCAACATGTATATACTACATACTAAAAGCCCTACTAACGTCCTCCCTCCTACATACTCAACATGTATATACTACATACTAAAAGCCCTACTAACGTCCTCCCTCCTACATACTCAACATGTATATACTACATACTAAAAGCCCTACTAACGTCCTCCCTCCTACATACTCAACATGTATATGCTACATACTAAAAGCCCTACTAACGTCCTCCCTCCTACATACTCAACATGTATATACTACATACTAAAAGCCCTACTAACGTCCTCCCTCCTACATACTCAACATGTATATGCTACATACTAAAAGCCCTACTAACGTCCTCCCTCCTACATACTCAACATGTATATGCTACATACTAAAATCCCTACTAACGTCCTCCCTCCTACATACTCCAGATGTATATACTACATACTAAAAGCCCTACTAACGTCCCCCCTCCTACATACTCAACATGTATATACTACATACTAAAAGCCCTACTAACGTCCCCCCCTCCTACATACTCAACATGTATATACTACATACTAAAAGCCCTACTAACGTCCTCCCTCCTACATACTCAACATGTATATACTACATACTAAAAGCCCTACTAACGTCCTCCCTCCTACATAC
>CM049395.1:40062500-40067500 GCA_026929865.2 Hyperoplus lanceolatus
TAGTGATTTTATAATGATAGAACGCTGGTTCCGTATGGGTGAAGTATTCCTTTAACCTTAAAACGTTTCGCTTTATGTACATACTATAACCTTAAAACCTTTAACCAAACCAGTTAAAGGTGAAGAAAGCGGTTTATTTATGTTAATATAAGTGTTAAATCGCTCTTTACTCATACAGTGATCACTTACATAATGTGCGTGTTTCATAAAGCCGATCCTCTCAGTCAGCTGCTCTGCATGTAATCGCCAAATAAACTTTTAGGGGATCCCGAAATTGATATCCAATCACAAGAGAGAACGCTACAAACCGACACCCGTCTTACTCATGGTCTCACTGCCGGTGCACGCCAGAGCGACAGATGGGTGAATGTTTATGCACCTACAATGGCGGAGCAGGTTAAAAATCCTTCCCAATGTCTGTTTTGATGGTTTTTATCATGTTTTATCACACTTATGGATCTGAGATGATGCTAGATAACTTGCTGCTTGAAGACCACAGTGCATTAATGTGGTGACGTAGGGACGAGCGAGGGGACTGCTAACTGCAGTAACTGACAGGAAGTTAGCTAAAAGAACCATTCCGCTTACAGCACCTTTAAATATCATACATCTTTGCAAAAGCAAGGCAAGTTTATTTCTAAAGGACAATTGAGAAACAAGGCCAATCAAAGGTCTTTACAGGGAAATAAAATATGTCACATACATATGAGTGTAAAGGAGAAGCAGCTTTTAGTTTTTATGCACCAAATATCTGGAACAAACTCCCAGAGAACTTGAGGTCTGCTGCAACTCTCAGCTCTTTTAAATCGAGTCTGAAGACTTTTTTGTTTCCATTTTAACCTGCAATTTTTATTTTATTTACTTCTTTTCATTCGCTTTTAAATGTCTTCTAACGAGTTTTATGTATTTTAATCTTGCCCCTGTAAAGCACTTTGAATGGGCCTTGTGTCTGAATTGTGCTATAGAAATAAACTTGCCTTGCCTTGCCTAAAGTGTTGAGACAGTTATTTTCGTTTATATGATTAATCTTATGTTTGCAATATGTTGTCTGTTACATGGTTAATTTTGATGTTTTTAAATGTTCAATGTATTTTTTTAAAGATTATTTTTTGCGCATTTTCAAGCTTTATTAGACAGTACAGAGTTGAAATGGGGAGACAGAGAGAGAGAGGGAGAGAGAGAGGGGGGGATGACCTGCAGTAAAGGTCCACGGGTCGGATTTGAACCTGCGACCACTGCAACGAAGGCCGGAGCCAATACGGTACGCGCTCTATCCACTACACCACCGAAGCGCCCCCAAATGTTCAATAAACAATATTTTCTATATTAAAAATGAGAAGCGTGTGTGTGTGTGTGTGTGTGTGTGTGTGTGTTTAAAAGGCTCGACACGCACGCACGCACGCACGCACGCACACACACACACACACACACACACACACACACACACACACACACACACACACACACACACACACACACACACACACACACAGGACGCACATTATTCTCTCTCTCCACATGTTGTTGTTCGGAGTTTCTGTCCAAGGTGCTGAAATCTGCTGCTCAAGGGACGGTCACGTGACTGCGCTTCCTTCTGTGCGTGCGCGTGTGTTTGTGTGTGCTGTGTTTATCTGTGCGGTCTTTGCATGTGTGTGCGCGTGCGTGTAGTCTCTGCGTGTGTGTGGGGTGTGTGTGTGTGTGTGTGTGTGTGTGTGTGTGCGCGTGTAGTCTCTGCATGTGTGTGTGTGCGTGTAGTCTCTGCGTGTGTGTGTAGTCTGTGTGTGTGTGTGTGTGTGTGTGTGTGTGTGTGTGTGTGTGTGTGTGTGTGTGTAGTCTCTGCATGTGTGTGTGTGCCTGCGCGCGTGTGTGTGCGGTCTCTGCATGTGTGTGTGTGTGTGTGTGTGTGTGTGTGTGTGTGTGTGTGTGTGTGTGCGTGTAGTCTCTGCATGTGTGTGTGTGCCTGCGCGCGCGTGTGTGCGGTCTCTGCATGTGTGTGTGTGTGTCTCCTCAGTTCTCATCATGAGCGCCTCGAGGCTTCACTCTCTTCACTGTCCGCGTGCGATTCACTCAGCGCAGTCCAACTGAAAACGTAACTTCAACTCTTCTTTCACGACGTGCATCATTTTAATTTAATTAATTTTATTTTATTTTCTCTTCCATTGCAGACTTTCATGTGGCAACTGTGTATGATGGGCACGCAACAGCACAACAAGAAGCGTGGGTTGCTGCCTTCGCTTCCCCAGCAAGAGTGACTGTTTTTCGGATACGCAGACAAGCAAAAAGACCATGTAGAGAGCCAAGAACCAGTAATATTCTTTTCAGATTTTTTTTCTCGGATTTCGCTCATTTTCAACAGACAGTATGCAGAAAGGGATGCGACTAAATGACGGGCACATCACCTATCTGGCTGTATTGGCCAAGAAAGACGGGACGAGACGCGGTTGCTTGAGTAAAAGGAGCTCCGACAACACAAAATGGCATTCAAAGTGGTTCGCGCTGTTGCAGAACATGTTGTTTTATTTCGAGAGCGATTCGAGTTCCCGCCCCGCTGGACTGTACCTGTTGGAAGGGTGCGTGTGTGACAGGGCGCCGTCTCCCAAGCCATCAATGTCCGCCAAGGAATGCATGGAAAAGCAGGTAATACAATATGGATAATTTAACCATTATTTTAAACGTGAGAAGTCTCAATTGAAGTAGGCTATGTCCTGGCTAAGGGTATAGCAGGTAGCGGCACAATTCCAGTTACGTAAAGCGTTTTAAAACAACACTGCTTAGAAAAGCAAGTAAGAAGAAAATATGTATCAAGCTCACATATTGTTTTAAACATTTATTTAACTAATTTAACTAATTGAGATTAAAGTATGTCAGTGTCAAGATCAAACTCCCATATTATTATTATTATTATTATTATTATTATTATTATTATTATTATTATTATTATTATTATTATTATTATTATTTATTTTATTTAACTTATAGTTAACCAGTAGAAGCGTCATTGAGAATACAGTTTTTTCTATCATTATTATTATTATTATTATTATTATTATTATTATTATTATTATTATTATTATTATTATTATTATTATTATTTCTAACCTTTTATTTAACCAGGAGAAGTCTCATTGAGATTAAAGGATGTCAGAATCCTTGCCAATACACGCATCAGCACAATTCCACATTTACAGACAATACATTAAAAAAAACAGAGAACGCATACAGTCACATATAAGTGTGATTGACTGGCAATGCCGTCTCACTCAGTGTATACAACTTGTTGGTTAATTGACATAGCATATTTTTCTTTTCATATGCGCGGTAAAATTGCGCATAAAACAACCCCAAACACTCGCTTGTTATGAGGCTATTTTTATCCACCCGATATCCCTTTTATCACATCAAACAAAGTGTCTAACTCATTGAATAACATTGAATAACACTTGTAGGTTCATTCACATAGCATAGGTATTTTTTCTTTTTATACAGTATGCGCAGTAAAATTGCGCATACAACAACCCCACACACTCGCTTGTTATGAGGCTATTTTTAACCCATCGCTATATTTTATTTATCACGGTGAACAATGTCCCGGAGATGCTCACTTCACTTCATGTCAGTTGACGTTCAGAATCAGTGTGTTACGTAATTGCGTCATCAACCGCTCTGATCGATTGACTGGGTTCTGCACCTGAAATAGCCTCGCGCTCACACAGCCTGTGTTCAAAGGCACACACACACACACACACACACACACACACACACACACACACACACACACACACACACACACACAAACACACACACACACACACACACACACACATAAAACACACACACAAAAAATGCGGCATACACACACACACACACACACACACACACACACACACACACACATAAAACACACACACACACACACACACACACACACAAACACACTCATAAAACACACACACACGTAAAACACACACACACACACACACACACACACACACACACACACACATAAAACACACACACACACACACACACACACACACACACACACACACACACATAAAACACACACACACACACACACACACACACACACACACACACACACACACACACACACACACACATAAAACACACACACACACACACACACACACACACACACATAAAACACACAAACACACACACACATAAAACACACAAACACACACACACACACACACACACACACACACACACACACATAAAACACACACACACACACACACACACACACATAAAACACACACACACACACACACACACACACACACACAAAAAACACACACACACACACACACACACACACATAAAACACACACACACACACACACACACACACACACACATAAAACACACACACACACACACACACACACACACACACACACACACACACACCACACACACATAAAACACACAAACACACACACACATAAAACACACAAACACACACACACCTGGCATACTACAAATAGTTTATAAAAATGGGACTTAACGCAGGGTATGTTTTTTTATTTTATCTCATAGCCCTGGAGTAAACACACACACACACACACACACACACACACACACACACACACACACACACACACACACACACACACACACACACACACACACACACACACACAAAACAAACTGAATCTTGCGTATTATGTAGCAGTGCAGAGCTGTAGCGACGTATTGATTTCATTCCTTGTCTCGATATATTAATAGCACCCTACCTTGGCAACTGTGTCTCCGCGCTACATACACTCATAGCTGCTGATTGCTTCATTTGATAGCCTGTGTGTGTGTGTGTGTGTGTGTGTGTGTGTGTGTGTGTGTGTGCGTGCGTGATTTTGTGTGTGTGTGTGCATGCTTTTTTTAAAGAATTTTTTTGGCATTTTCAAGCTTTATTATAGACAGTACAGAGTTGAAATGGGGAGACAGAGAGAGAGAGAGAGAGAGAGAGAGAGAGAGAC
>CM049395.1:40082500-40087500 GCA_026929865.2 Hyperoplus lanceolatus
AATAAGAACAGACAATTGGAGTCTCGCTCTGATTGGTCAAAGTGTACAGCTCATGTTAACTTTGACCAATCACGAATCATGTACCCCAGCTTTAACCCTTGCACACTGTTTCCTTCCCAGGTCCAGAGTTTTCTTCGCGGGTGGATTTGCAGACGAAAGTGGAAAACGATCATCCAGGATTATATCCGCTCGCCACACGCAGAGAGCATGAGGAAGAGGAACCAGGTCTTTTTAAAATTTATTTATTTATTTTATCCGCTGCATTAATTTTATATATATATATATATAAAAAACTTCCTCCACTCCTTTTTTTTAATCTTAACTATATTGTATTTTGTCTTTTATCTCAAATTGTTATATATTTTCCATAATACTCTTCTGTAAATGTGTGTGTGTTATCAGTCCACATTTCTCTTGTATATCCTGAGGCTGCAGAGTAATTCATTAAAAAAAAAGTTAATAAAATAAAAATATCTATATGGATATAACAATAGAGTGTTATTAACAGTCCCTAAAGCCTGTCTCTTGTATCTACCTTGTGTATCCAGGTTGTGTTCTCTATGCTTGAGGCTGAGGCAGAGTATGTCCAGCAGCTTCACATCCTGGTGAATAACTTCCTGAGGCCACTCCGCATGGCAGCCAGCTCCAAGAAACCTCCCATAACCCATGATGACGTCAGCAGCATCTTCCTAAACAGGTGGGTGGATTTATTTTATAGTGGTCACAGCAAATCAGTCATTATGGTTGCGTTCCGAATCGCATACTCTTTCTTTTTTCTATTCTACATACTACATCAGACGATAAAAATAATCTAGTTAGGATGCAGTAGGCATACTATTGGGACATACTTTTCTCTCTTATTTCATCATAACATTGCGCCTTGATCTTGCCTCTTGCTTTTATATCCGTCGCATCCCCGTTTGTTTTCCTATGGAGGCTTCGTCGATGTGACGTCACTTCACGTGCGCACTGGATTGTGGGTCAGAATCGCCCAAATAGGATGCACTTTTCAACACTAACAATCTTGGCCGCATGAAGTAGGACATCCGGGTACTTCTAACCATCCTAAATCTGGCCACAAGAATCGGGACATCCTAAATCTTTTTTCTACCATACTATATAGTAGAAAGTATGCGATTCGGAACGCAACCTATGTTTTAAATGTTTAAATGTATTTATTTATTTATTTAATATTGATTTTATTACAATTTTTCATTCTTTATTTTGTATTAAAAAATATATGATAATAAATAAATAAATAATTAAATTTGAATTACATTTTTTTTATTACAATGTTTATTTTTTATTTAAAATTGATATATAAATGTTGCATCATGACAGTTTACAGGGCCTAGGCTGTGTATTAACACTGAAAAAACACACACACACACACACATTCACACATTTATAGTTCATTGAAACCTTTCTTTCTGTCTGTTTGTTTGTTTCTTCAGTGAGACCATCATGTTCCTCCATCAGATCTTCTACCAGGGACTGAAGGCCCGGATAGCCAGCTGGCCTACTCTGGTGCTGGGTAAGAGACACACACACACACACACACACACACACACACACACACACACAGGCACATGGCTTTCCCTAACAAGGCCTCAGTTTTGTTGATCGTCACTACAGTATACAGCTCCAGAAAAAAAAAATGAAGAGACCACTCCAAATGTTCAGTGTCTCTCGTTTTACTCTTTAGAGGCATATGTTTGAGTAGAATGAACATTTTGGTTTTATAATATAAACTACTGACAACATTTCTACCAAATTCACAATAAACGAGCGTTGTTGAATGAGACGATCTCCGCAGGTCTCCGTATACGAGCATTTCCGGTTTGCGTAAAAAGCCGTTACCTTGCGTGACGACTCGCCGCTCCTGTGCTGCCTAGCAACCCTGATTGCTGCCAACGGAGACAGCCCTGTCAACGGAGGAAAAAAGAAAAAGAAGTTGCCTACCAGACGAAAAGAAAAAAAAGTACAAGAAGAAATGAATGAAAAGACAACATGTTGCTGTTAAGTTATTTTTTTATTTTATGCCATCTCTGAAAAAACGCAATGAATCATGGGATATGTTGGGCCGCGAAGGATACATCTGTTGGACCCTTCAAAACCGTGAAACGAAGGCTGCATTTCTCGGCCGCATATGAAGGAGCCTTCCAAATGGGACAAGCCTTTGTGCGCCGCTATGACGCAATCGGTCTTAAAATGCCGCCTTCGCAGGGCTGCGGCCCCTCGATTGAGACACAGCCAAAGATTGAAGAAAAATCCAGACTGGTCCCTTAATTTTTTCCGGAGCTGTACATTTAAGATAGAAGAGAAATTAAAATGTAGATCAATTCAATTGAAATGTGAAATGTGATGAACAGTATTTAATAATAATGGATTGGATTTATATAGCGCTTTTCAAGGCACTCAAAGACGCTTTACAGGGTTCCAGGTTCCATTCATTCACACACAGTCATACCGGTGGTGGTAATCTACCATAGTAGCCACAGCTGCCCTGGGGCAGACTGACGGAAGCGTGGCTGCCATTCAGCGCCTACGGCCCCTCCGACCACCACCTCAAACATACAGCAGTCATACACATTCACACGAGGCAAGGTGGGTGAAGTGTCTTGCCCAAGGACACAACAACCATGACACAGGTGGCCGGGCGGGGATCGAACCGCCAACCCTTGGATCATTGGCCAACCCGCTTAACCACCTGAGCCACGGTCACCCCAATATGTGCAGTACGCAGTCACTACAGTTTATATTAAAGGCCTACTTCACCAGTGGGAATATGAAGGTGTATTGAACTCTGAGATCCTATGTAGTATAAATGTGCAAAAAAAAAAAATTGGTTCATCCTAGCCTGAGGAAAGGCTGTGATGTCACAGTAAGAGAAATGTAGGGTTAGACAGTGAGACCATAAAACACTCTATCTGCCTTTTCTCAGGCTAGGATGAACCAATTTAATTTTTTTTTTTTGCACATTTATACTACATAGGATCTCAGAGTTCAATACACCTTCATATTTCCACCGGTGAAGTAGGTCTTTAATGAATGAATGAGTCTGTGTATTTCTCCTGCCCAGCGGACCTCCTTTTGACATCCTGCTGCCCATGCTGAACATCTACCACACACACACACGCACACACACGCACACACACGCACACACACACACACACACACACACACACACACACACACACACACACACACACACACACACACACACACACACACGCTTTATATAATATGTTTTATCTCCCTTCTCCTGCCCAGCGGACCTGTTTGACATCCTGCTGCCCATGCTGAACATCTACCAGGAGTTTGTGAGGAACCATCAGTACAGTCTGCAGATCCTCGCGCACTGCAAACAGAACCGAGACTTTGACAAGCTGCTCAAACAGTATGAGACTAAAGCAGACTGTGAGGAGAGAACGCTGGAGACCTTCCTCACTTACCCAATGTTCCAGGTAGGGTTAGGCTCTGATATAGCAATAGTGAGTTAAAGCTATAGTGCGTAACTTTTTCACCTACCCAACGTTCCAGGTGAAAGTATAAAGCGTTATATAATTTTTTTTTTTACATCAAATTAGTTTAAGACACACAACACCCTTTATCCAATAAATATTTATAATTACTATGCATTTTAAAGCTATATTGTGTAACTTTTTAACTACCCAATGTGCAATAGTGAGTTATATTCTATTAAAGCTATAGCGCGTATGAAAAAAACAGTATGAAACTAAACCTGACTGTGAGGAGAGAACGCTGGAGACCTTCCTCACTTACCCCATGTTGCAGGTAGGATCACACCTTTACATAGGCTACTACAACACTTTTATTATTGTTTCATGTAAAGCTGTATTTATTTAAAGCTATAGTGCATAACATTTTCATATGAATGTATGAACAATGATGCAGGAGCTCAGAAAAATCCCCAAGAAGAGCCCAAGAAATGTTTCAGTTGTTGATTCTACTGCTAAGAACAACGTTAGTTCTGAAAGGACAAAAGCTTTCAGGCAATTGACAAAAAAAAAATTCAATAAGTATTTTAAACATGCATTTCTCTGGGGGTGGGTAAGGGCGTTGACCCCCTGGGCCCAGGCCCCACAGCAGACCCAGGTTAGAATCCAGCCCGGGTTGTTCTCTGCGTGTTTTCCCCTCTCTGACACATTTAACCTCTGTCTCTACAAACTGTCAATAAAGCATAAAAATGCCCAAAAGATATCTTGAAAAAAAAATAGGCCAATTAATAACCTGTTTAAGTGGAAAGTGCTTCTATGTGAACAAGTTCTAAGTTTGAAGTATTGAGAGGGCGAATGAGAAAAGACCAATTTTAACATAGCCTTTGACCAGTAAAGTAACTTAAAGACCTACTTCACCGGTTTGAATATGAAGGTGTATTGAATTCTGAGATCCTATGTAGTATAAATGTGCGAAAAAAATTGAAATCGGTTCATCCTAGCCTGAGAAAAGGCAGAAAGAGTGTTTTTTTAACCCTATATTTCTCTTTCTCGTGACGTCACAGAAAGAGAAATATAGGGTTAAAAAAAAAACTTACTTTGTAATTATTACTGTGATATATTTTACTGTGACATCACAGTAATATTTACAAAGTACGTTTTTTTTTAACCCTATATTTCTCTTTCTGTGATGTCACGAGAAAGAGAAATATAGGGTTAAAAAAACACTCTTTCTGCCTTTTCTCAGGCTAGGATGAACCAATTTTTTTTTTTTTGCACATTTATACTACATAGGATTTCAGAATTCAATACACCTTCATATTCAAATCGGTGAAGTAGGCCTTTAACTTAAAGATACTCATTTTAATAAGTGTTTTAAACATGTATTTCTCTGTCTCTCTCTCTCTCAGATTCCCCGTTACATTCTGACTCTTCATGAGTTACTGGCTCACACTCCTCATGAACACGTGGAGAGAACCAGTCTGGACTACGCCAAGGGCAAACTGGAGGAACTATCCAGGTACAACATACTGTGTGTGT
>CM049395.1:40125000-40165000 GCA_026929865.2 Hyperoplus lanceolatus
AGACAACTTGTAAGTGTAACACATTCTGTATACTGTCTATTTCCAAACTATACATAACAGTAGTTATATTGTGCTTATTCTTGGGATATTTTTATGTATTTTTTACAGGCTTTGTAAAGAAAGATAAAAAAAATAACTAAACACCTTATGCTTAAGTGGAAGGCATGTGCCACTTTCCACATGTTTAAATCCAACATACAGCCCCGGGAAAAATGAAGAGACCACTCCAAATATTCAGTGTCTCTCGTTTTACTATTTATAGACATATGTTTGAGTAGAATGAACATTTTGGTTTTATTCTACAAACTACAGACAACATTTCTACCAAATTCCTCCCCAAAAAATATTGTCATTAAAGAGCATTTCCATTAAGTAATGCAGAGATGAAGATTGAAGAAAAATCCAGACTGGTCTCTTCATATTTTCCAGAGCTCTGTATCTACAGTTTGTCTTTAAGGGTGGAGTCTTATTCTGAACACTTGTTGTCAAAATCACTTTTTGTCAAAATCAGTGAATATCTCCTCATGATCCACTACCTGTCTGTACTGTGTGTGTGCGCTGACAAAAAAATCCAGTGTTAATACACAGCCTAGGCTCTGTAAACAGGCATGTTGCTATAGCCCCTTTGTGTACATTGTTCAAATACCAGTTTACAGAGCCTAGGCTGTGTATTAACAATGGATTTTTTTTCAGCGCACACACAGTACAGACAGGTAGCGGATCATGAGGAGATATTCACTGATTTTGATGGTCCCCAAAAAAAATTTGACAACAAAAATTCTCCAGAATCATAGACTACACCTTTAATAACCCCCCACACACACACACACACACACACACACACACACACACACACACACACACCCCACCCTTGCACACAAATCTTTCCTTTCTCTAACAGGCACATTGAAACGTTTGCAGTGAGCAATACCCCGTTTGTTTGTTTGATCAATTTATCTTTGGGTCCATTCTCACAGCTTGATAGTTTATTTCCAGTGTCTCTGTCCTGACCTTACCTCTTGCTAATAAATCTATCTTTTCTCAGGGGGAAATGTGTCTGAGAGGCGACTCCATTTTGTTTTTACTGTGAACACACACACACACACACACACACACACACACACACACACACACACACACACACACACACACACACACACACACGCACACACACGCACACACACACTTTATGACTGGTATGTAAACAAAGGTGGCCCACCATAGCAACACATCATGTTGCAAAAGTTAGATTTTGATTCAAAAGCTTTGATAAGGCAGTTAATGGAAAACTCTAGTAGACTACAGGGAACTTTTAAAGGTGCAGTGTGTAATATGACATCATCAAGAATGTTCTACAAAGTTCTAGAATGCAACGCTCCCTGGGTAACCCCAACCCTTTAGAATAATAACAGAAGCTACAGTGGCCTTCAAGGACAAGAACAATTCTACATTTTAAACAATGCACCTGATGACATTCCAACTATGACACTTTCAAGATGGCGGCACTAGGCCTTGGTCCAAAATATGCAGAAATATGGACATATAATATGAGACCCTTTCTAAGGGGGAAAAAAAATTATTAAAATTATTTTTTCAGCTATTATGCACTAAATTAAATGTACTTATGGATATTATAATTATACTTTCTACAAAATGTGCTAGGAAATAAAACCCAAAATTCTACACACTGCAGGTTTACATATTTCTGAAACAGTCTTATTTTTCCTCTGATGATCATAAATGACATGTAACAGCAAACGAGACCATCGGTGTAAAGGGAGATTTCACAGCTTTTTGTCTAGACCACATTAGACTTTGTCCTGATCGAAAACCACTGCACCTATACACGTCCAAATCTGGATTAAACTTTTTTTAGAGAGTTTTAAGGCAAGGCAAGTTTATTTCTACAGCACAATTCAGACACAAGGCCACTCAAAGTGCTTTACAGGGGCAAGATAAGAACACATAAAACACATTATAAAACATTTAAAAGCGAATAAAAGAAGCAAAAAAAAAAAAATAGATCATTTAAGATCATTTATTTGAAAACATTTTTCTCTTTATGAAATAAAAAAAGCAAAAACCATGACCAGATCCACTGTGGTCAAGATGTGAAAAAAATATTCTAGTAGACTGAAGGTTTTCTGCGCTTTAAACTGTATAGGCTAATAAAGAAGTTTTACTGTATAATAAGGAAAAGGAAGCCAACCTGAAACAATCTAGTCAAGATTGGAAAGTCTATATAGTATAGTGGTGTGTTTTATCCAGGAAAATTAACTAACTGTGCTGGTGTGTGTGTGTGTGTGTGTGTGTGTCTGTCTGTCTCTGTGTGTGACTAGTGTGCCTGTGACTGTGTGTGTGTGTGTGTGTGTGTGTGTCAGTCTATGTGTGTGTTTCTGTGTGTGTGTGTGTGTGTGTGTGTGTGTGTGTGTGTGTGTGTGTGTGTGTGTTCTGTGCGGTCCATAGCGCGATTAGCTCTTTCGCTATGCTCTTAGTGGATGAAAGGGGAAAGGGGGAGAAAGGGCTAACCGTGAAGCCGTGTCATGTGACGCTGTGTCGGGTTTACAGCAGCAGGAAAGCATGGCGCTGCTCAGTGCTTTCTGGATCTTATCGTCCGCTTTTAATTTAGTTAATTTAACACCAATTACTTTACACGAAGGTAAGTGAACCGATGGTGTTTTTAAATTGTCTATAGAGTTATACTATATAGTTTTAGTCGCTGTATTTGTCTAGTTAACGAGAAATTTGAATGCAAACAGTTATATAAGTTGACACACCAGTCATGGCTACTAATATAACGGCTTTTAATTTAGTTAATTTATCACCAATAACTTTAATAGAAGGTAAGTGATCCAAGGGTGTTTTTAATTGGTCTTCGTGTATTGATTATGGCTTAGTTTTTATCGCTGTATTTGTCTAGTTAATGAGGAATTTGTAAGCAGACACTTATATAAGTTGACACCGGTAATGGCGCACTTACTATAACGGTTTCATAATCATGAATACTACTTAGGTAAAAGTTGCCTTTAGCTGTCGACTTAAATTTTAAAAAAATGTAAGACTAAAATGTAAATTAATTGGTTTATCATGGCTCTGTGTGTGTGTGTGTGTGTGTGTGTGTGTGTGTGTGTGTGTGTTTGTTTGTGTGTGTGTGTGTGCTGGTTTTACTCATGTTATGGGGACATTTTTGTGTGTGTGTGTGTGTGTGTGTGTGTGTGTGTGTGTGTGTGTGTGTTAGAGCAGAATGTGTTGTTGCCGGGGTGGATGTTGTATGCATAGGACTGAAACTAATGAATAATTTTCACAATGCGTGAACATTTTAAATTTGTAAAGGCACTACATGTATCAAATCATTGTAGTTGGGTAAAAGTAGACAAACTGTGGGCCCTGCTGCTGTAAACAACAACAACAGTGAAACAGTAACTTTTCAGGAAGCTTTCTAACTTCAAACAGTGTTCCAGGGATCTACATTTTCCCTGTGAGGGAAGTTTGTTTATTCAGTTATGACAATATACCTTAGAAAATGTTTCACTTCTTTGACACACCCAAAGTTACACATTGCAGCTTTAACTGACTTTTTACTTGTGTTTTTTTTATATAGAGGAATATCAGTTCAAAGAGTGGATGTCACAGGTATGTAATCAAAGTTTATAAAATAAAATAGGGCGACTGTTGCTCAGGTGGTAGAGCGGGTCGGCCGATGATCAAAGGGTTGGAGGTTCGATCCCCGCCCTGCCCACCTGTGTCATAGTTGTTGTGTCCTTGGGCAAAGACACTTCACCCACCTTGCCTTGTGTGAATGTCGATAGTTAGCCTGCTGCTATCGGTGTCTGAATGTGTGTGTGAATGGGAACATGGTCTCCCTTGAAAAAGAGTCTCCGGTCTCAATGGGATTTACCTGTAGAAATAAAGGTTAAAAAAATGATCTGTAGGCTATATGTTTGAATTTATATATATTTTTAAAAAGTAATTGTATTCTTTTTCTACCTATGCACCTTCATAATGTACTTTAATGTAAGATAGTGGTTACAAAGCCTCCTTTATCAATGTAACCTGATGCTTCATTGTTCTCTATTATTGATTGAACAGAACTTTGTAAGCAAAAAAAAAAAAATATAAATTAAATTAAATTCTGAAAAAAATTCAAAACTCATAGTGCTACGAAAAAAATAACTTCATTATTTACTTTGATTATTTTTTTGTTATTTTGCAGCACTAAGGTAACGTAATTATTGAATTCCTGTATGCAAATTTGTTAAATTTTCTCATTGTAACGTTTTTCAGCACACTAAGGTTTATGAGCCTGAAGAGTTTTACCATCGACTCCAAATCTTCACCGAGAACAAGAGGAAAATAGATCGTCATAACGCCGGGAATCACTCATTCACAAGTAACGTGTAATCATGTTAAGACTATTACCACACAGTTTATTTTCTTTTTTTTAAAAGATATTTTTTGGGCATTTTTATGCTTTATTGATAGTGTAGAGACAGAGTTGAAATGGGGCAGAGAGGGGAGTGACATGCAGAGAACGACAGCTGGAATCGAACCCGGGTCCGCTGCTGGCCGAGGCCCATGGGGGGGGGGGGGCGGGACGCCCTACCAACTGAGCTAAGGGCGCCCCCTTCTTCCCATTTTTTAACTTCTTCCTATCCCTTTTGAACATGAATTATATTATTTGAGTTATGTATTTGTTCCTTAGGGTCCCATTCGTTTGTTTTTATTTTTTTTTTTCCTTTTTTACCGCTCATTCGTTTTATTTGTATTATTTTTAACATGTTCAATGAAAGATTAAAGAAAGAAGACTATTACCACACAGTTTGATGAATGAATGATGAATGAATGAATGAATGAATGAATGAATGAATGAATCAATGAATCAATGAATGAATGATATAGGTTTAAAAATAATTTTACGTTTTTAAACTATGTGAATGTTCTCATAACGTTGTCCTTTTTCTCATGCAGTGGGACTGAATCAGTTCTCTGACTTGACATTTGGGGAATTCAGGAAATTCTACCTTTTGACGGAGCCTCAGGTAAGACTCAGGAATTGTTTCAATATTAGGCGATTACTTTAACGGTGCTCAGAGGAACTTTCAGTTTTTGTTAATTCTAGCGCCCCCCTTTGGACAAAAGCGGTAGTGTTTTTACCACGCCAGCTGTTGTTCCTGGGTGAGCGTAAACCCATGACATTAAGAAAACACTATATAAAAATAGCATTCTTTGCACTGATGGTCTAGTTTGTTGTTATGTGTCATTGATGATCGTCAGAGGAAAAATGAGACTGTTTCAGAAATATTTAAAAGTTCCTTGTAGCTTCTTTAAAATGTGTCTATATAGCCCCGGAAAAAATGAAGAGACCAGTCTGGATTTTTCTTGAATCTTCATCTCTTCTTAACTTATTGAAAATGCTCTTAAAGAGGACCTATGATACTTTTCGACTTTTATGACCTATAAACGTTGTTATAGTGATTTATAGTCATGTTTAACCATACTAGAGTATCAAGTAATTACGTACATGCATTTCGACGTATTCCCTGCTGACCGTCTGGGGTGGCTATGCAGAGCACTAAAAACTATGGCAGCCAGTCGAGCCGAATTTGTTCAAATTTCCGGTATGTGTGTCACCAGATCTTTTTGCCGTATATGGTCAGGCAAGCTCCCAGGTTGCTATATATAGCAGAGGGTGACAACACTTGACCAGTGCTCGCTTAGCTCAGCCGGTAGAGAGATCGTTCATGAAGCAGTTGACCCGCGTTCGCGTCCTGCCCGGGCTGATTCTTTGCAGACATTTAGAATCACGACTTCCCTTTGCAAGGTAACCAATCACAACGGAGTTGGGTTTGCAGGAAGGGGGGGAGGGGGCGGAGATGGCAGAAGCAAAGTGTTTACAGGGCCTGCTGGATCGCCAAAATAAGAGAAACAGCTTCCCGAAAATCTACATAGTTTTTTGTGATGTGATTCGTGTCAGGTTGCTCTATAGCAGTTTTTAACTAGAAATTAGGATCAGAAAAGTAGTATAATAGGATCTCTTTAATGAAAAAAATTTATTGGAATTTGGTAGAAATGTTGTCAGTAGTTTATATTATAAAACCAAAATGTTCATTCTACTCAAACATATGCCTAGAAAGAGTAAAACGAGAGACACTGAACATTTGGAGTGGTCTCTTCATTTTTTCCAGAGGAGTATTATATATTTCCATTCATAATATTGTACGCTAATTTAAATGTACATTCCAATGCTCTGCTTGTGTTCTGTTCTAGAACTGTTCTGCTACTAACGGTCGTCACGTCAACAGAACAGGACCAATCCCAGAATCAGTCGACTGGAGGCTGAAGGGAAATTTTGTGACTCCAGTCAAGAACCAGGTAGAGATTGGGGCGCTCCAGTGGTGTAGTGGATAGAGCGTGTACCGTATTGTCTCCGGCCTTTGTTGCAGTGGTCGCGGGTTCAAATCCGACCCGTGGACCTTTACTGCAGGTCATCCCCCCTCTCTCTGTCTCCCCATTTCAACTCTATATTATCCATAAAGCTTGAAAATGCCAAAAAAAAATCTTAAAAAAAAAATAAAAATAAAAAAAAGAACCAGGTAGAGACACACACAGCCACTATTTTACAATTTAATTCAATGTCATACTTTTATACATTATGATACATACGGCCTTAGCAGAGGTATAGGCTACAGAGAATGTACAAGAATGGAAATGTGGTAGAGACACACCCATACAATTTATTTTTTGGTATTTTCAAGCTTTATTAGATAGTACAGAGTTGAAATGGGGAGACAGAGAGAGAGAGAGAGAGAGAGAGAGGGGGGATGACCTGCAGTAAAGTTCCACAGGTCGGATTTGAACCCACGACCACTGCAACGAAGGCCGGAGCCAATATGGTACACGCTCTATCCACTACGCCACGGGAGCGCCCTAACACCCATCTATTATTTTTAAATGTATTTATTTGAAAAGATTAAACAATGTTATATTATACATACGGCCTTAGCAGGAGTATACAGAGAATGTACAATAATTAAAATGTTATTGAATTGGTAAACTGCAATATTTGATAAGACTGACCTAAACGTTTTTTTTTTTTAAAAGTTATAATTTGACATGTTTCAGTTATACAGTTGAGGACAGAATTATTAGCCCCTCCCCCCCCCGCAACCCCCTATGAAAATGTTATTGTTTTAAAAGTCTTGTCATGTATTTTATTTTTTGCACAGTACTATGGTGGTTATCACTTCCTCTAGTGATTTGCCAGTTTGTTTTCAGTTTCAGTTTTTGGGGCGACTGTGGCTCAGGTGGTAGAGCGGGTCGGCCGATGATCAAAGGGTTGGAGGTTCGATCCCCGCCCTGCCACCTGTGTCATAGTTGTTGCGTCCTTGGGCAAGACACTTCACCCAACTTGCCTCGTGAAAATGTTGATAGTTAGCCTGCTGCTATCGGTGTATGAATGTGTGTGTGAATGGTAACGTGGGAAAGGAAAACAGGTCTCCCTTGCAAAAGAGTCTTCGGTCTCAATGGGATTTACCTGTATGAATAAAGGTTAAAAAAAAAAGTAATATTTCATTTTCTTCTCCAGGGAACCTGTGGAAGTTGTTGGACGTTTTCCACCACCGGCTGTTTGGAGTCAGTGAACGCTATCGCTACCGGGAAGCTAACGGCTCTGGTGAGATATGGGCTGTGTACTTAAAGCCCTACTGACGTCCTACTCATACTAACGTCCTACTCATACTAACGTCCTACTCATACTAACGTCCTACTCATACTAGAAGCCCTACTAACGTCCTACTCATACTAAAAGCCTTACTAATGTCCTACTCATACTAAAAGCCCTACTGATGTCCTACTCATACTAAAAGCTCTACTAACATCCTACTCATACTAAAAGCCCTACTAACTTCCTACTCATACTAAAAGCCCTACTAACGTCCTACTCATACTAAAAGCCCTACTAATGTCCTACTCATACTAACATCCTACTCATACTAACGTTCTACTCATACTAGAAGCTCTACTGACGTCCTACTCATACTAAAAGCCCTACTAACGTCCTACTCATACTAACATCCTACTCATACTAACGTCCTACTCATACTAGAAGCCCTACTAACGTCCTACTCATATTAAAAGCCCTACTAATGTCCTACTCATACTAACATCCTACCTACGTCCTACTCATACTAAAAGCTCTACTGACGTTCTACTCATACTAAAAGCTCTACTGACGTTCTACTCATACTAAAAGCTCTACTGACGTCCTACTCATACTAAAAGCTCTACTGACGTTCTACTCATACTAAAAGCTCTACTAACGTCCTACTCATACTAGAAGCTCTACTGACGTCCTACTCATACTAAAAGCCCTACTAACGTCCTAAAAGCCCTACTGACGTCCTACTCATACTAAAAAAGCCCTACTAACGTCCTACCCATACTCACTTGATGATTGGAGTCAGTGAATGCTATCGCTACCGGGAAGCTAACGGCTCTGGTGGGATGATAATAATAAATCAACGAATATTAATAATATGAAACATACAAACACCTGTATATAGAAAATAAAATAAAAATAGAAAAAAATATGTATAATTGAATATTTTTAAATTAATAAAATGTATTTAAAAAATTCTAGATAAATGAAAAAGTTTAAAAAAATATATTATAAAAAAATCAATTAATATACAAATATGTTAAAACATCTATAATAATAATACAGTTAAATTAATTAATTAATTAATTAATTAATTAATTAATTAATTAAAAACTAATTAATAAAATAAAATGTTAAGTTTTAAATAAAAAAACAAATAATCAAAAAATAATTGTGTGTATTTCTTTTAATAAAGCGAGTTCCATCCATCCATCTTCTACCGCTTGTCCCGTTAGGGGTCGCGGGGGGGCTGGAGCCAATCCCAGCTGCATTGGGCGAGGGCAGGGTACACCCTGGACAGTTAATAAAGCAAGTTAAATAATGCAATTAAAATCAGTGTTTCTTTCTGCCTCAGTCGGAGCAGCAGCTGATAGACTGTGCCAAAGACTTCAACAACCACGGGTGCATGGGGTAAGCAACAGGAACTTTATGATCATAAAGTGGAATTTTTTTATTATTTAATTTTTAATTTTATGCGTGTGTGTGTGTGTGTGTGTGTGTGTGTGTGTGCGTGTGTGTGTCTGACTGTCTGTCTGTCTGTGTGTGGTAATGTATATAAAACAAATGTATTCTCTCTTTTTTTTTTTAATTATTTTCTTTCTCTTTAAAAATATATATATAAACATTCTGTACGTTGCTGTAAATATGAAAAATAACACAGTAAGATCCTAAACTATTTGCTCATACTATAAAGCATAAAACAAACAAAAACATATAAGACATTATAGGTTATATTAAAGTCCCTACGAGGAACTTTTAAATATTTCTGAAACAGTCTCATTTTTCCTCTGATGATCATAAATTACATGTAACAGCAAACGAGACCATCAGTGCAAAGAATGCTATTTTTATATAGTTTTTCTTAATGCCTTTGTCATGGGTATACGCATGGACGTCGATTTGGCTAAACAAGTGGGGGGGACAAACAGGCATTCTGGAGTGCATTTTCAAAAGTGGGGGGGACAATGAGGAAACATCTTTTTTTCTCTTTAGTGCAGGTAATGAACGGTTCTGAAAGACGACATACCCGCTCACTAATGAATAAAATGTATACAAAACACTGATGTCTGACACATTTGATGAAAAAGCATTTTCAAAAAGCAGCGGACATATGAGCCACTAGCTGCTCCCCGTAGCCCAACCAAACATGACGTAAACAAAAGGAGCTTGGGAAGGTAGTTCCGATTGAGCAATCTGATTGGTCGAAAGCATTTTGACCGTGCTCAAATCGAGCCGAAGCACGGCTGGACTGTGGCACAACAATATTACTCCGCCTCGGTCTCCATGGCAACTTAGCTAGTAGCATAGCCATGATCAGCTTCAATTACTTCTTGATAAACAACATCGTCAGTGACGTGCGGTGAGGTCAGTGAGTGGGTGGGCACTGAGTTCTGAAAGCCAGATTTCTTAAACCTATATATTGTTAAATCAAAAACAATAAACAACAAACAGGCACGCACGGCCGATTTCAAATAAGTTCCTCCCTTTCTCTCTCTCTCACACACACACACACACACACACACACACACACACACACACACACACACACACACACACACACACACACACACACACACACACACACACACACACACGGGACGTATATGAAATGTAACGATGGTGACTTCAGGTTTGCCCGTAGCCTACTGTAGTTTGGTCTAAATGATTAAACATCGCATCCATCGAATTAACGGACCCGTCCCTCACACCGAGGGCCGAAAATACGTAAGGCAACAAGTCAAACCTTCGCCGATTCAAACTACCGGTACTACTTCTATTCAACTTAAAAATAAAAGACAGCATTCATCATTATGTAGGACTACAGCATAACTGATGGCAACTCCACTCCATAAACTTTATCTTAATAGATTAAGTACCAGTAGCATATGCCCCATGGACCTGTCCAGCATCAGAATGTAACCATTTATCCACATTGCAGAGCTTAGGTTTGTCCGTCAGTAACAATGAAAACACAACTGCTCAATTGAATATAAAATGCAGAATGGATTGCACTCGGTATCAATTCATCCAACTTTATTGTTAAATAAACCCCAAAAAAGTTTCTGACTCACCAATCTGACTCCCTGGCTGTAGAAATAAGCAAGACGATAGTAATCCAGTGACAGTCTGACTGACAGCACAGCTAGCTAGCATCCTTCCGTTCATGTAGGCTACCTGTCCGTTTGAAATGCTCGAACATTGTTTGTCCCTGTTGCTGCTGTACACCGTCCAAGGCTGGCGCAGGCCTTTCTCTTGCTATTCATTCTGTTCCTCTTTAAAATTATAATCCATTTTGATAAAATTCCTCCAGTCTGAAATATCTGCGGGCACGGACCATGGACCTATAAAGAAAGGCACGGACACGGCAGCTGCAATGTTGACTTAAAAATCCGCGGGTGTAACGCGACGTGTGATGATATGTAACGTAAAGGCTTATGTGGCATACCATTTACGTAAAAAAAGCACAAAGAATTCTGCTTATTTGCGTACATGTTAAATAATACAGAATCAATTGCGCATGCGCGAAAACTTTTTTTTCTTGCCGTCCACAATGAATAGGCGCAAAAGCACTGATTCTTTGCCGTACACAATGAATGGGAAACAGCGAAGGCACAATATTTCTTTGGCGTAACTTACCAACTGCCACCTTTCTAATCAAAACGTCTACACTTTTTTAAAGTAATCGCGGATTACATGTAAAGATCGAAATAATTAACAGTAATAATACAAATATAAGTTTATTAAATAAAAAAAATATTTTATTTTTTTTTTTTTTTTTTGCACACGGCGCCAGGGTAGGCACTGCCTACCTTGCCTACCCTGACCGCACGTCACTGAACATCGTCAGTAGGCCTATCCATGTGCCGCGACACAAGCTGCTGTTTGTGTCTGCTACATTTACAGTCATTAGTGGGCATAGAGGAACTAGCGGAGACTTCGGAGCATGTTCACTGTTTTAGACCATCCACTGCTGTTGTGCTATTTAAAAAAAGTTTACGGTCTAAGCCTACTAGTGCCGCTTCTACGCTTATCTGTTTAGGTTTAAACAGAGAGAAAGCGAAAAAGAGAGGCGAGAGGCTCACACCATGAGCCGACAGTTCTCAATTCACAACACGCATCCATCCAATCTGGTAGTGCGAAACAAGGATAGGCGGCGGCCAATCACGGTCGCGCACAGAGACAGACAGACAGAGAGAGAGAGAGAGAGAGAGAGAGAGAGAGACCTTGACGCTGTGTTTTAATACGGCTGGACGCACTCCATGTCCGGCTTAAAAAGTGGGGGGGACAAAATGAGTCTTGACGAAAAGTGGGGGGTACATGTACCCCCCATCCCCCCCGTAATCGACGTCTATGGGTATACGCTCACCCAGGAACAACAGCTGGCGTAGTAAAAACACTACCGCTTTTGTCCTAAGGGGGGCGCTAGAATTAACACAAACTGAAAGTTCCTCGGAGAACATTTAATAACATGTAGACTTTTTTTTCAGTGGTCTTCCGAGTCAGGCATTTGAATACATCAGATACAACCACGGACTCATGACGGAGGAAGATTATCCATATAAAGGACAAGTATGACAATTTTCTTTTTCTTTAAAGATTGGCTTTGTTCTAATCCCCATGCTTCCCTACTATTTAGTATGCCGGAAAAAGATTTAAGATGTCCCAATACATGCAGGTTAATTGTAGTATGTTGAAAATACACAGATACCCCACTAACTCCAATAGCATTTTGGAGTATTCATCTTTATTCTTGACATTTCTCGACATAATCAAAAAAAAAATCTTCAATATCTGATTTTTTTTTCTCTCCTGTCTGTGGCCCTAAAACTCTTCTGTACTTTAGTATGTAGTGTAGTAAAAAGACTAAAACTCTTCTGTACTTTAGTATGTAGTGTAGTAAAAAGACTAAAACTCTTCTGTACTTTAGTATGTAGTGTAGTAAAAAGACTAAAACTCTTCTGTACTATAGTATGCAGTGTAGTAAAAAGACTAAAACTCTTCTGTACTATAGTATGCAGTGTAGTAAAAAGACTAAAACTCTTCTGTACTATAGTATGCAGTGTAGTAAAAAGACTAAAACTCTTCTGTACTATAGTATGCAGTGTAGTAAAAAGACTAAAACTCTTCTGTACTATAGTATGCAGTGTAGTAAAAAGACTAAAACTCTTCTGTACTTTAGTATGCAGTGTAGTAAAAAGACTAAAACTCTTCTGTACTCTAGTATGCAGTGTAGTAAAAAGACTAAAACTCTTCTGTGCTTTAGTATGTAGTGTAGTAAAAAGACTAAAACTCTTCTGTGCTTTAGTATGTAGTGTAGTAAAAAGACTAAAACTCTTCTGTGCTTTAGTATGTAGTGTAGTAAAAAGACTAAAACTCTTCTGTACTTTAGTATGTAGTGTAGTAAAAACATGTGATTTGGAACGCAGGGATTATTTTTTGAATCCGCGACCACTGCAACGAAGGCCGGAGCCAATATGGTAAACGCTCCATCCACTACACCACCGGAGCGCCCCATGACTATCTTTTTAATAAATGTTTTGTTCTTATTACAGTAAAGGTGTATTTTACAGCCTAGCCTCTGTAAACGTTGCTAGCTATGGTGGGCCCCATTTTTTAACATACCCTTTGTTGAAATACCAGTTTACAGAGCCTAGGCTGTGTATTGACACTGGATTTTTTTTCAGCACACACACAGTACAGACAGGTAGTGGATCGTGAGGCGATATTCTCTGATTTTGACTATAAGTGATTTTGACAACAAGCGTTCTCCAGAATCACTGACTCCACCTTTAAAAAACAGAACTTGTATCGTTGTCTTGTTCTTCTTATTAAAATGTAAAAGTTATTTTTAACTTGTGAATGTTTCTCCTTCTCATTGCAGGATGGTACCTGCCAGTTTGACCCGTTCTACGCTGCGGCTTTTGTCCATGACGTCGTCAACATTACGAGTGTGAGTCAATTACTGATTGATCACAAATGGACTAAAGGCAGAGATAGTTAACCAGTACGTATAGAGCAGGGGTCACCAACACAGTGTCCGCGGGCACAAGGTAGCCCGCAAGGACCATATGAGGTCTGTGTGTGTGCGTGCGTGCGTGTGTGTGCGTGTGTGTGCGTGTGTGCATGTGTGTCCACTTGTAACTGTGTGTGTGTGTATGTGTTTGTGTATGTGTTTCTGTATGTGTGTGTGTGTATGTGTTTCTGTATGTGTGTGTTTGTATGTGTTTCTGTATTTGTGTGTGTGTATGTGTTTCTGTATGTGTGTGTGTGTATGTGTTTCTGTATGTGTGTGTGTGTATGTGTTTCTGTATGTGTGTGTGTGTATGTGTGTGTGTGTATGTGTTTCTGTATGTGTGTGTGTGTATGTGTGTGTGTATGTGTGTGTGTGTGTGTTTGTGTATATACAGTATCTCACAAAAGTGAGTACACCCCTAACATTTCTTCACATTTTTCTTTATATCTTTCCATGCGACAACACTGAATAAATGACACTTTGATACAATGTCAAGTAGTCAGTGTACAGCTTGTATAACAGTGTAAATTTACTGTCCCCTCAAAATAACTCGACACACAGCCATTAATGTCTAAACTGCTGGCAACAAAAGTGAGTACACCCCTTAGAAAAAATTTACAAATTGGGCCCAAAGTGTCAATATTTTGTTATGCCATCATTATTTTCTAGCACTGCCTTAACCCTCTTGGGCATGTAGTTCACCAGAGCTTCACAGGTTGCAACTGGAACCCTCTTCCACCCATTCATGACGACATCACGGAGCTGGTGGATATTAAAGACCTTGCGCTCCTCCACCTTCCGTTTGAGGATGCCCCAAAGATGCTCAATAGGGTTTAGGTCTGGAGACATGCTTGGCCAGGCCATAACCTTTACCCTCAGCTTTTTTAGCAAGCCACTGGTCGTCTTGGAGGTGTGTTTGGGGTCGTTATCATGTTGCAATACCACCCTGCGGCCCAGTTTACGAAGGTTGAGTGCAGCGTTGTACACAGAGGTTGGCTTTGGAAAATAGACGTATGAGTGCTGCCAGCATTGCTGAAGGGCTTGAAGGGGTGGGGGGTCAACCTGTCAGTGCTCAGACCATACGCCGCACTCTGCATCATACTGGTCTGCATGGCTGTCGTCCCAGAAGGAAGCCTATTCTAAAGATGATGCACAAGAAACCCCACAAAAAGTTTGCTGAAGACAAACAGACTACGGACATGGATGACTGCAACCATGTCCTGTGGTCTGATGAGACCAAAATACATTTATTTGGTTCAGATGGTGTTAAGAGTGTGGGGCGGCAACCAGGTGAGGAGTACAAAGACAAGTGTGTCTTGCCTAGAGTCAAGCATGGTGGTTGGACTGTCATGGTCTGGGGCTGCATGAGTGCTGCCAGCACTGGGGTTCTACAGTTCATTGAATTCTAACATGTACTGTGCCATACTGAAGCAGAGCATGATCCCCTCCCTTCATAAACTGGGCCGCAGGGCAGTACTGCAACATGATAACGACTGTGGTAGCCGAATTCCCCGTGGCTTGACAAAGACGAGAGGTAGTAGACTGGACTTATCATCAGTGATCAGGTTTATTCAGAAGGAGATTCCATCAGACATACAGAGGATTTCATGGTAGCAGTAGCAGCAGGCTGAGGCCGCAATGGCACTGTCGTTGCTAGTTAGAGGACCCGTTTATATCTGTGTGTGGGGTGTATCATGTGTTCTTAATATCTGCAAATAGACATATCGTTTCATCACAACAAGTCAAGCACATGTCCTTACAGGGATCTGACCTTAACCTTTAGATTCTATTTGCTCAGCAACTCTGGTGAATAGAGGCTATTCGAATCTACAACACGACCCCAAACACCCCTCCGAAAGACCACTGGCTTGCTAAAGAAGCTGAGGGTAAAGGTTATGGACTGGCCAAGCATGTCTCCAGTCTTAAACCCTATTGAGCATCTTTGGGGCATCCTAAAACGGGAGATGGAGGAGCGCAAGGTCTTTAATATCCACCAGCTCTGTGATGCTGTCATAAATGGGTGGAAGAGGGTTCCAGTTGCAACCTGTGAAGCTCTAGTGAACTACATGCCCAAGAGGGTCAAGGCAGTGCTGGAAAATAATGGTGGCAAAACAAAATATTGACACTTTGGGCCCAATTTGGACATTTTTTCTTAGCGGTGTACTCACTTTTGTTGCCAGCAGTTTAGACATTAATGGCTGTGTGTCGAGTTATTTTGAGGGGACAGTAAATTCACACTGTTATACAAGCTGTACACTGACTACTTTACATTGTATCAAAGTGTCATTTCTTCAGTGTTGTCGCATGGAAAGATATAAAGAAAAATGTGAAGAAATGTTAGGGGTGTACTCACTTTTGTGAGATACTGTATGTGTGTGTGTGTGTGTCCACTTGTAACTGTGTGTGTATGCATGTGTCTGTGTTTGTGTGTGTGTGCGTGTGTGTGTAACTGTGTATGTGTAACTGTGTATGTGTGTGTGTAACTGTAAGTGTGTGTAACTGTGTGTGTGTGTGTGTGTGTGTGTGTGTGTGTGTGTGTGTGTGTGTCCTCCTCAGTATGACGAGAAAGCGATGGTCAATGCTGTGGGCCGACTCAACCCCGTGTCCTTCGCCTTTCAAGTGACTCCAGACTTTGTTCACTACAAGAGTGGGGTCTACAGCAGGTGGGTTATACGTGTAAGTGTGTGTATGTGTGTGTGTGTGTGTGTGTGTTTGTGACTGTGTGTGTGTGTGTGAGTGAGTGAGTGACTGACTGACTGACTGACTGACTGACTGACTGACTGACTGTGTGTGTGTGTGTTTACACCAGGTTGGTTAAGGCCAGGCACTAATGGTGACCTAAACCTGTGAAATACTTTAATATATAGTATATAGCCACAACATTACTGTGTGTGTGTGTGTGTTCACTCACTCACTCACACTCACACACACACACACACGTACAGACGCACACTCACTCACTCTCATGCATACACACACACACACACACACACACACACACACACACACCCTCCCTCACTCACTCACACAATCCCCCCCCCCCCTCCCACACACACACACACACACACTTTAATATTCATTATATTGTGTGTGCAGTTCACAGTGTGCGCAGACAGCCGACATGGTGAATCACGCCGTGCTGGCTGTTGGTTATGATACTGATGAAGAAGGGACGCCATATTGGATTGTGAAGAATTCTTGGAGCACAGACTGGGGAGCGGACGGGTAAATATAGTGTGTGTGTGTGTGTGTGTGTGTGTGTGTGAGAGTGAGTGTGAGGGTGTGTGTGAGTGAGTGAGTAAGTGAGTGTGTGAGTGAGTGAGTGAGTGAGTGAGTGAGTGAGTGAGTGAGTGAGTGGGTGAGAGAGTGTGAGTGAGTGAGTGGTGTGTGTGTGACTGTGTGTGTTATTGTGTGTGTGAGAGTGAGTGAGTGAGTGTGTATGTGTGAGTGTGTGTGTATGTGTGAGTGAGTGAGTGAGTGAGTGAGTGAGTGAGTGAGTGAGTGAGTGAGTGAGTGAGTGAGTGAGTGAGTGAGTGAGTGTGTGTGTGTGTGTGTGTGTGTGTGTGATTATGTGTTTCCATGTGAACTGTTTTTATGACTGACTGATTTCTATGATGACTTATTTAGGGTTGCTGCAAACAACTGTCTGTCTGTCTGTCCGTCTATCTATCTATCTATCTGTCTGTTCTATCTATCTATCTATCTATCTATCTGTCTGTCTGTCTGTCTGTCTGTCTATCTATCTATCTATCTATCTATCTATCTATCTATCTATCTATCTGTCTGTCTGTCTGTCTGTCTATCTATCTATCTATCTATCTATCTATCTGTCTGTCTGTCTGTCTGTCTGTCTGTCTATCTATCTATCTATCTATCTATCTATCTGTCTGTCTGTCTATCTATCATCTATCTAATCATAAACAATTTTATTTAATTTTTTTATCTCTCCAGATATTTCCTGATCGAGCGTGACAGGAACATGTGTGGACTGGCAGCATGCTCCTCCTATCCACTAGTCTAAAAGTATATCTATCCATCCATCCATCTATCCATCCATCTATCTATCTATCTATCTATCTATCTATCTATCTATCTATCTATCTATCTATCTATCTATCTATCTATCTATCTATCTATCTATCTATCTATCTATCTATCTATCTATCTATCTATCTATCTATCTATCTATCCATCCATCCATCCATCTATCCATCTATCCATCCATATATCCATCCATCCATCTATCTATCTATCTATCTATCTATCTATCCATCCATCCATCCATCCATCCATCCATCCATCCATCCATCCATCCATCCATCCATCCATCCATCTGTCTGTGGAACTATAAATAAAAAAAAACTCAGGAAAATGTTGTTGTTTTGTCCAAAATGGTTTTAATGGTTTTAATATTTTGGACATCGATGTCTGCACATTTTATTTCAAACATTTTTAGTAATGTATACAAATAGGAACAGAAAGGTGTTCACTTCTTCCTTTGACCTTTTGAACATTAAATATATTTCATTTTGAGTTGATTCTTGTATATTGCTAAGGATCCTGTTTATTTTTATTTTATTCCTGAGGCCTTTACCTTTTAGTTTGTGTTATCGTGTTCGATAAATTGACCGTATAAATAAAAATAAAATAAATACCTAATAAATGTACACACTGTTTGCCACCACATCGGTTTGTCAATAAAGTTATTAAAAACAAAAAATAAAAACAAGATCATGGCCACTTTCCATACTCTGACACAAATGGTTCAATTAAACCTGCAGTGTGTAGAATTCTGGGTTTTATTTCCTAGCAGATTTTGTTGAAAGTAATTATAATATCCATAAGTACATTTAATTTAGTGCATAATAGCTGAAAAAAAAAATTTAATTATTTTTTTTCCCCTTAGAAAGGGTCTCATATATGTCCATATTTCTGCATATTTTGGACCAAGGCCTAGTGCCGCCATCATGAAAGTGTCATAGTTGGAATGTCATCAGGTGGATTGTTTAAAATTTAGAATTGTTCTTGTCCTTGAAGGCCACTGTAGCTTCTGTTATTATTCTAAAGGGGTGGGGTTACCCAGGGAGCATTGCATTCTAGAACTTTGATGATGTCATATTATTACACAACCTTATTACATTGTTTTTTAGATCCAAGTCATAAATGTTCATGAAAGAAACTCAGAGAGTCTCTTGTAGATATACTAGAGGACTTTTTTTTAAGTGACAGACAGACAGAGAGACAAATAGATAGATAGATAGACGGACAGAAAGACAGACAGACAGATAGATAGATAGATTCCTTAATTTTGAAGTGAAACTGGGCCTGGAAACGTCTTAAATTGGATGTTTTATTCATTCAGCGTGCTATCATTGCAGTTACCTAAACTCGCCAGTAGATGGAGCCATTTCTCTCTTTTCTATCCCCTCAATCTGAACCGGCAGAAAGAGATCACATGTCAATCAAATTCCGAGTGCTCTCATTGGCTGTTCCCAACACATAATCCCGCCCCTTATTGTGACGTGAAACCAATGCATTAATAGTTACGTTTCTTTTTCTGTGTTGTAATTTGAACTGTGTGTGGGTGTGTCGTGTGCGTGTGTGTGTGTGCGTGTGTGTGTGTGTACATTTTTAAACACAAAACACAAACTCAAAAATTTGGTATAAAAAAAAATATCTATTTATTTATTTGCTTCCAGAGCCATAGCAACCAACATAGCAACCAACAGAAGAGATGAACACAATTACATATTTTACAAAACGCATTTTTAAAACATCTCAAAAACAAATATTACAGAAGGAACAAACTTTGGGCCTGAGAGTAAACAAGTATTTAGTCAACAACACAAACATAACATGTAACCTGGAAGCATTTAATCACATTTACATGTGTTGGAAACTCCTGCACAAGGTGACTTTAAAACTAGCTAAAAAAAAAAAAAGGTCGAAAACTGGTCAAAAAAAAAAAAAAAAAAAAATTATTGAAACTCGCCAATTTGAGACAAATTAAAAAATGCCAATTAACAAGAAATATTAAAATTTAACTTCTGGAAATCTATCAAAAGCTGGCAAGTTAGAAAGATTAAATGAGTTGAGAATACATTTTTTTTGTATTAACAAAATTATTTAATGAATAATATTTGGTAGCGGTTTGGAGGTGGAAAAAATATAAGACCACAAGCATTCTCCAGAATCACCGACTCCTCCTTTAAACTACATTTTGAACATTCAACCTATGACACAACTATTCCCTTACTTCTGCCATTCACACACACACACACACACACACACTCTCTCTCACACACACACACACACACACTGAATCTCACACACACTCTATCTCTATCACACACACACACACTATCTCTCCCCCACACACACACACACTGAATCTCACACACATCTTTCCCCCTCTCCCACACACACTCTCTCCTCTCTCACACACACAAACACTGACACTCTCTCTCTCACTCACCACACACACTCTATCTCTATCACACACACAACCTATGTCCCATTACAGAGACCACGCACCTGGTAGGACGCAGTCTCGTGGTCTATGAAGGCTATAGCCTATGAAGGCCGATTTTAAGGCCAACGAGCCTTGTTAAATGAGACGGTCTCCGCAGGTTTTACGAGCATTTCCGGTTTACGTCACTAGCCTGTTACCTTGCTGGTATGATGACGGCGCAGCTCCTGTGCTGCCTAGCACCGATTGCTGCCAACGGAGACAGCCCTGTCAATGGAGGAAAAAAGAAAAAAAGTTGCCTACCCCACCGAGGCGAAAAAAAAAAAGTACAAGAAAAAAAGAAAGGAAGATAAAAGTTGAGAAGATGGAGCAGCACGTTGCTGTTTTGTTATTTCTTATTTTATTTTATGCAACCTCTGAAAAAAACGCAATGAATCTTGGGATATGTTGGGCTGCGAAGGATACATCTGATGCAGCCTTCAAAACCGTGAAACGAAGGCTGCATTTCTCGGCCGCATATGAGGGGCCTTGCAAATGGGACGATGCAATCGGTCTTCAAATGCAGCCTACGTAGGCTGCAACCCCAGAATCAAGACACAGCCATAGGCTGTGTCTTGATTCAGGGGTTGCGGTCTTGGAACCGGCCTCGTAGGCTGCATTTGAAGACCGATTGCGTCATAGCGGCGCGCAAAGGTTGTCCCATTTGCAAGGCTCCTCGCAAGGCTCCTCATATGCGGTCGTGAAATGCAGCCTTCGTTTCACGGTTTTGAAGCAGTTTTGAAGGCTGCATCAGATGTATCCTTCGTGGCCCAACATATCCCATGATTCATTGCGTTTTTTTCAGAGATGGCATACAATAAAATAAAAAATAACAAAACAGCAACGTGTTGCTCCATCTTCTTAACTTTTATATTCCTTTCTTTTTTTCTTGCATTTTTTTTCTTTTCGTCTGGTAGGCAACTTCTTTCTTTTTTTCCTCCATTGACAGGGCTGTCTCCGTTGGCAGCAATCAGGGTTGCTAGGCAGCACATGAGCGGCGAGTCGTCACGCAAGGTAACGGCTTGTTACGTAAACCGGAAATGCTCGTAAACGGAGACCTGCGGAGACCGTCCCGTTTAACAAGGCTCGTTGGCCTCAAAACCGGCCTTAAAATCGGCCTTCATAGGCTATAGCCTTCATAGACCGCGAGACTGCGTCCTACCAAGGCTGCAACCCCTGAATCAAGACACAGCCAACGACTCTCAATCACTCACACACAAACCAACTCTCTCTCTCTCTCTCTCTCTCTCTCTCTCTCTCTCCCCACCCCCCCTACCTTTTAACATCAGTCTGTAAACACATGCAGCCTTCCCGAGGCGTTTCCTCCCGCCAAAGCGTTTCTGGTTGGGTGAAAGGCTACAATAGATTGCACTGTGCTCAGATTGTCTTGGTCTGTGAAGGTGTGTAGCAGCTCTCCGCTCTCGTGAAACAGCTGTACCTGCCTCACTCTGGCCAAACTGCCGACCCCAAAACAGGCCTCTTGTTTGGGGTCCCACACCGCAGACAGCTTGGACAGAAACCGCCCCGTGTGCACGTTATGTCTGGGGGGAGAAAAAAAATCAAAAAAATGCATAAGTAAAAACTGACAAGCTGTTAATTAAAAAAGGTGCAGTATACTATACAGGGTAACTTACCACACATTTTTACCAATACATTTTCCATGAAATTTAACCCACTTTCCATATGCGTACTTTTATTTCATTTAATTTAACTTTTATTTATCCTCGAGAGACCAATTGAGGGGTGACCCTCATTTACAAGGACGTCGAGTTCAAAACAAATTCAAAGGAAAAACAACAATACATACACAATATTCAATGCAAATACATCAAATACACAACAACAGGTGAAGAGAGAAAAAAACAATTGAAACATTTACACAGTGGTGAAGAGTGGCAGCAATTAAAATGAAATGGGTGAAAGTACAATATAGCCTAATTAAAACAGTTACAGGTAGAGTTTGGCAGATTTAAGATAGTTTGTTTAAATTGGTTAAAGGATATGAAGGTATTTAGTTTAATTTGTTGCTGTAAGTTGTTCCAGGAGTCGGGGGCACTGAAGCTAAAAGCTGTAGGCCTCTTCCACAATCATATCATATGGCTGAATCATTTCTCTTGAGCAATATGTTATATTCGTCATTTAAAAGGTGCAGTGTGTAATATGACATCAACAAGAAAGTTCTAGAATGCAACACTCCCTGGGTAACCCCAACCCTTTCGAATAATAACAGAAGCTACAGTGGCCTTCAAGGACAAGAACAATTCTAAATTTTAAACAATGCACCTGATGACATTCCAACTATGACACTTTCAAGATGGCGGCACTAGGCCTTGGTCCAAAATATGCAGAAATATGGACATATATGAGACCCTTTCTAAGGGAAAAAATAAAAAAATGTTCAGCTATTATGCACTAAATTAAATGTACTTATGGATATTATATTTACTTTCTACTAAATCTGCTAGGAAATAAAACCCAAAATTCTACACACTGCAGCTTTAAAATCCAGGCATTTCACACCTACACAAACTCGCAAACACAACATACTCAAATTGTCGACAAACTTGGTATGAGACACACGCACAGGCACACACATTGAAATAAGTGTTTTATTTACCTGATGGATCTCAGTAGTGGAGAGTTACCAGTCATTGCAGACGTGTCATATATCCTGTTAAAAGAGTTGAAACAGACAATGAGCTGGAACAGATTCCTTTCAAACTAGTGTGTGTGTGTGTACATTTTGAGATTAACTATATATTTAACTTAAGGTGCTACGAGGAACTTTTAAATATTTCTGAAACATGTCTAATTTTTCCTCTGATGATCATAAATTACATGTAACAGCAAACGAGACCATCAGTGCAAAGAATGCTATTTTTATACGGTTTTTCTTAAGGCCTTTGTCATGGGGTATACGCTCACCCAGGAACAACAGCTGGCGTGGTAAAAACACTACCGCTTTTGTCCTAAAGGGGGCGCTAGAATTGACAGAAGCTGAGTGTAGTTGTGTAGCTTTTTCAAATGACTGTTTGTGTTAACGAGAACACATATCTTTCAAACACTGAATCGTTTGAAAGAGAAGTATAATGTTTGGTGTGGGGTAACCTGTCTGTCTGTCTGTCTGTCTGTCTGTCTGTCTGTCTGTCTGTCTGTCTGTCTGTCTGTAAAATATAGCCAAAATGTTCAGAGGTAGTAGTGTCTAAGAAATCAGTAAAAAAATAAAGCTGGTAACGCTTTACAGTAAGGGTACATATTTGAACTGTTAGTTTTTTATTGTTTACCTTACCAAACAAACTGTAATGCTTTACCTGATGGTGTTGTCCATGCAGGTGGTGAGGACTCTGTCTCCGGTGTGAGGGGAGAAGTAAGCGCTGGAGATGCTCTTAGAATGTCCGCTCAGCTCACAGACAGACGGGCTTTTATATTTCTTCAGACATCGGCTGTCGTAGATATTCACCGTCCTAAAGAAATGATTAAGAAAAAAAACAAGAATCATTAAGTAGCGTCTGGCGAGATAGATAGATAGACAGACAGACAGACAGACAGACAGACAGACAGATACCAGCTTTCTGCCACGGCGAAGTATTGCCTCTGTAGGGGATGGACGCTGACACAACATAAAGTCTTTGGGTCCATAGAGTGGAGAGACTCGTGGGAATTTCTGCAAAGAAATAAAATACCAAATGAAGCAAGAATCTTGGCCTGGACAGACTGACATATCGCTAAGGGCAAGTGGAGGGGGATCCCGTACTCTGTCGACTCTCCCTGAGATTTCTTCAATTTTTTTTTAATCCCGGTAAAGGGTTTTTTACTGGGAGTTTTTTCTCAGCCGAGCTAAGGGTGTAAGGGCAGGGTGTCATATTGTATCATATTGTATGAAATGTAAAGCCCACTGAGACAAATGTGTTTGTGATTTTGGGCTATACCAATAAAACTGATTTGATTTTGATTTGAGGGACTTTGTCGAGCTGTGGGAGCCATAAGTGACGTATATTTTTGTTTAATTTTTTTAAAAGTAATTACTTAATTTGTGTCCTTATTAGGATGGTGTGTATGTGTATGTTTGTGTATGTGGTTTAAAAAAAAAAAACACTACAGGGGGCGCCCTTAGCTCAGTTGGTAGGGCGTCCCCCCCCCCCATGGGCCTCGGCCAGCAGCGGACCCGGGTTCGATTCCAGCCCGCGGTCGTTCTCTGCATGTCACTCCCCTCTCTGCCCCATTTCAACTCTGTCTCTACACTATCAATAAAGCAGAAAAATGTATTATTTATTAAGCACCTTTAAAGGTTTGGGGCAGAAATGCATAAAAAAAGAAAAAAAAAAAACACTACAATAAAAAATAGATGTCCATGGTAATATCTCTGAAACGTTTGGCCACACTCAAACCCCGACATAAAGCCCTGTACTTTTCAACTTCTCTCATTCACGTCTTCTTTCACACTAGTACAAATCAAACGTCCAAAATGTTACATTAAAGCTGGGGTATATGATTTCTGATTGGTCAAAGTTAACATGAGCGAGGCTCCGATTCGCTGTTCTTATTGGCTGTTGGGACTGTCCATTCACTTTGGCACGACTTTGTTGGTGTGTAGAGCGTGTCAGGGAGGGACCATAGGGGAGGGACCAAAGAGAACAAGTGGAGCGGTTGAGGTATTTGGATTCAAATCTCTATCCCAACTGCCATTTTCTCCCCAAATCCTCCACCCCAGCTTTAAGGGGTACATTTCAAATGAATATTAACCATAGATAGTAAATAATATGGATGTAGCATCCGGGCTGACCTCAGTTATTCACACGGCATCCAATAATCCTGGTTTGTGCGCGTCGCCATTTTGTGAGGGGGGAGGGAGATAGCTGACGTATACCTCCGAGGCAAAGTGAGGGACAACGGGCGGAGAGCTGTCACTCAAGAGATCGCGCCAATACATTTTAACCTCCAAAAGAATAAAAACTAGCGTGGTTCAAAAAAAATTCACCCCCCTCAGTGTTGTCATGGAGATATGACCTAAACATACAGACTAAAATGGTTTTGTGGCCCAGGCCGTAAATAGGTTTAATAAGACTTTGAAAACGGCCTGTCTAACAAGTGAGTCAAAGAAAAACTGCTCGGTCTTGGCACCACCCCCCTAGTGGCACCTCTGGTTACTACAGTTGTGGTCACTTCCTTATTGGATGCTGGTAAAAATCGCTGAGGTTGGGGCTTGGTATCAACTCACCCCGGGGTCCGTCTGTCCACTATGGCCACTTCTCCATCCCAGTTCCCCACCAGCAAAGTGGAACAGTCATGTGACAGGAAGTCAAATGTTTTCAGGCCGTCGGCAATGTCATAAACCTGGAAGGATACACACAGACAGACTGACATCAGCTGGTGTGTGTGTGTGTGTGTGAGAGAGTGTTTTGCATTTTGAGGAAAAGGTTATATTTGATTTTTTAATTTATTTTTGTTAAAGTACAGTGTGTAAAACTGGGGTATTTTGGCGTCATCTAGTGGTGAGATTCTAGATGTCAACGCTCCCTTGCTAACCCCTTCATTTGTGGAGAATTTACAGAAGCTACGGTGGCCTTCAAGCACAAGAAGCTATAGTTACTAAAGATGGCATCATCCACCACTGCCTCAAGTCTTTCCACAATATCAAGTGATGAGGTGAAGATGTATTTAGTTATTTATTCTATAGTACTTCTTCTTCTTCTTCTTGGTCTTCCAACAGGTGCATTTCCCCAGGACGCCCACTATATATAAAAACGTGTAAGGCCGTTAAGTTTGCCCGTTCTGTGTTACTGTAGAAACATGGCGGTGCAACATGGCGGCCTACCAAGTCTGTTGTACATTCTTTTTTTTTTTAAAGCCAATAAAATTCTACACACTGTACCTTTAAAACTTGAGATAACCCAACAACCAACCTCTACAATGCAATAGTTATCTTACATCTTCAAACCCGTTCTGTGCTACTGGAGAAACGTGGCGATGCAACAAAACTTGAGTTTACATTAAGGCATGAACTTAAACCTGCAGTGTGTAGAATTTTGGGTTTTATTTCCTAGCAGGTTTTGTAGAAAGTAATTATAATATCCATAAGTACATTTAATTTAGTGCATAATAGCTGATTTTTTTTTATTATTATTTTTTTTTCCCTTAGAAAGGGTCTTATATATGTCCATATTTCTGCATATTTTGGACCAAGGCCTAGTCGCCGCCATCTTGAAAGTGTCATAGTTGGAATGTCATCAGGTGCATTGTTTAAAATTTAGAATTGTTCTTGTCCTTGAAGGCCACTGTAGCTTCTGTTATTATTCTAAAGGGGTGGGGTTACCCAGGGAGCGTTACATTCTAGAACTTTGTAGAACTTTCTTGATGATGTCATATTACACACTGCACCTTTAAGACATGTACTTAACTTCTACTGTATAAATAAATAGCAATGGTATTAATCTCACATCTCTAAACACAGCCTTGCCAATATAAATAGATAGCAATATAGTAGTTATCTTACATCTTCTTTAATTATTATTACTTTTATTTTTTATGTAAAAAATAATAATAATTAAAATGTATTTCTTGGTTTGTGTCCTTGTGTGATGGTGCATGTTTGTGTGTGTGTTTTGTGTGAAAAAAATAATAAATATAATAATAATATAATAGCAGTAATCTTACATCTTTTGAACACACACACACACACACACACGCTAATAATTTCTACACACACACTTAGGCATTTATCCAACAGCTTCTACAGTATAAAATACATAGCAATAGTATAGTAGTAGTCTCACAACTTCAAACACCTTTGTGAAGGCCCATATTGCGTAGAGATGACATCATAGTTTGTCATTCTATAGTACTTCTTCCAACAGGTGCATTTCCCAACATGGCGGCCTACCAAGTCTGTTGTATTTTTTTTTTGAAAGACAATAATTTCAACACTAGAGCTGCAACATTATTAATCAATTATTAAAATAATCGCCCACTATTTTGATAATCGATTAATCGTCTTGAGTAATTTTTTAATAAAAAAAATTCCAAATTCTCTGATATCAGCTTCTCCAATGTGAATATTTTCTGGTTTCTTTAATCCTATTATGACAGTAAACTGAAATATCTGTGTGTTTTGGACATAACAATACATTTGAGGACGTCAACATAGGCTTTGGAAAATTGATCAATTTTTCACCATTTTACGGACCAAAACACTAATCGATTAATCGAGAAAATAATAGACAGATTAATCGATTATCAAAATAATCGTTAGTTGCAGCCCTATTCTACACCCTGTACCTTTTAAACATAAATGTAAATAATAATCTCACATCTTCAAACAGAGCCTTGTTCAGGTCCATACAGCGCAGTGACCCGTCGTAGGAGAGAGAGAGCAGCTGGTGTGAACAGGCCGCGGAGAAGGACAGGCAGGCAACCGGACGAGAGTGAGGCTGGAACAACAGCACCCCATCATCCCCGCAGGCACCGCCCTGGAGGGAGAGACACACAACAACTAAGGAAAGAAAGCAGAGAGAGTGAGTGAGTGAGTGAGTGAGTGAGTGAGTGAGTGAGTGAGTGAGTGAGTGAGTGAGAGTGAGTGAGTGAGTGAGTGAGTGAGTGAGTGAGTGAGTGAGTGAGTGAGTGTGTGAGTGAGTGTTTGAGTGTTTGAGTGTTTGAGTGAGTGTTTGAGTGAGTGTTTGAGTGAGTGTTTGAGTGAGTGTTTGAGTGAGTGAGTGAGTGAGTGAGTGAGTGAGTGAGTGTGTGTGCGGGAGTGAGTGAGTGAGTGTGTGTGCGGGAGTGAGTGAGTGAGTGAGTGAGTGAGTGAGTGTGCGGGAGTGAGTGAGTGAGTGAGTGAGTGAGTGAGTGAGTGAGTGAGTGAGTGCGGGGAGTGAGTGAGTGTGCGGGAGTGAGTGAGTGAGTGAGTGAGTGAGTGAGTGAGTGAGTGAGTGAGTGAGTGAGTGAGTGAGTGAGTGAGTGAGTGAGTGAGGCTGGAACAACAGCACCCCATCATCCCCGCAGGCACTGCCCTGGAGGGAGATACACATGATAAATTTTTTAATATAGATCTTTGTCTATTCCGCTTCCAAAACATGTCTTCATATTAGGGAAGGGGAAAGAAAACTAGGTTAATAAGTGTATGGATGGCCTGCATTTGAAATAAGTGTAAATGTTAAAACAAGGAACTTTTTTAATTTTTTATATATTTCTGAAACTAATATTTCCTGTTTGTGTGTGTGAGTGAGTGAGGGGGTGTAAACAGTCTATAGTGTGTGTGTGTGTGTGTGTGTGTGTGTGTGTGTGTGTGTGTGTGTGTGTGTGTCTGTCTGTCTGTCTGTGAGTGAGTGAGTGAGTGAGTGAGTTAGTGTGTGTGTAACCGTCTATGGTGTGTGAGTGAGTGAGTGAGTGAGTGAGTTAGTGTGTGTGTGTGAGTGAGTAACAGTCTATGGTGTGTGTGTGTGTCTGTCTGTGTTCATATCAATACGTACCATCTTCCACAGCCCGACCCTGCCCAGTTTGTCTCCTGTGGCCATAAACAGGCTGCTGGTGCTGGGGTGGAATGCCACAGAGAAGGTCCTGTCATACACCACCTTAGCAACCTGGTCTGCAGTTATCCTCATGGTCTTTAGGGCCGCGCGGTAGCTAGGGAAATCAAATCAGTTTTATGCATATAGCCCAATATCACAAATAGACAGTACAGTATGACACCCTCTATCTATCTATATATCTATCCCTCTGCCCTTAGCTCGGCTGAGAAACAAAACCCTTTAACGGGATTAAAATCTCAGGGAGAGTTGACAGAGTAAGGGATCCCTCTCCCAGGACGGACATACTGACACCACGAGAATATTTATTACACTTTACAATAAGGGTACATTAAAAAGGTGAAGTGAGCGATATAGTTATGTTAATATACGTGTTAAATCGCTCTATATTCATACAGTGATCACGTATATTGCTGCTTGAAAGTATGCGAACCCCTTGAGCCTTTTGGAATTTTATTTATTTTAACCATTATCAATTCATTTTTACCAATACCAGTATTTTTTATATGAAATAACAGATGTCTGTTTATCAATTCTACATGTTTCTTTTCCAGAAATCAAATGATCTGCCAACTTTTGGATGTGCAAAAGTTTGTGAACCCTGAGCTGCATTGATTAAATGGAGCAGGTTAACACAATCAGATGGGCCAAACTGAGTGATGAAATAGACCAATGTAGTGAGAGATCTTTAGGGAAGAAATTGGGCGGCACTAGATAAAACACAGATAACTTTATCACATCTTGTAACTTTTTGTCCAAAACTAAGAATCTTACTCTTTCAGATCAAGCGCCGTCTTTCTCTCTTGGGTTGAATCCTATGAAAGAAAAAATAAAATCACTGACTGCCCTGTCTGTCTGTCTGTCTGTCTGTCTGTCTGTCTGTGGCATAAAACCTGTACAGGCTTTAATACACACAATGTCGATAGTTAGCCTGCTATCGGTGTGTGAATGGTAACGTGTAAATGGCAACAGGTCTCCCTTGCAAAAGAGTCTTCGTACTCAATGGGATATACCTGTATAAATAAAAGGTGAGAGAGACACAGCTCTGGAAAAAATTAAGAGACCACTCCAAATGTTCAGTGTCTCTCGTTTTACTACTTATAGGCATATGTTTGAGTAGAATGAACATTTTGGTTTTATACTATAAACTACTGACAACATTTCTACCAAATTCCAATACATGTTTTGTCATTAAGAGCATTTTCTAAGTTATGTAGAGATGAAGATTGAAGAAAAATCCAGACTGGTCTCTTAAATTTTTCCAGAGCTGTAGAAACCACACCCAAAATAAATTTTTATGTTGGAATACAGAACACAAGCAGATCAGCACATACGCATACACTCTGGTTGCCTTCCGAATCGCATACGTTCTACTATATAGTATGTAGAAAAAAGATTTAGGATGTCCCGATTCTTGTGGCCAGATTTAGGATGGTTAGAAGTACTCGGATGTCCTACTTCATTCGGTCAAGATTGTTAGTGTTGCAAACTGCATCCTATTTGGGCGATTCTGACCCACAATCCGGTGCGCACGTGAAGTGACGTCACATCGACGAAGCCTCCATATGAAAACAAACGGGGATGCGACGGATATAAAAGCAAGAGGCAAGATCAAGGCGCAATGTTATGATGAAATAAAAGAGTAAAAGTATGTCCCAATAGTATGCCTACTGCATCCTAACTAGATTATTTTTATCGTCGGATGTAGTATGTAGAATAGAAAAAAGAAAGAGTAGGAGATTCGGAACGCAGCCATACTCGTGTGTGTGTTTGTCTGCAAGCGTTACAACCTTTGCTAGATCAAAATAAATAAAAACATTTCCACCTCAGAGCAGAGCTGTTGAAGTTGTGAAGACAGAGTGAATCCTTCCTCCATGTTGATTGCTTCCATAGGCAGAGGACCAGCAGCTTTCTTCACAAACTTAAAGGAGAGGGGAATTACATATATTTTTTTGTTAATATACGTGTTTAAAAAAATATTAAAATCAAATCTGATTCTCTGTTCTCATTGGCTGTTGGGACTGTCCATTCACTTTGGCAAAACTTTGTTGGTGTAGAGCGTGTCAGGGAGGGACCATAGGGGAGGGACCAAAGAGAACAAGTGGAGGGGTTGTGGTATTTGGATTCGAATCTCTATCAGAACTGCTATTTTCTCCCCAAATCCTCCACCCCAGCTTTAATAACTGCTTAGTTAATGCTAATCGTATCTACCTGTGGCTGTGTGTATGTCGGTTTCTCTTTGGGCAGCGTCAGTGTTTCTGCCTCTATGTGCTGCAGACGGAGAGACTTACGAAAGGGAAGCAGATCCTTCACTGCAGGCTCCCTCTGCAGCCTACAAGAGACATTAAAAACTGATTAACACACACACACACACACACACACACACACACACACACACACACACACACACACACACACACACACACACACACACACCCTCCCCCCCCCCCCCCCCCCCCCCCCCCCCCCCCCCCCCCCCCCTCCCCCCCCCCCCCCCCCCCCCCCACACAGCCGGGTCACACAACACACACACACACACACACACACACACACACACACACACACACACACACACACACACACACACACTTTGCCGTACCTCTTGAGACCCCTCTGAGATGCTTTTTTCTGTGACAACTCTTTCAACTCTTCAGATGCCTTTGGACAAGGGAAAACATACGATTAAAGGAATACTTCACCCAGACGGAACCGGCGTTCTATCATTTTTAAAATCACTATTATAATATAATGAATGAGGTTTTTCTTCCCTCAGTCTTCCCTTGGCCCAGCTGTCCTGTTAATGTGTGTTATGTGTGGCACAGATGAAAGGGCCTAGGTTAAATATGCCTTGTGTTTCACTGTGTGTGTGTGTGTGTGTGTGTGTGTGTGTGTGTGTGTGTGTGTGTGTGTGTGTGTGACAGAGTGAGTGAGTGAGTGTGTGTCATGTTGTATATAAACACATTTTACTATCTATCCATCCATCCCTCTGCCTTTACTTACGTCGACGGATATTTGTTTGTCTGTCTGTTTTTGTGTGTGTGTGCGCATGTCATGTTTGTATATAAGTACATTTACTTACTATCTATCTATCTATCTATCTATCTATCTATCCATCCATCCATCCATCCATCCATCCATCCATCCTCACATTGACCCACCTGTAGTAAGTTGATTGTGGAGAGAAACACTTGGTTCTGCCTGATGTTCTCCAGTCTTTCCATTTCGTACTCAGACAGACCGGCGTCTACAAACTGTGACAAACGAAACCAGCGTTTAAAGCTTTAGTGCGTAACTTTCATATTAATTAATGTTTTTTTTTTTTAAAAAAATCTTTATTCATACAGGTAAATCCCATTGAGACCGAAGACTCTTTTTCAAGGGAGACCTGTTTTCCTTTCCCACGTTACCATTCACACACACATTCATACACCGATAGCAGCAGGCTGACTATCGACATTCACACGAGGCAAGGTGGGTGAAGTGTCTTGCCCAAGGACACAACAACCATGACACATGGTGGCAGGGCGGGGAATCGAACCTCCAACCTTTTGATCATCGGCCGACCTGCTCTACCAACTGAGCCACAGTCGCCCCAAGAAAAAGTGAATGCCGGTTACATTCTAGCCATTGCCACAAGGCTCGGTATTAGGTCCTTTATTATTTAGTCTTTATATTAATGATCTTGCTGAACAGTGTGCTGACGTCGATCTGCAGATGTATGCAGATGACACTGTTGTTCATGTACATGCTAAAACAGCTGACTTAGCAGCTGCTAAGTTAACAACTGCACTGGAGAGAATCACTCTTTGGCTTGATCAATCATGTTTGAGTTTAAATGTAAACAAAACAAAATGTATGTTTTTTTCTAAAACCATGGTACAAATCCCTGATGTTGAGATTCTCATTAAAGGTGAACGAATTGATATAGTTACTGAATTTAAATATCTTGGCCTGTTTCTGGATCCAAATTTAAAATTTAAGAAACATGTCAAAAAAATGGTTAAAACCATAAAATACAATTTAGTTAATTTTAAACACATCAGAAATTGTCTCTCTCTGGATGCAGCCAAGATATTTATGCACGCCATGATTTTGTCCCGCGTGTCATATTGTATCACCTGCTGGGGGCAGGCTGGTGAATCTACTTTGAGACCTCTGGAGTCTTTATACAAACAAACCTTAAAAACACTGGACAAAAAGCCAATTCGTTATCATCATTGTAGGATACTTGACAAACATGAGTTATTGAGCTTTGAGAATTTTAGGTTATTCGTCAATTTGTGTATGGTCTATAAAATTTTAAATGGTTTGGCCCCACAGTCATTATGTGTTTTTGTCCACGCTCGCTCGTCAAATTCCATCAGATCCACTAGAATATCCTCCATACGAGATTGTACCATACCATTTCGCCGCACTGTAGCGGGGCAATCTGCTTTTTCTGTAAGAGCCACAAACCAGTGGAATACCTTACCTGACGCCGTAAGGGGCAGTAGCTCTCTCAGAGTCTTCAAATCTAACCTAAAAAATCTGTTAAAAGCTGCTCAGCTCTGCAACCACTAATTTGGTCCTTAGACTTGTTTTTGTGTGTGTGGGCGTGGGTGGGATGAGGAAGGTGGGGGAGTTGGCACGCAGACGTCGTGTGTAGCCATGTTGTTGTGGTGTTTTATCCCTGTATACTAATAATCTGTCTTGTTACTGTGTTGTATTTTTGTGACCTGCCAAGGGACTACAGATGCAAATTAGCTTAAAGCTATAATCTGGTATGAGTGCATCAAATGGCAACATTCATGTTCTAACTGTACATTGTCCCTTTTAAATAAATTAAATAAAAAAAAAAAATTAAAAAATGAGTTGACACAGAGTTGCATGAAGCCCCATCAGCTCCACACCTACCTGGTCGATGTCCTTTTCCTTTTTCAAGCTGTTAGGGTCATCTTGCATTTCCTATCAACAAAAATGAGGCAATACAATACATTACACTACACTACATGCATTATTCATAGAGGTGTGTGTGAGTGAGTGAGTGAGTGAGTGAGTGAGTGAGTGGTATACAGTCTGTGTGTGTGTGTGTGTGTTTTACAGTCTATGGTGTGTGTGTGTGTGAGTGAGTGAGTGAGTGAGTGAGTGAGTGAGTGATGAGTGAGTGAGTGTGTGAGTGAGTGAGTGAGTGAGTGAGTGAGTGAGTGAGTGAGTGGTATACAGTCTATGGTGTGTGTGAGTGAGTGAGTGAGTGAGTGAGTGAGTGTGTGAGTGAGTGAGTGAGTGAGTGATTTTTGTCTTCTTAGCTTCCATAGCACTCTACTTTCATATAAATACAAAAAAAAAAATAGTTCTAGGGTGTACATTAAGGTGTGTATTTGGTGTGTGAGTGAGTGAGTGAGTTACAGTCTGTGTATGTGAGTGTGTGTGAGTGAGTGAGTGAATGTGTGGTATACAGTCTATGGTGTGTGTGTGTGTGTGTGTGTGTGTGTGTGTTTTACAGTCTATGGTCTGAGTGACATGGGTGTGTGTTTAACAGTCTGTGTGTGTGTGTGTGTGTGTGTGTGTGTGTGTGTGTGTCTAGTGTGTGTGCCCGTCTGTCACGTGTATGTTTTCACCTTTTTCTTCTTCTTCATGACTACTTCAGGTGAGTAAGTGTAGCGTGCAGGTGCGGGGACGCTACGCTCTGATCTCCTCACTGGCCCCACGCGCCCCTCCTGATCTACCGCTGGCATGTTCTGCGTCACAAGTGGAAGAAAAATGTTAAATTAACACCTAACACGATAGAAATCTTTCTTAAATCTTATTTAAAATTATTTGAAAAGAACAGCGATAGTTTTAAGGCCTATCTTAAAAACACACACACACACACACACACACACACACACACACGAGACGTTTTCTTGCATTACAGATAGACGCAAACACTTAAACACTTAAAATAATGCTTCGTTAAGAGTAAAAAACCGTTAACAACTTACCAACAGTTGCAACTTCACAAATGATTCTCCTTGTTCGGTTCTTGTCGCCATAGTTACGCAATAACTCGACTTATTTAGTAGAAAACTATACAGAGCTAATTCCCTTTCGACTTCTCGGCGTGTGACTGTGTTGTAAGTGTTGAAACATTGGCGCCACACATGCTAAAGATGTTTTGTAACGAGCCACGGCCCCGCCCCTCCGTGTTGTGAAACAGAATCCAAGCCGCTCATTGGTTTGACGTCACAAAAGAGGCGGGAGTAGAAGCGAGAACAGCCAGTGACGGCTCTCGGAATTTGATTGACGTGTGGTTTCCTCTTTCTGCCGGTTCCGGTTCAGATTCAGGAGAAAGGACAGAGTGAAATGGCTTCATCTACTGGCGAGTTTAGGTAATAGCATCTATCTATCTATCTATCTATCTATCTATCTATCTATCTATCTATCTGTCTGTCTGTCTGTCTGTCTGTCCATCCATCCAACTATCTATCTATCTGTCTGTCTGTCTGTCTGTCCATCTATCTATCTATCTATCTATCTATCTATCTATCTATCTGTCTGTCTGTCTGTCTGTCTGTCTGTCTGTCTGTCAGTCAACCTACCTACCTACCTACCTGCCTGCCTGCCTGTCTGTCTATCTATCTATCTATCTATCTATCTATCTATCTATCTATCTATCTATCTATCTATCTATCTATCTATTCCATCTCTCTCTCTCACACGCACACAGACACACACACACGCACACACACACACACAAACACACACACACGCACACACACACACGTCAAGAATAGATTATGTTTATTATTCATAAAGATATTACACCAGTTCCTTCAGTCTTTGTTTTGGTCGTAATAAATGCAGAAACACATGTGTACAGAAAGTGGTATCTTGTGATACCACATCGGAGTGTGTGTGTGTGTGTGTGTGTGTGTGTGTGTGTGTGTACTTGTACAACTATGTTCGTTAACACACTTTTTACTGTTTGTTCAATGATTTGACAGATCCATATGTGACATGTGTGATGTCACACATGGTAAAATGTAGGGTTAGACAGTGAGACCATAAAACACTCTTTCTGCCTTTTCTCAGGCTAGGATGAACCGATTTCTAAAAAATCTCAGAGTTCAATACACCTTCATATTTCCACCTGGGAAGTGGGTCTTTAATGTTTCTGTTGTGCATTGTCCCTTGTTTAAATAAAGTTGCATCAAATTATTTAGGTGCTTGTCTCATGACTAGGGCTAAAATTAATACTATACGTCCACTGTAAAGTAAAAAAAAAATATATATAAAAAAATACAGGATATATTGCAATTCAAATTCCTCACCACTAGATGACGCTAGATACTCAGATATTACACACTGTATCTTTAATGGGAAGGATCATTTTATATTGACAGTATTGCACAATGCACATCAATAGGAAAACCCTTCTAGACAGTGTGTGAGTCCCAATCCACAACTACTGTAAAAGTTACTATGGCAACTTGACAACTGCTTCTTAAAGGAATACTTCACCCATATGGAAGCGGCGTTCTATCATTATAAAATCACTATTATAATATGATGAATGAGGTTTTTCTTCCCTCAGTCTTCCCTTGGCCCAGCTGTCCTGTTAATCCTAACCCTACATTTTACCATGTGTGATGTCACACATGGGAAAATGGAGCGTTAGACAGTGAGACAATTAAACACTCTTTCTGCCTTTTCTCAGGCTAGGATGAACCGATTTCTAACATTTTGTTGCACATTTATACTACATAGGATCTCAGAGTTCAATACATCTTCAAATTTCCACCGGTGAAGTAGGCCTTTAACACACAGAAGTTGACTGTAGCTTAAAGCATTATTTGGCTGCTATGTTTAAAAGTGAACCTACCACCTTCATGTACATACTTATATCCATATAATGTATCCTTAAAGGTGCTCCGAGGAACTTTCAATTTGTGTTAATTCTAGCGCCCCCCTTTGGACAAAAGCAGTAGTGTTTTTACTACACCAGCTGTTGTTCCTGGGTGAGCGTAAACCCATGACAAAGGCATTAAGAAAAACTATATAATAAAAATATCATTCTTTTGCACTGATGGTCTCGTTTGCTGTTACACGTAATTTATGATCATCAGAGGAATAAATGAGACTGTTTCAGAAATATTTAAAAAGTTCCTCGTAGCACCTTTAACTTACAGCCATTTGATGACACACACATGTTTTGGTGACAGAATCATGAGCCTGAAAAGTACGGTGGTTGTCAACATCAGGACATGGAAGTTGTCAATAAGTTAAAGCTATAGTGTGTAACTTTTCCAGTTTAATGAATAAGGGAAACATTCAAGCCATCGCCAAACAAGTTGACACAAAGTAACTCAGCATAAATTGAATTAAAAAAAATCTTCTTGAACGAACTATAATATAATTTGACGGATTTACATTCAGTGCTGCTCATAAAGCTGGGGTGGAGGATTTGGGGAGAAAATGGCAGTCGGGATAGAGATTTGAATCCAAATACCTCAACCGCACCACTTGTTCTCTTCGGTCCCTCCCCTATGGTCCCTCCCTGACACGCTCTACACCAACAAAGTCAGTGCCAAAGTGAATGGACAGTCCCAACAGCCAATAAGAACAGAGAATCGGAGCCTCGCTCTGATTGGTCAAAGTGTACAGCTCATGTTAATTTTGACCAATCAGAAATCACATACCCCAGCTTTATTTTGCCATTTTTACACTTTCTTAAACCCTCATATACTTAAACAACATCTCATAGCCACCACCATAATTTCTCCTTTTCATCCTTTAATAATTTTTCATCCTTTTCTCAGGCTAGGATGGACCGATTTCTAAAATTGTTTGCACATGTATACTACACGGGATCTCAGAGTTCAATACACCTTCATAATTCCACCGGTGAAGTAGGTCTTTAATAAACGTTGACTTACGCTCATATATTGTTAAATTTTTTTCATTATGCCCTTCAAGAAAAAAAGTCAGAAATGTCGAAAGCAGACGTCCTCTAAGCTCCACTAATAACTGCACTGTATCAGACTGAAGTGATTGAATATTGATCAATGTCATTAGTGGAGCTTGGAGGACATACACACACACACACACACACACAAACACACTCACAGCTTAGAGGACGTCTGCTTTCAGTCAAAATGAGGTTGGAGCCCATTGTCTGTCTGTCTGTCTGCCTGCCTGTCTGTCTGTCTGTCTGTCTGTCTGTCTGTCTGTCTGTCTGTCTGCCTGTCTGCCTGTCTTATGACCATAGCAAAGATGCATCGTTTAGATTTTAATAACGTTTTGCTTATGAGTTATTGATTCTGGAAGTTTGAATCTGTTAATGGTTGCGTTCCGAATCGCATACTCTTTCTTTTTTCTACTCTGCATACTACATCCGACGATAAAAAGAATCTAGTTAGGATGCAGTAGGCATATTATTGGGACATACTTTACTCTCTTATTTCATCATAACATTGCGCCTTGATCTTGCCTCTTGCTTTTATATCCGTCGCATCCCCGGTTGTTTTCATATGGAGGCTTCGTCGATGTGACGTCACTCCACGTACGCACTGGATTGTGGGTCAGAATTGCCCAAATAGGAGGCAGTTTTCAACACTAACAATCTTGGCCGCATGAAGTAGGACATCCGGGTACTTCTAACCATCCTAAATCTGGCCACAAGAATCGGGACATCCTAAATCTTCTTTCTACATACTATATAGTAGAAAGTATGCGATTCGGAACGCAACCAATATCTTTCCAGTTAGTTCCCACACTCCAGAGGGGGTCAGAGTGCAGGGCCAGCCATAGTACAGCGCCCCTGGAGCAGTTTGGGGTTAAGTGTCTTGCTCAAGGACACAATGGTAGAGATGGTGGGCACTGGGCACCGTAGATGTAATAGCATCCACCACTAGTTTTACTACTAACACCCTCCTCTCCGGTGCTGGGGGTCCCCGGGCCTCTGGTCCTGGGGGGACGGGGGGGGGGGGGGGGGGGGGGGGGGGGGGGCCAGAGATGGCTGGAGGGGGATCCAACCAGAGACCTCATGGTTACTGGGAGGAACCAGAGACCTCATGGTTACTGGGAGGAGGAACCAGAGACCTCGTGGTTACTGGGAGGAGGAACCAGAGACCTCGTGGTTACTGGGAGGAGGAACCAGAGACCTCATGGTTACTGGGAGGAGGAACCAGAGACCTCATGGTTACTGGGAGGAGGAACCAGAGACCTCATGGTTACTGGGAGGAACCTCTTCTCTAGATCATACTACCACTCCAAAGTTTATAGCTGACATTTCAACTTCCTTCACAACATTTTGACTTTTTTTCTTGAATAGCATAATAAAAAAAAAATCCTCTTTTTTCTCTCCAATGTCCCTCACACTCTTACGTACTTATTCTTTCAAATACTTTACTTCAACCCACACATGACAACTTACACTAAATATTGCAACATATTAATAAATATAAAAAATAAAGGCAACTATATATCTGTGGAAGCAGTTTGAATCAAAACCCTGTAAATGTGATTTTCGTGTACAAAATAAAATGCGTTGAGATGGATGGACTTTGGATTTTCAAAATAAAATGTGAGTTCCTTTCCTAGCAGTGATGGTGGAATATACACTGAACCAAAAAAATATAAACGCAGCACTTTTGTTTTTTTGCTACAATTTTTCATGAGCTGAAACCAAAGATTTTTGTTTTTAGCCTTTATTTATACAGGTATATCCCATTGAGACCGAAGGCTCTTTTGCAAGGGAGACCTGTTTTCCTTTCCCACGTTACCATTCACACACACATTCATACACCGCTAGCAGCAGGCTAACTATCGACATTCACACGAGGCAAGGTGGGTGAAGTGTCTTGCCCAAGGACACAACAACCATGACACAGGTGGCAGGGCGGGGATCGAACCTCCAACTCTTTGATCATCAGCCGACCCGCTCTACCAACTGAGACACAGTCACACACAAAAGTACTAATTCTCTCAATTGCTTTTTCACAAATGTGTTTAATTCTGTGTTAGTGGTAGAGAAATTAACATTAGAGGAGATTCTGGATGAAATACGTCACTGAATACGTCACTGTTTTGAATTGTGTTTTGCGTTGTCATGTGTAGAGATAGATATTCTCAAAACACACGCGTGTGTGTGTGTGTGTGTGTGTGTGTGTGTGTGTGTGTGTGTGTGTGTGTGTGTGAGTGTCGTTGTGTGTGTGTGTGCGTGCGTGCGAGTGTGTGTACGTGCGTGCGAGTGTGTGTGTGTGTGTACGTGCGTGCGAGTGTGTGTGTGTGTGTACGTGCATGCGAGTGTGTGTGTGTGTGTGTGTGTCATGTATACGGATTTT
>CM049395.1:40175000-40187500 GCA_026929865.2 Hyperoplus lanceolatus
CCCACACTCTGGCAGCCCTGGTGGACTCTGGTGCAGAAGCAAACATTATGGACACAGAACTTGCTCGTCAGCTGGGCTTGGGAAGCCACCGCTTGTCCGCTCCGTTCCAGCCCGGGCCCTGGAGGTCACATACTTGGCACAGTTACCAGCATCACAGCCCCCATCTCAATGTTGGTGTCACAACCACCAAGAGACCATCCGCTTCCACCTACTCTGCTCCCCGGGCCAACCCTTAATCCTGGGTCACCCATGGCTCCGTTCCACAATCCTCACCTCGACTGGGCCTCCGGAACGTCAAAGAGTGGGGAGGACGCCACCTGACCTGTTTGGTTGCCTGTGCCACCAGCTCTAACCCCAGCACTGCCCCTGACATTTCTAACCTTCCTGAATGCTACTATGGCCTCCGGCAAGTGTTCAATAAGACCAAAGCCACATTTGCCCCCACACCGTCCGTACGATGCGCCATTGACCTTCTTCCTGGATCTACTCCACCTAAGGGTCACCTCTACTCACGTCTCCCCAGAAAGAAAGGCCATGGAGGGTTACATCAGGGACCCTTAGCAGCTGGTATCATCCGCCCGTCTTCATCTCCTGCTGGTGGGGTTCTTCTTCGTGGGTAAGAAAGACGGTTCTCTTCGGCCCTGCATTGATTACCGAGGTCTGAACGACATCACTGTGAAGAACCGTATCCTCTGCCTACTCACCTCTGCTTTTGAGCGCTTCAGGATCCACAATTTTCACCAAGTGGACCTTCGTAATGCGTACCACCTAGTGCGCATACGAGAAGGACAGTGAAAACAGCATTCAACACCCACACCGGCCACTACAGTATCTGGTCATGCCATTTGGCCTCACCAACGCACCAGCGGTATTCCAGGCTCTGGTGAATGATGTGTTGCGGGACATGCTGAATAAATTCGTCTTTGTGTACCTGGACGACATCTTGATTTTCTCCAGAACTCTGTCTGAACACACTCGATGTCCAACTGGTCCTCCGTGTCTCTGGAGAACTCCCTCTATGTCAAAGCTGAGAAGTGGGTTCATGTTCAGTTGGTGTCATTCCTGGGATACATCGTGGCTGAGGGAAATATCCAGATGGACCCCGCAAAGGTCTCGGAGTTTCTTTGGCAGTTCCGAGAATAGAAGAAGTTGCAACAATTCCTTGGCTTTGCCAATTTCTACAGGAAATTCACCGGAACTACAGCACCGTGCTCCCCTCACCACTCTGACCAGTACCAAACATCCCTTTGTCTGGACCCCAGAGGCAAACAAAACCTCCAGACCCTCAAGGCCCGCTTTACCACGCACCCATCCTCCTGATGCGGATGCAGCAAGTTCACGTCGAGGTGGATGCCTCGGACAGGGAGTGGCCATATCCCAAGAAAGAAAAAAGTGACCCCTGTGCATTCTTTTCCCGCGCTTGCCTACAACAATTATGACATTGAAACCGTGAGCTTTTGGCGTCAAGTGCCCTGGAGAGGGCGTCACGGCTGGAGGGGTCACGTCCGTTTGGTTGACAATCACAAAAACCTCGAATACACGCACTGCCAACCTCAACTCCAGACAATCCCGCTGGGCCTTGTTTTCACCAGGTTCAACTTCACCCTGTCATGCCAGGTTCACTAATACCAAGCGGATGTTTCCCAGTTCCAGAAGGACTTCCCAGGAACTGCTCCATCCTGCTGATCCCTGTATCATTGTGCTTTGACTTGGTAGGAAGGTTCAAGAGCAACGTGAAACCCAGTGATGCCCTGATGACGTCTCTTCGTCCCTGAAATTAAGGGGTATAAGTGGGGACACAACCGCCTGCTGCCATGGGTTCAGCCGCACTTGCATTCCTTGCCCAGCGTTTTGGTGGCCCTCCTTGAGAAGGGTCAGAGATTTGTCCTGTTGCCCACCTGCAACAGAACAAATCTCCAATCACCACCGCTGGATTACAGCTCTGGGTGCCCTCAACCTGGTCCCACGTTCCCTGGATTTGTAAGAGGCCGCCCATCGGATGTATGACTGTATTCTCACTGTGGTTGAGGTTCAGAAGAGATTCATTCCTCGAAATGCCATCGCTAGTGAGACAGCCCAGAGTGTTGTAGATCATGTTTCCGTCTAAGGGCTGCCCAAGGAGGGTTCAGACCAGCCCAATTCACCTCTACATTTGGAAGGTTCTGCCATTTCTAGGGCCACAGTAAGGGCTCGTTGCATGCACCGTAAGCCCCAGACGAACAATTGACATGGGTAGAGTCACAACCCTACCTGTTCTGCCACGGTTGTTCCATTCCAGTGTGTATATGGCTACAGCCCTCTGTTCCCCAGCCAGGAAGGTAAGGTTTTGCCGTGCCGCATGTGGGTGCGCGATGGTCACAAGCCGTGCCACACTACCAAGTCAGAACCAGCTATGATTGGGGCTAACCGTCGAACACCAGCACCCACTTACTGTGTTGCCAGAAGGTGTGGCTGTCAGCCAAGGACTGCCGCTGAGGGTGGAATCACGTAAGCTAGCACCCGTTCCTGCCCATTCCCTACCAGAGGTCACAGCCCAACGTGTCGGCTCCAGTTGCCAGCTTCCATGAAGGGCACCCCACTTTCCATGTTTCAAAAATCAAACCAGTGCATGTAAGCCCACTGGTCCCAGACCCCTCCTCCTCCTCGCCTCATTGACGGGGGCTGGTGTACACCGTTCGAGCCTGCTTCAGCAGACGGAGGGGTAGGGGCCCCAGATCGTCATGGGAGGGCTATGGGCCTGAAGAGAGAATCTGGGTGCGTCCAGTCGAATTGTGGACCGGACTCTTATCGCCGACTTCCACCGTGCACGGACCAGCCTGCCATCGTCGGGGTCGTCCTAAGGGTCCCGTCCTCCTGCCCAGTTCCTGACCCTGCCCTGGCCCCTGATGGCACCTCTCAGGCCCCCTCGGAGGATGAGGCCAGGAATCTGACCGCTCAGAGGAGTTCGACCTCGCCCGCCCTGTTTGACGTTTTTGGGGATTCTGGGGCCGTCCCTTAGGGGGGTTCTGTCAGGAGCTTTCTCCCTCTGCCCTGTTAACAGCACTAATTGCTGCGCTCCAGTCTGCTCAGCACACCTGTATCCACTCCTGCCCTAATTAACCTGCCAGCTGCACTGCATTCCCTGCTCATTACCCTCTGTATATAAACCCTGGCTTTCAGTTACTCCTTGTCGGATCGTCTGCTAACCAGCACTAGTTACTCTGCCTGTTTCCTTTCGCTTCTGACTCCTATCTGCAATACCGGACCTGCTCTACTCGTTTTCTGAACATGCCCATACACTCCCTTTCCCCCAATCCTTTAATAAACTGTTGTACGTGACGCTATTGTGGTCCTCGCCTTGTTTGGGTCTGACAGAGTGAGTGAGTGAGTGAGTGAGTGAGTGAGTGAGTGAGTGAGAGAGAGTGAGTGAGTGAGTGAGTGAGTGAGTGAGTGAGTGAGAGAGAGTGTGTGTGTGTGTCTGTCTGTCTGTCTGTCTGTCTGTGTCTCTCTCTCTCTATGTGTGTGTGTGTGGCTGTGTGTCTCGCGTGTATGTGTCTTGCGTGTTAGTGTGTGAGTGTGTGTGTGTGTGTCTCTCTCTTTGTATGTGTGTGTGTGTATGTTTGTGTGTGTCAGGCCCGGTTCTAGACAGTTAGATTAGGGTGGGCCTGTAGAAATTTTAGGTGGGCAAACTGGGCAGAGAGACCGAAGATGCGCGCGCAGAGCCGATTTTTTTTGCCCTTGTAAGATCTCTGCGTCTGCTTTTTGGCACATTTACTGTGAATTGGGTAGAACACAATATGCAAATAAACTATAAATAATAAAGTGTTGCTGTGTGGGAGATTTGATTCTTGCATGTTTTTTTTCCCAAATGTTTATGAATAACGTATAATATACATTATATACAACATAATGTATCTTTTTTTTTTATCGCAGTATTAACTGTAGGCAGCCTGAGCTGATTGAAGAGAAAGCTTTGGGACTGGGCAACCTGGATGGTGGTAGTCCAGAGCTATATACTACACACACTATATAGATATATAGTCTTTCCACTATTGGGTCCGCTGTCCAGCTGGGTGAAAATAGTAGCCAGCCGAGGTCACGTCCCTGCTAGGGGCGTCTGGGGGTATGCCCCCCGGGAGATTTTTTTTTACCTTTTTTAAGTGAAATGCATGAATCTGGTGCACTTTGAGAGGAAAATTAAGAGGCTAAATCTGAGGAATTTTGTGTGAACAAATAACACTGGGTCGGATGAATTAGAAGCTATTGAAGAAAGACACATGGATGGCAGGCTGTCCTGCCCACCCAATAATACAATTAGAAGCAATGCATGGTAATGGTAATGGTATACTCTTTAGTATTAATTAATTGTCTGAATTTTATTTGACATTTTCTTAGACAGCGAATGAACAGGTCTGTCCGATAGTGGGTCTGGACTTCCACCTAAAAAAAAAAAAAAAACCCTGGCCCCTGGCTACCGCCGGCCCTGGTGTGTGTGTGTGTGTGTATGTATGTGTGTGTGTTTGTCTGTCCGTGTGTGTGTGTGTGTGTGTGTGTGTGTGTGTGTTTGTCTGTCCGTGTGTGTGTGTGTGTGTGTATGTGTGTGTGTTTGTCTGTCCGTGTGTGTGTGTGTGTGTGTGTGTGTGTGTGTGTGTGTGTGTGTGTGTGTGTGTGTGTGTTTGTCTGTCCGTGTGTGTGTGTGTGTGTGTGTGTGTGTGTGTGTGTGTGTGTGTGTGTGTGTTTGTCTGTCCGTGTGTGTGTGTGTGTGTGTGTTTGTCTGTCCGTGTGTGTGTGTGTGTGTGTGTGTGTGTTGTTACCCTCCATGATAGATATATGAACAGCTCTCCTCCTGGTTCTCGGGACGCTGGTCAGACGAGGACCGTGTGTGATGGACGGACAACTCCTACTGGGAACCATGCCAGCCCTGCACACACACACACACGCACGCACGCACGCACACACACACACACACACACACACACACACACACACACACACACACACACACACACACACACACACACACACAGACATCCAGACAGACAGACAGACACACACACACACCACACACAAACAGAGAGAGACACACACACACACACACACAAGCAGACACAAAACAGAGACACATACACAGAGACACAGAGGATAGAGAGAGAGACACACACACACACACACACACACGCAGAGACACACACACACACACACACACACACACACACACACACACACACAACATTTACAAAATTCTTAAATTATTGTTAACCCACATTTCAGAATATTTCAGAGGATGCAAACTCTGTTATTGGTTTTATTCTGACCTGTGTATCTCCGGAGGGTCCCGCTTTATTTTGGCGCTTTGCTCCATCACTTCTTTTGCAACTTTTCCACTGAAAAAACACAAACAGACAGACAGAAAAAAACATGTTATTACTGTGTGTGATTTATACAAGATCTAAGCACAAAAACAACCTTTATTTCTACAGGTAAATCCCATTGAGACCGAAGACTCTTTTTTCAAGGGAGACCTGTTTTCCTTTCCCACGTTACCATTCACACACACATTCATACACCGATAGCAGCAGGCTAACTATCGACATTCACACGAGGCAAGGTGGGTGAAGTGTCTTGCCCAAGACTATGACACAGGTGGCAGGGCGGGGATCCAACCTCCAACCCTTTGATCATCAGCCAAACCGCTCTACCACCTGAGCCACAGTCGCCCCGAATATGTATAGGTGTAGTCAGTGATTCTGGGGAATGCTTGTTGTCAAAATCAGTGAATATCTCCTCACAATCCACTACCTGTCTGTGTGTGTGTGTGTGTGTGTGTGTGTGTGTGTGTGTGTGTGTGTGTGTGTGTGTGTGCGTGCGCTGAATTTGTTTGGTGTTAATACACAGCCTAGGTTCTGTAAACAGGCATGTTGCTAGAATATATGGATATGAATATAAAAATAAAAGAGCTTATTTAAAGGTGCAGTGTGTAATATGACATCATCAAGAAAGTTCTACAAAGTTCTAGAATGCAACACTCCCTGGGTAACCCCAACCCTTTAGAATAATAACAGAAGCTACAGTGGCCTTCAAGGACAAGAACAATTCTACATTTTAAACAATGCACCTGATGACATTCCAACTATGACACTTTCAAAATGGCGGCACTAGGCCTTGGTCCAAAATATGGAGAAATATGGACATAAATGAGACCCTTTCTAAGGGGAAAAATAATAATTCTAAAAAACAAAATCAGCTATTATGCACTAAATTAAACATACTTATGGATATTATAATTACTTTCTACAAAATCTGCTAGGAAAATAAAACCCAAAATTCTACACACTGCAGGTTTAAACATGCATAAGTTGTTCATAGTGTGTTGTTGTACCTGTATCTGAAGCGACTTCCCTTGAAGAACAGATTGCTACTGGACACCGTGCGGACTTGACTCGACTTCTCCAACCTGTGAGTGAGCGGAAAATACATGAAAACATTAGGAACATAATCATAAATCTTAAAGGTACAGTGTGTAATATCGGAGTATTTAGCATCATCTAGTGGTGAGATTCTAGATGTCAACGCTCCCTTGCTAACCCTTCCCTTTGGTTGGCAAAATGTTAGGAAGTCACTGACATTTCAGGAGATTTTCCGAACACACCACACACACACACACACACACACACACACACACACACATTTGAGGCAGTGGTGTATGATGCCATCTTTGGTAACTAGCTTCTTGTCCTTGAAGGCCACCGTAGCTTCTGTAAGTTCTCCCAAAAGGAGGGGTTAGCAAGGGAGCGTTGACATCTAGAATCTCACGTCTAGATGCTAAGCAGCTAATGGCTTTATTCTCAGTATAAAAAACAGCTTTGATAGGTGAAGATGTATTTAGTAATTTATTCTAATGGTACTTCATCTTATTGGTCTTGAAACAGGTGCATTTTCCCAGGACGCCCACTATATAACTTTATAATAAACTTTATACTACAGTCTGTTCTGAAGAATGCCAATAAATACTACACACTGCACCTTTAAAGAAATTAAGTATTTTCTGCCATTGTGTTTCATTGTGTGACTCACTTGTAGAAGGCCTGGTTCTCTACTCCACATTTCCACAGATGTTTACAGGCTTCAGGGTTCGGTGCAAAATACGTCAGAATTATTTTCTTATCCTGAAATAAGTAAATCAAATCAGTTTTATTTGTACAGCCCAATATCACAAATAGACATTTGCCTCAGTGGGCTTTACATTCCATACAGTATGACACCCTCTGCCCTTATCCATCTATCTATCTATCTATCTATCTATCTATCTATCTATCTATCTATCTATCTATCTATCTATCTATCTATCTATCTATCTATCTATCTATCTATCTATCCATCCATCCATCCATCCATCCATCCATCCATCCATCCATCCATCCATCCATCCATCCATCCATCCATCCATCTATCCATCTATCTATCTATCTATCTATCTATCTATCTATCTATCTATCTATCTATCTATCTATCTATCTAACAGGACAGCTGGGCCAACGGAAGACTGAGGGAAGAAAAACCTAATTCATTATATTACAGTTTTTCTCAGTCGCTTTGGTGCTTTTCTCACATCACTATTAACATTTGCACAGCAGTTAGTGCATTTCTCAAAACAATTAGTGCAAACTGCAAAACCTAGTGGATAACCTGCAAAAGTACGTCACTTGCTCAAAATGGATAGTCTATTCCTCAAAAGCAAGTATTCATGTCAATGAAACTGCCAGTGTCATCAAAATGAGAAGTCTTGACACCATCGTTTATGAACAAGATAGTCAAATGGCTTTGTCATGTTTTCTTTATGACAGTTTATTCTATCAGTGTTTTCCAATGCAAAAACAAGGTCAGAACTCGGTGACACTACCTGAAAATGCTCAAGACAGCACTATACACTACTTGTACAGCCATTTGAAAACTACAGTAAAGTTACACATTGCTGTAGTTAGGGGAGTAAGTGAGTACAAGACACTGAATACGTATGTGTCACATTTTTACTGTATATGCTCTTTGCAATTCTACAGCTTTGTGCAAAAGAAAAATACACTTCAGTCACTTATTTAGAACAAACATAAAAAACACCCTTTTGGTAGAGCTGTGCACAAATGTGAACAATATAACAGGACATATTGTAACTGAACATATATAGGTAAATCATTCTGGCACATCCAGACGTTCCTGTCTGTCTGGCTACATATTTTCATCTACACCACAACAGATATTATCCCTTGTAATGCAGCGAGGAAAGTATCTATGATAAAGAAAAGGTATAAAATTTGCTTGACAGAATTTGATAACTAGTTCAACAATTTTGTATGTAATGACTCAAGCAATGAAATGAAGACTATTAGTTTTATTGGGAACGACTATTCAGCATCCATTAGTATAGTTCATTTTGACTGACATGACATAAGCAAATGACAATGTTATAAAACAGCAGAGAATTGTATGAAAGCAACTGATACATGTCCAAAAGCATTTGCAATTTGTTCAGTGGATGGAGAAATTGCTACTATGATGTGCTCAAATGACTAAATGTTGCGGAGGTTGAACTAATAGTTATGAGAATTTTCATTCTGATCTGAGAGAAGCACCAAAGCGACTGAGAAAAACTGTATAATAGTGGTTTTATAATGATAGAACGCCGGTTCCGTATGGGTGAAGTATTCCTTTAATAATGCAGAGACACACTGTATCTTACCTCCTGCTGATTCGCATACACATGGAAGGTCTTCGCTTCAAACTTCAGCTTGGTTACTTCATCCCTGAGATTTAGAAACAGGATAGAGATAGATAGATAGATAGATAGATAGATAGATAGATAGATAGATAGATAGATAGATGGATGGATGGATGGATGGATGGATGGATGGATGGATGGATGGATGGATGGATGGATGGATGGATGGATGGATGGATGGATGGATGGATGGATGGATAGATAGATAGATAGATAGATAGACAGAAAGATAGATATATATATAGATAGATAGATAGATAGATAGATAGATAGATAGATAGATAGATAGATAGATAGATAGATAGATAGATAGATAGATAGATAGATAGATAGATAGATAGATAGATAGATAGATAGATAGATAGATAGATAGATAGATAGATAGATAGATAGACAGACAGACAGACAGATAGATAGACAGACAGACAGACAGACAGACGGACGTACGGACAGACGGACAGACAGATAGATAGAAAGAAAGACAAAGATGAAAAAGAGAAAGTGGGAGAGCAAATAGAAAGAATGAACATCAAAATATAAATTTGGAGGGGTCATAAACCTGTATCAGTTTTTTATTCAAAGTTTTTATTTCCTGGGATCCTTTTTATGCCTCTTTTGAGAATAATGTTAGGTGCCTTGGAGGGTTTGGACAGGACACATCTTGTCTTTCAACAGGCACAACAGTAAGACATCATCATACAGTATATCTGGGATGTTAGTGCATTTTTGTAAATACACAGTCTCGGCTTATCCTCTGCGAAGTGTGTTGTACCTGCTCGATTTAAAGGCCTACTTCACCGGCAAACAACGTACTTTGTAAATATTACTGTGATGTCACAGTAATATTTACAAAGTACGTTTCTTTTTAACCCTATATTTCTCTTTCTGTGATGTCACGAGAAAGAGAAATATAGGGTTAAAAAAAACACTCTTTCTGCCTTTTCTCAGGCTAGGATGAACCGATTTCAATTTTTTTCGCACATTTATACTACATAGGATCTCAGAGTTCAATACACCTTCATATTCAAACCGGTGAAGTAGGCCTTTAAGCAATGCAGCTCAGGGTTCACACACTTTTGCACATACAAAAGTTGGCAAAATAATTAGTTTTATTTTAGTCTTTTGACACAATTGATTTCCGGAGAAAAACTATGTTGAATTGATAAACACACACCTGTTATTTCATAGAAAAAATACTGGTATTGATAAAAATTAATCAATAATGGTAAAAATAAATATAATTCCAAAAAGCTCAAGGGGTTCACATAATTTCAAGCAGCACTGTTCCTGGGATGTCAGTCAACTTTAGTAGAAACACAGTCTTGGTTTATCCTCGACGAAAGCGCCACACAAAACTCAAAACATGATGTCTTCAGGTAACACTAACCCTGTGTGAATAGGGCTATAGTAGGTCATTTGTTTTTTTTTATTTTGGGGCATTTTCAAGCTTTATTAGACAGTACAGAGTTGAAATGGGGAGACAGAGAGAGAGAGAGAGAGAGAGAGAGAGAGAGAGAGAGAGAGAGGGGGATGACCTGCAGTAAAGGTCCACGGGTCAGATTTCAACCCGCGACCACTGCAACGAAGGCCGGAGCCAATATGAGCGCACCACCTGAGCGCCCTATAGTACGTCATTTGTGGTTGGTTTTTTTACTTAAAAAATTACAGACATTATGATCTCAGACATCCTCCGTGATTATTCGAAAATGATGACTAGGTCCTGAGGTAACACTCATCCAGTGCTAATGGGAACAGAGCGATGTAGAGAGATACACACAGAGGGGAAGACATGGAAAAAGGTTGTAAAATATTCATGGTGGCTGGAGGGAAATTAATAAGAGTTTCAGCTATGGATGTGAAAAGTCTACACACATTGATTCCAGCCACAGAAAAATACAAGAATAATCAGCCTGAGGTTAAACATGTATTTCTACTGGTGGAGAAGTAGTAGAGCGTGTTTGCGTTCTTTAAAAAAAGATTACGTATTTAAATTTTTATTTCATTTTTTACATCTAACTGATGAGAAACATGTCAGATCTACTAGATCAATGTTATGGTGAAATAGATAAGAATAAGTAAGTCCACTGTCCAAGAGGGAGATATACAAACATGATAAAAAAAATATATATATATATATATATATATACACATACACACACACACACACACACACACCAATATATATATATATATATATATATATATATATATATATATATATATATATATATATATATATATATGTATGTATTTATTGAGCTTTTTGGATTTACCCACTATACAGTATAGATATCTATAAAGGCTCAGTGAATGGGCCATGCAAATTGCAGCCTGGCATATTAATTAAATATAGTTTGTTTTAACAGTAAAAGTCTTATGGTGCGTTTGGGGCGTTTGGGGCATAAGGGGCGGTCACTTTTACATACACAGTCAATGTACAGACGCGAATAGACGCACATTCACGTCGCACGGCGCGTTTGCCGCTGCAAGAACACGCAATATTCGCATCTACCGCTCATTCGCTTCAGGTGAAAATATTCAACTCAAGCTAACTTTTTGCGTGAGGTCCCGCGGTGATTATCACGCATTTCAAGTGGCACAGCGCGAATGTTCACGTTTGGCGTGGATGCATCTTTACTCATAATGCACCAAACGTGACTTTACTTTACTCACCATTTGAGGAAGTGGATCCTCCTGTTTCCTTGCAGCACGGTGAAACCAAACGGAGTGAAAGCCAGAAAGGCCGGGTTCCCAGACACATCCTGATGATTAGAACATTTAAAGTTACATTGAGTATTATTTATTCTTCTTATTAACTACATTTATGAATAAAACACCAAGACAGTAGTGTAACAAATTAACTTTGTAAGTAACTGAAAAGGTAAGTTCACATTTATTCAAGGCAAACACAATTGAGATTTCTGTCTATTGACTATTTTGCTTCAATAACATGTCTTCTTTCATACTAGTAAACAGTTAGGTAACGCTTAGTAAATGCCTATTACGCCTTAATTAAGCATTATACACCTATTGTAAAGTGTTACCCAATAGTTTTGTCTCCTATACAACCATCTTTAACAACCATTATCTAATTATTAGTTGTTTTTCAATACCATAATTCTCAACTTCTAAAGCACTTACATCAACTACACTTTCCATAATCATTCTCAGCACTATCCCCCTCTATTCCCCTACAGTGTCTTGCCTATAAATAACATGCAAAATAACTCACTTATAAGCTCACAGAGAGCCTTATTTGGCTACATAATAAACAGAGTAAATGAGTTGGTTTACACTTTACAAAAAGGGTACATTAATTAATTGTTAGCCAACCTTACACTGCGCACACACACACACACACACACACACACACACACACACACACACACACACACACACACACACACACACACACACACACACACACACACACACACACACACACACACACACACACACACACACACACACACACACACACACACACCTTGCAGGGATGAGGATCCACTCCGTAGGTTTCTAGCAGTTGAGCTTTGTGCAGGAAGTTTAACTCTGACTCATCAGGGGTTTGACCTCTGGAAGAGAAAAAACAAACATTGATTAAAACAAGTTAAATGAATCCTTTATCTGTATTTACATATCGGTAATTATTTGTAGTAGTAGGTGTAAAATTGTCCATTCTGTACTTATTATTTTATTTACTTATTTTGATAGGATTTATTTAAAGGTGGAGTGTGTAATATGACAT
>CM049395.1:40207500-40210000 GCA_026929865.2 Hyperoplus lanceolatus
CTCGGGGACCTCGGCTCGTTTTATACATTCCTCCTCATACACACACACACTCTCACATGCACACACACACTCTCACATGCACACACACACACACACACACACACAGACACTCACACACACACAGACACACACACACACACACACACACACTCACTTTCTCTCTCTCTCTCTTTCTCTCTCACACACACACACACTGTCAGTTCTCCCTCTGTCACCCTCAGCACGCCACTGTCCACAAGGCACAAGGCAAGTTTATCTCTATAGCACAAGGCCATTATCATTTACTAATAATATATATTGGTAATATAATAATAATGGCAAGACGAAAAAGAAAAAATGTTTGTGCTTTATGCTGCTGTATATGTTTTTATTTTTTTAAAGATATTTTTTTGGCATTTTTATGCTTTATTGATAGTGTAGAGACAGAGTTGAAATGGGGCAGAGAGGGGAGTGACATGCAGAGAACGACCGCGGGCTGGAATCGAACCCGAGTCCGCTGCTGGCCGAGGCCCATGGGGGGGGGGGACGCCCTATCAACTGAGCTAAGGTCGCCCCGCTGCGGTATATGTTTTCATTGTAGGTGTGTTTGTCCTGCTCTAACCTACTGTTGAGTGCACTTTCCTATAATGTTTAATGTACGCTGTGTTTTATTGTCTGCTTATTTTATTGTTATTGTTGTTTGGGGCGACTGTGGCTCAGTTGGTAGAGTGGGTCGGCCGATGATCAAAGGGTTGGAGGTTCGATCCCCGCCCTGCCACCTGTGTCATAGTTGTTGTGTCCTTGGGCAAGACACTTCACCCACCTTGCCTCGTGTGAATGTCGATAGTTAGCCTGCTTCTATCGGTGTATGAATGTGTGTGTGAATGGTAACGTGGGAAAGGAAAACAGGTCTCCCTTGTAAAAGAGTCTTCGGTCTCAATGGGATTTACCTGTAGAAATAAAGGTTAAAAAAAAGATTGTTTGTTTGCCATTGTCTGTCAGTTCATTCTTACTCCTCTTTGTGTTACTGTCTGAGTCGATGTTGTTTTTTAATCTTTGTTTATACATGTATTTTATTTCTGTAATTTTAGGTTTGCCTTTTGAATATCTGGCCGGGGACAACGGATGTAAACTAGCCTCTTAGCCTAGCTCTGGCTCACTTACATTCTGACTGTTGATTAGTGTGCAATGTCCCTGAACTAAGCCAATAAATTGATAGATAGATAGATAGATAGATAGATAGATAGATAGATAGATAGATAGATAGATAGATAGATAGATAGATAGATAGATAGATAGATAGATAGATAGATAGATAGATAGATAGATAGATAGATAGATAGATTCCTCCAAGCATCAGATCAATGGAACCCAAAATTAATGAAAAATATAAATGTAATTTGAGGTGCTCCGGTGGTGTAGTGGATAGAGCGCGTACCATGTTGGCTCCGGCCTTCGTTGCAGTGGTTGCGGGTTCAAATCCAACCCGTGGACCTTTACTGCAGGTCATCCGCCCCCCCCTCTCTCTCTCTCTCCCCATTTCAACTCTGTACTGTCTAATAAAGCTTGAAAATGCCAAAAAATTATCTTTAAAAAAAAAATATATATATTAATGCATTTTGAGGCAATCTTGGCCCATACGTTATAAATTAATGTAGGCCGATTCAACCATGTCTATCCTATCCATTTCTTTTCGGGTACAAGGCTTTATACGTCACGCTAGACGACTCTTCAGTGTATCCCCCCTGTCTCCCATGTTTGGTTACTGTCACTCTATGTCTCTTGGCGGGGTAGAACTGTAAACAGATTATCGTTGTTCTGAAACATGTACAATGACAAAATAAATCATCTTGAATCTTGAATTTTCTCCCCAAATCCTCCACCCCAGCTTTAATAAGCTTTCATGACAACACAAATATTTTATCTGAAATAATTGTTCATAAATAGAATAAAATGTGGTTAAACAAACGGCTTTTTTACTGTCTAGACCGTAAAAATGCAACAACTGAGAAATGCCCTTTAAAGGAGCAGTGTTAAACGTCATATTAATAATTGAGCGCGGACCGGTTCCATATCAGCTCAGGGAAACTCCACATCAATAAATCATTGTCATTTGGAGCCAGAAAAACGCAACAACTTCAGAGAACGCTCCTGAAAAGGGTTTTGCTGTTTCTAGAATACGGTCTGGACACACTCAGGTTAAAAGCCCTACTTCATCTGTGGGAATATGAAGGTGTATTGAACCCTGAGATCCTATGTAGTATAAATGTGCAAACATTTTAGAAATCGCTTCATCCTAGCCTGAGAAAAGGCAGAAAGAGTGTTTTATGGTCTCACTGTCTAACCCTACATTTTACTGATGTGACATCACTTCAGTAAAAATTTAGGGTTAGGATTAACAGGACAGCTGGGCCAAGGGAAGACTGAGGGAAGAGGGAAGAAAAACCTCATTCATTATATTATAATAGTGATTTTATGATGATAGAACGCCGGTTCTGTATGGGTGAAGTATTCCTTTAAG
>CM049395.1:40230000-40235000 GCA_026929865.2 Hyperoplus lanceolatus
ACCCTCCTCTAAACCGGCCGTTGTGGACCCAGGACCCTCCTCTACCGTGTGGACCACAGGACCCTCCTCTAACCGCCGTGTGGACCACAGGCCCTCCTCTAACCGGCCGTGTGGCCAGGACCCTTTGTCTGGGCCGTGTGGACCAAAGGACCCTCCTCTAACCTGGTGTGGACACAGGTATATCTGGGCTATAAAATAGGCTATAGATATCTATTTAGGTATAGGCTACATTAACTTAAGGTTAAGGTACCGACTGACGAGTCGTTTTTCCCTTGCTAAATGTGATTCTGACAGCATTATTTTCATAATAATTGCCTAACTGCTCACTGTGGTTTTTCCTCCTGCTTTCCGGGAGATGTTTGATTGTTGTGATTGTCGCTACGTGCCAGAACAGCTGTTCCCCTCTGATATCTCCCAAGCAGCATCAGTCTTGTGAGACCACTCACAGACTGAATGACTGTAGGCTATAAATCAAGGTGAACAACAAACTGTGCACTTTCTGTGGCGAGCTTTTACTTGATCTCCTCTTTCTCTCTCTCTCTTCATTCAAACTCTGTACATCCGCACACCAACACATATTCTTACATTTGCGTCGCGATTGTTAAGCATATGAGCGTTGACTTCTGTGGTTTCCAAAGTTAAATTGAGTGGGTCGCGAGCGCTGACCCCCTTCACGTGACTTTAACGTCACACGTCACAGTTAGGACGTCTCCGCCACGTGATTGCGTCGCCATAGGTGACCCCCTTCACATGACGAAAACGTCACCAGACAAGCTGTCCGCCATTTTTGGCTTTGGGCGGTGTCCACCCCCCCTTTCTTTTTGACGCTCACACACACACACACACACACACACACACACACACACACACACACACACACACACACACACACACACACACACACACACACACACACACACACACACACACACACACACACACACACACACACACACACACACACACACACACACACACACACACACACACGCACACACACACGCACACACACAGTGGTACATACACATGCCTGTGGGTTTGATTCTAAACTGTTCTTATTATTGCTTGTGCTACGTCTGCTTTCTTAAATTAGATTAGTTCATGGTTATTGACTTATGTGTATCGTTTTAATCAACTTGCCTAAGTAAATAAACCCTTACATTTTGATTTTAAGAAGCAGTGTCTGTGATATTTGTGTCTTGTATTTCACTAATGGCTGGTAAATAAGGTCTATGCTCGAATATTCACTCCTTCATTATCTTAAATGTACATTGTAAGCAACTTTGACATTTTCAAGATACATCCCTTTAACATTATGAGACTGTTTTTCTGATTTGATTCAAAGTTCCCGTTTTCAAAGGGTGGTGCTCCGTAGGTATTAATAGGTCATTTGATTAGCTGGACTAATTTAATTGATCATTAATTAAAAAAAAATCTTAATATTAATTTCCTTGACATTAATAATATTCTTGACTTTGACCAAATCTACCCCTTATGAATTCCCAACAATGATTGGTCTGATGCTCCAATATTGATCACATGTCAACTGAACAAATGATGTGATATTTGGAGTGAAATAGCACAACCACACACACACACACACACACACACACACACACACACACACACACACACACACACACACACACACACACACACACACACACACACACACACACACACACACACACACACACACACACACACACACACACACACACACACACACACACACACACACACAACACACACACACACACACACACACACACACAGCAAGCCTGTAAAAGAAAAATACTGATTCATTAAGAGAAAATTGGGTTTCTAAGGTCGCGGTCTCATTATTAGATTATTGATCCTTTGGTTGACTGTTAGAGGATTTCTGATGCCTTTAGTCACCCTGGCTGAGGGGATAAACATTGTATCATAAACCATATTAGCGGGGTGTTTTGGTGGTGTAGTGGATAGAGCGTGTACCATATTGGCTCCGGCCTTCGTTGCAGTGGTCGCGGGTTCGAATCCGACCCATGGACCTTTACTGCAGGTCATCCCCCCCCCCCCCCCCTCTCTCTCTCTCTCTCTCCTCTCTCTCTGTCTGTCTCCCCATTTCAACTCTGTACTGTCTAATAAAGCTTGAGAATGCCAAAATAAAATAATGCATATTAGCTAGTGGCTTTGTACTGTTTCCAAACCATTCTTACTGTTCGTATGGACTGCTGCTCTCGAAAATGAACACTAGACTGTCGAAAGGCTTTAAGCAATGTTTGTAGTATCACTTCGAATGTGGGGGGAGAATCAAAATCAAATCAGTTTTATTTGTATAGCCCAAAATCACAAATACATTTGTCTCAGTGGGCTTTACATTTCATACAATATGATACAATATGCCACCCTGCCCTTACACCCTTAGCTCGGCTGAGAAAAAACTCCCAGTAAAAAGTTCATATTTGAGGTGAAATAACCCGTTCCAAGACATTGGTTGATCATTGGTGATATTCACTGATTTTGAGCTTTCTCCAGAATCGCTGACTCAACCTTTAACGATTCAGCAGGACTGTGGGAAGCTTAAGTCAGACTGTTTCTGCACAGTCAGAAGTCACTGACTAATTAATGTGTGTGTGTGTGTGTGTGTGTGTGTGTGTGTGTGTGTGTGTGTGTGTGTGTGTGTGTGTGTGTGTGTGTGTGTGTGTGTGTGTGTGAGAGAGAGAAAGAGTGACTGACTGACTGACTGCCTGATTGAGAGTGTGTGTGAGGTCAATGTGTGCGTGTGTGAGAGCGTGCATGCATGCGTGTGTGTGTGTGTGTGTGTGTGTGTGTGTGTGTGTGTGGGGTGTGGGGTGTGTGTGTGTGTGTGTGTGTGTGTGTGTGTGTGTGTGTGTGATAGTGTGTGTGTGTGTGTGTGTGTGTGTGTGTTTCCTTCACCCTACACAGGAGAGGTCAGGATGAATGTAGATTATGTTCTAGACAAGGACTCAAAGGCTTTAGGATCAAAGCTTGTGTCCAGTCATCAGGTACACACACACACACACTACACAAACTACACACAAACACACACACACTACACACTACACACACACACACACTACACAAACTACACACAAACACACACACACACACACTACACACAAACACACACACACACTACACAAACTACACAAACTACACACAAACACACACACACACACACACACACACACACACACACACACACACACGTACACACCCCACACACACACCCCCCCAAGTTAAAAAAGGGTGAGAAGGTGTTTTAAAAAATTATTAGCCACCCCCCCCCCCCCCCCCACGGCAACGTGGGTGAAGTGTCTTGCCCAAGGACACAACAACCATGACACAGGTGGCAGGACAGGGATCGAACCGCCAACCCTTCGATCATTGACCGACCCGCTCTACCACCTGAGCCACAGTCATGCCTTCCACTTGCACAACAAGCGAAGGCCGACAGTATTTATAATCAATTTTTGTTCCAAATCACATACTCTTTCTTTTTACTACACTACATACTAAAGTACAGAAGAGTTTTAGTCTTTTTACTACACTACATACTAAAGTACAGAAGAGTTTTAGGGCCACAGACAGGAGAGAAAAAAAAATCAGATAAGGAAGATTTTTTTTTCCATTACGTCGAGAAATGTCAAGAATAAAGACGGATACTCCAAAATGCTATTGGAGTTAGTGGGGGCATTTATGTATTTTCAGCATACTACAATTGACCTGCATGTATTGGGACATCCTAAATCTTTTTCTGGCATACTGAATAGTAGGGAAGTATGGGGATTGGAACGCAGGGAAAGGCAATCCAGTGCATACCTGCCCCAAACCTCTCCTCTCCCTCTCATCTCTGCTGAATTATCTTTCACCTTTCTGACAATGTATGAATATTTAATCCAACTCCACTCGTCTCTGGTCTGCAGATATATGCGCTGGCTTCAAGAGTCTTATTTTAGATCTCCTCCTGACTGTACCTGAGTTATGTAAGATCTGGACATGCAAAGGGGTGAGAGGGGATTTTGGTTGCGTTCCGAATCTCCTCCTCTTTCTTTTCTCTATTCTACATACTACATCCGACGATAAAAATAATCTAGTTAGGATGCAGTAGGCATACTATTGGGACATACTTTACCCTCTTATTTCATCATAACATTGCGCCTTGATCTTGCCTCTTGCTTTTATATCCGTCGCATCCCCGTTTGTTTTCATATGGAGGCTTCGTCGATGTGACGTCACTTCTCGTGCGCACTGGATTGTGGGTTAGAATCGCCCAAATGGGATGCAGTTTTAAACACTAACAATCTTGAAGTAGGACATCCGGGTTCTACTAACCATCCTAAGTCTTTTTTCTAACATACTATATAGTAGAAAGTATGCGATTCGGAAAGCAACCAATGTGTATTAGGGATGCACTGAATATTTAGCCTGGCTCCGCCTGCCCGCCTACTTCCGGCCAAATTTTATTTTCCCTTCAGTAGTCAGTCTGGGTGTACAGCCCATTTCCCAGTTTTGCTGGAGATTCGACAGCCGGTCCAATCAGCGAACAGAGCGAGTGGCTGAGAACGATGACGTTGAAGTCGCGCTCCAGTTTCAGTTGCCAGAAGCCGGCTCATGACACACGTGACGACCAAACGTTATGCGATTGGTTGGCTAATCCAGAGTGGCACTGGGCAGATCCAATAGTTTTAAACTTTAACAGACACCCGCCTCCATGAGTGAACGTTTGCCAATTACAGCACTGCCAGACCCTCTGTACAAATGAAATGAAGTACGATGGTCTGGTAGCACCAGGCTACTGAATATTTGGAGTGGTCTCTTCATTTTTTCCAGAGCTGTGTGTCTGAGTTTCACAGTTTCACAATGTTGGTTCGACTTCAAATAGTCAGGTAAAGCTTTCCTCAGAGACCCCCAGGGCTTAATGTGTGTGTGAGTGAGATATATATGTGTGTGTGTGTGTGTGTGTGTGTGTGTGTGTGTGTGTGTGTGTGTGT
>CM049395.1:40255000-40260000 GCA_026929865.2 Hyperoplus lanceolatus
AAATGGTTTGGGGTTAGCGGTTCCAAATCATTGGGGTCACTTGACACTGTAGTTATTGGTCGGTCATTTAGGATGGCTTCTACTTCACACAGCGCTGTTGATAGAGTTTCATCGTCCAGTGTTTGTTGTTTTAGAACAGATGTGAGGATCTTTTTGACTAGTTTAATCAGTCTCTCCCAGACTCCGCCGTAGTGGGCTCCAAAAGGAGGGTTAAAAATCCATTTTATTCCTTCTGTCAGACAGGTGTTTTGAATTTTCTGATGATTTAGCTCTTTCAGAGCTTCTTGCAGTTCCCTTTGGGCCCCGATGAAATTTGTCCCACAGTCAGTCCTGATACTTACAACTGATCCTCTTCTGCAGATGAATCTGCGTATAGCGTTTATGCATGAGTCTGTGGTGAGGAAATTTGCCATCTCCAGGTGGATAGCTCGACTCACCAGGCAGGTGAAGATGACCCCCCAACGTTTCACTTGAGCTCGTCCCCTCTTCACTTCAATGGGACCAAAGTAGTCAATGCCAACGTGACTAAAAGGTGGTAAGTCTGGATACAATCGATCCGCAGGAAGATCTGCCATTTTCTGTTCTCCAGGTCGTGCCTGCATGCGTCTGCAAAATACACAGTTTCTGATGATTTTCCTCGCTAAGGTGTTTGCATGAGGGAGCCAAAACCTTTGCCTTAGCCTGGAAAGCATATGACTTCTCCCTGAGTGTCCAACTTGATGATGGATATGTTGTAGGATGAGGTGAGAGGTGTGAGACCCTTTGGGGAGAATAATTGGGTTTTTCTGGTGCACTGGCATTGCACTTTTGTTTATTCTACCTCCTACTCTCAGGATGCCGTTATCAAAAATCGGATCCAGCTTGTAGATGGTGCTTCTTGAACTGAGGGTTTTGCCATTTTCCAGGTGAGTGAATTCATGGCTGAAGTAGCGTCTTTGTTCAAAGCAGATGATAGCTCTCTCTGCCTCTTGCATATCCTCCACTGATAGGTTTTGTGTTCCATGCTTGTCTTTTACTTCTTTCTTCGTCTTTGAAGACACATGTGTCTGATTCTTTCTTAGCTGACTTAGCAGTTGAAGTATTCTTTTCACCTTTAATATCCAGGCCACAGATTTCTGAAGTCGGTTCCATGATGAGTGATACTTGATTAATGTGCATATGGGATGTTGATTTTCAATCCTCACACTGTTGACTGTGATCTCCTTTTCCACACTGTTAACTGTAACGACCTTTCTCACCTCTGGGTCATTTGCTGATATCTCTCCTAGATCTTGTGTGACCTTTGGCCATGTCCTTCTCTCTCTGCTCAGGTATTCAGGACCTTTCAGCCATCTTGATCTTAAGAAGGATTCCACATGCAACCCTCGGGAGGCGCTGTCAGCTGGATTTTCTTTTGAACTTATGTATCTCCACTGGCTTGTGTGGGAGAGATCCTGGATCACTGCAACTCTGTTGGCTACAAATGTATGAAATCTCTTGGTTTGATTGTGAATGTATTTCAATACAGACGTACTATCTGTCCAGAAAGTTGAATCTGTGAGTGGTAAGTGCAGCTCCTTCCTCAGCATCCGATCCACTTTTACAGCCAGTGTCGCTGCAGTGAGTTCAAGCCTGGGGATGGTGATCTGCTTGAGAGGTGAGACTCTGGCTTTTCCAAATATGAAGGAGGTATGAATTATGCCTTGGTGATTTGTTAGTCTAAGGTAGCTTACTGTACCATAACCTGACTCACTTGCATCGCAGAAGTGATGCAGCTCAGCAGTCTCCACTGGGTCAAAGTTGTCAGGCTTTATACATCTTGCTACTTGAAACTCCCGTAATTGGTTTAACTCCTCCATCCATCTATGCCAGGGCCTTGCAAATTCCTGAGGAATAACTTGATCCCATCCATATCTGGATTTGCAGAGTTCTTGGAGTAGTTGTTTGGCTTTCAGGATGAAAGGTGAGAGAAAACCTAATGGGTCATAAACTGAACTTACTGTTGAGAGTATCCCTCTTCTGGTTGCAGGCCGGCTGTTTACAGTTACTTTAAAGCTGAAGGTGTCACTGTGCATGTTCCAGTGGATTCCAAGTGCCGGTTCAACTGTGATTTGTTCTTTCAGCTTTTCTTTATCGAGGTCCAGTTCCTTGACTGCTTTTGCTCTGTGATGCACAGGAATGCTTGCCAACACCTCACAGTTATTGCTGACCCATTTTGTCAGGGTGAAGCCTCCTTGACTGCAGGCTTCAGTGAGATCTTTGACGAGCTTTATGGCTTGGTCAGCTGTTGCCACAGATCGGAGGCAATCATCCACATAAAAGTTAGTTTTGATTGTTTTCATAACTTCATCAGAGTAATGCTTCTGGTTGTCATCAGCAGTTTGACGCAGGGCAAAATTAGCAATGCTCGGGGATGATACAGCGCCAAAGAGGTGAACTTTCATCCTGTAAACACCAAGTGGTTTGCTGATATCACCCTCTGGCCACCACAAAAACCTCAGGAAGTCTCTGTCCTTTTCATCAACATGTACTTGATAAAACATCGCCTCAATGTCTGCCATAACTGCTATTTGTTCTTGGCGAAATCTCAATAGCACTCCAATGAGGGTGTTTGTTAAGTCTGGACCTTGGAGGAGCTCCTTGTTCAGAGATTTTCCCTGAAATGAGGATGTACAGTCAAACACCACCCTCAGTTTGAGTTTTCGTTTGTGGTAGACACCGTGATGTGGGATGTACCACAACCGTCCATCCTCTCTGTGAAGCTGCTGAGGTGGAACCTTTTCTGCATAACCTTTTTTGAGAATGTCCTCCATAAAAGAGGTGTATTCTTCAGCATACATCTTATTCTTCTTGAATTTTTTCATAAGGTGCAGTGTGCGTTCCTTTACCGTGTGATAGTTATCAGGCATGACCTTGGCTTTATCCCGGAAGGGCAGTGGTAGATGATAGTGGCCATCTTTAAGAAATGCTGAGCTGGAAGCAATCTCCATAAAACGTTTATCCTCAACTGACATCTCATTTTTCTCATCGTACATGTTCTCAGAGAAATCCTGGTTATATTGTCTGACGAGTAGATCCTTCAACTCAACAACAGAGATTCTGTTACTTGACACAGCAATGGGCCCAGCATATTCTGCAGCACTATCAACACTGAGTGGTCCAGTTACCACCCATCCCAGTAAGGTCTGGACTGCATATGGTCCGTTTTCATGACTGTTTATTATGTTCCACGGCTCCATTGCTCGAGGAACATCAGTTCCAATGAGGAGTTCAATGTCTGCCTCAATTTCCTTTAACTGGATACCATTGAGATAGGGCCATCTCTTCAAATCAGCTTGAGTGATTATGTTTTCTTTTGAGACAGGGATTTTGCCTTGTGTGTAAACTTTCGGCAGGTCCAGATATGTGCAGCCCTCCAAGTTCCCCACCTCCAGTCCTCTGACCTCATAAGTCCCTGCAGGCTTCTCCTGTCCCATTGTTCGCAAAAGTATCTCTGTTTTGCGTCCTTTTACATTTAGCTGGTTCATTAGGTTTTCTGTGCAAAACGTTGCCGTGCTGCCGGGATCGAGGAAAGCATAGGTCTGAATGTACCTGCTCCCATTTGCCACCTTAACTCTGACTGGAAGAATCGCAAGTGCGCAGTCCCTCCCGGCCCCATTTGCATCACCTGCTGAAACAAGAGCGCTGCTTATAGGGGTTTCTTCTGCCTCGGCAGTGGCCTTTGTTCGATTTTCCTGTTTGGGGCCTCTTGCATTATAAATATGGAGTACAGTAGGATGTTTCATTTGACACACTTGACACATTAATCTTCTCTTACAATTTTTGCTTATATGACCTTTTAGTAGGCAACCAAAGCAATGTCCATGGCTTCTTAAGAATTCAACCTTGTTGTCATGTGACTGTGTTTTGAATCGTGAGCAGTCAATCAGAGCATGTTTCCCATGGCAGAATCCACAGGAAGGGACGATAGGACTGGGTGTGGTTTGAGGAGGTGTTTGTGCAACAGCTGATTGCTTTACAGTGCATCCTGCTTTCTCTGTATTCACTGCTACTGAAGTAGCGAAGCTGCTGTTTTTGCCTCTTATTGGTTTTAGTTCATGTTTGCCCCTTGGGATAGATCCTTTCATTGTGATTTGGTCTTGAATGTCACCAAACAATGGATCCAAAAGCATCTTAGCATGTTTTTCCACAAAATCCACAAGGTGCTGGAATCTGACTCTCCTGTCAGTTCTCTGTTGTGTCTCATAAGCTGTGGTTCGCCATCTTTCTCGGAGCTTGTAGGGTAGCTTGGATGCTATTAGCCTTAGGTTTGATGGGACCTCAAGTTCCTGTAAATACTGTAAATCTTGCATTACATTACAGCATCCTCTCAAATACATTGCATATGCCTGCAGCATTTTCCCATCCTCAGCTTTAATCGCTGTCCAGTTCAAGGCTTTCTCCAGGTAAGCTCCAGAAATCTTTATTTCATCCCCAAAGTGCTCTTTTAAAAGGCGTCTTGCTTCACTATAGCCCCTGCCTCCATCCATGTGCAAACAGCTACGAACCAAATCTCTAGGCAAACCAGAGGTAAACTGCTCGAGATAGTAGAGTCTATCCCGATTATTTTTAGTTTTGTCCTCAATCCAGTGTTCAAATGCATGGATAAAAGTCTGATATGCCAATGGGTTACCATCAAACACAGAAATCTCTCTCACAGGTAATTTAGACAGGTTTTGCTGTGAGACAATCAGTTCTGCTATGTCCTTTTGTCTTCGAATAACGACATCCAAGTTATCATGGGCAGCATTAACACCTCTGTCTGAGCAATCTTGTGCAGTATGGGTTATGGTGTGATTATGATTTGCAGTTCCAGTTTTGCATGTTTGAGTTACATTCTTTATTTGAGGTTTATTTTCTGGTATGTGTCTCATAGGGGAGGTCTTGGGAAACTCATAGGGGGAGGTCTGGGATGGCTTAAGATGGTTTGGTGAAGTGGAGTTTTGGGTATGGCACCTAATCGCATGAATTCCACATTGCTC